>OX453256.1:10328503-10671026 GCA_949709985.1 Luffia ferchaultella | reverse complement strand
TGTTTAAATGAAAGAATTTTATGAATTTTATTCAATATCAAACCATGATTTAAACACTGTTTTAAATGCATATAATGAATAACATAGTGATATTTATTGTACAGATTTGCGATCAATTTATAAGTCTTTCCTCCAGGAGGTTTCATTTTTTCTGGTGCAAATGGTAAATCTTTGTGAGAGTCATGTAAGTCCTCGTTATAGATTAAATCAACCTCTAATATAAATCCAATGTCTGAATTTTCATGACATGAATCTATGTCGAAAGATAATAATTCATCACTTTGTAAAAGTTTGAATTCTGAAATCGGTAAGTTTTTCATCATCACGTATCCATATAAATTATTACAATCTAAATATAAAAGATAAGTATTTGGTCTATCTTCCCTGTAGTCTTCAGTATAAATATTATTAGCTTTTGCATATCGTAAAGAACACTGTGATAATCCGCCTCGGATGCCTTGTTCAAGCATTTGATATATTTCAATGTCAGAAATTAATTCTAATTTTACACCAGTATTTAAAAGCATTGCGTCCCAGCTAAGACTAGGAGCGGTTACATAAAAAGCTGCATCTAGTTTATAATTTTTTTGGCAAACAGTACGAAAATTTTCAAATACATCACATAATAATAGAACATCGATCATTAAATATAAATCAGTATATTGTCCTAAATTGCATATGGAAAATTTTTCCCATACATCAAAAGCATGTTTATAATCATCGTCTGAAATATGATTTGATGTTAAAGTATTATAAAAACTTTGTTTCGGTGGCAATACTGTTTCATTATATTTATCTAAACTATCCATATATTCGTACGGATACACTCCCTTACGGCATGCTAATCGAAATTTATTTTTATCAGAGAAAAAGCGTCTGAGATTCAAGAATTTATCATACTCTAATGTTTTAGATAATTTATCTAAACTCGTGTTGAGAAAATGACAAGAATCAACAAATCTGAGAGGAATATATGACTCACGAACATCGTATACATTTTTTATGAATTTAGTAAAAGAAATATATTTTTCTTTCCCTTTAGGTATCACCTCTATCCTGCCATCAGATTCACTAAGCTCTTTTATAAATAAATGACAATCATACCCCGCTAAGTTATGAAAGAAAAATGGAATGAACGTACAAGTCTTTAAAAGCAAGTTACAATGTGAGTGTACTGCGCCTCTGTATACGCCTGTTCTGTGACAGTGATCGCGAACTACATCACCCAATAGTAAATTATTACATATATAACAGTGAGTGGCGCTATTGTATTCAATTTGTTGTTGCAATGATAACGGAATCATTTTTTTCTTTTCAGTCGTATTAATTCTATGAATTTCGTTAACATGTTCCGTTAATGACTTTACAAATATATGAACGCAATCTTTTCCTCGATATGAAATGAATTTATTTAAACTCGAATCATATGCACAACATATATAATAAGCAAATGCTATTGGTACGTGTCTTTTTGTTAATTTTGTGTATTTAGTTTCACAGTTCTGGTTGTTATTAAGAGGTAATAACATAGTTTCGAAATCACCATAGATAACGAAAGGAATACGTTGCAATCTCTCGTAGTGAGTGAATTGTAAGATTGTACCAGGTCTGGGCAATACCGTTTTAATTCGAGCACAATTATGCATCTCCATACTATCATATGAGGAAAAAAATAACATACACTCATCACAAAAATATATTTTGCCTTTATGCCTCGTTACTTGGTGTCTAATAAGCCGTTCAAAATCTTTTATTAAACAATAATGCCCATGTTGAGAATTTTCTATATATAATAAATTAATATGGTTTATACTACGATATTCTGTCTTGTAGAGCGGGCCTACAAGTTGATTTTTTGAATCTAATCCGTAAATATTTACTGTAAATGTTGGATTATTCATTTCGAATATCTTTATATCTCTATTAGTAGGAGGAAAATTCATCCCATCTATTTTAAATATTTGTTTGTAATCTGGATATGATGCAGTGCGTGTACCATTTTTTTTCACTGGAAATAAAGATGCAACTGCACACCATAAAAAACAATGAGAGTCAGTGTTTTTAATGTTTAAACAACTTTTCGTACTCTGAATATTTTTAGGTAATGGTATGTAAGAACCCCCTCGTAATGGTGTGTATTTATTTATATTCATTTCAAGATGAGATACACTGGAAATAAACCAACCCGAATCTTTTAATTGAAATTCGCTACATTTCCGAATGAGTGTAGCTTTAACATGGTTATAATATTCATTGATATCAGTATTGTGATAAAATTTCTTATACTTCACTGTAAATGATTTCAACTCGGTCTTTATTTGGTGTGGTAAAGAATAATAACAAAACAATTCAAAATTTATTTTACAGCTATTATGTTGATGAAGAATATATTTAATTAACTTATTCACCGAAACTCGTACATCATTTAAAAAATCTTCTGGAAGTAAATACCTATCATGAATACCATCTATTCTAAAAGAAAGTAGTCTGTTTTTAAATGCCGAATTTATAAGCCGTACATTATCAATGTGGCTTTGTAACAAACAATTTTTTTTATGTAAGTTTGTTCTAAGATGAGCATAGTATATTTTCTTTGTAACATTTATACCACAAATATTACAATATATTTTATTCGTCATATTAATAAAATATCGTAGTGCACAATAATAAAATCAAAATATGTAGTTTTATCAGATTGCATCCAAAGTAAAAAAAAAAATAGGTAATACAATACCATATGTAAACCAAGTTATCTACTATTTACTTTGTAAGCATTGCTTGTTAATTTATACTTAAACCTAGAAAATCTAATTTTTATCTTTAATTAAAAAATACACTGATTACAATGTAGGCTTATATTCTATTACACGAAATACATAAAGTATGAAAATAACACGTTATTTAAATCAGTAAGTTTAAGAAAATAATATTTTACTTTTTCTTTTCAGGAATAAATTGTGCTTCAGATTTTGCAAATTTCTCTTTTATGTTCAATAAAAACGTTGCAAATATTTAAAGTCATCAGACTCTCTTTGTAATTTAATTTTCGTATTTATCAAAGCGAATTTCCAACGAGTATCATCTGGTAATTTCTCGATTTCGGACGTATAGTAAAGTTTTAATTCCAAAAAGAATTCTCCATTCGCATTGTTTTCAGTCTGTTTTGTCATTCCATTAGCAACTCGCTTCCATAAAATACCCGATAATTCAGAGAAAATCTAATTTTTACCTTTAATTAAAAAATACACTGATTACAATGTAGGCTTATATTCTATTACACGAAATACATAAAGTATGAAAATAACACGTTATTTAAATCGGTAAGTTTAAGAAAATAATATTTTACTTTTTCTTTTCAGGAATAAATTGTGCTTCAGATTTTGCAAATTTCTCTTTTATGTTCAATAAAAGACGTTGCAAATATTTAAAGTCATCAGACTCTCTTTGTAATTTAATTTTCGTATTTATCAAAGCGAATTTCCAACGAGTATCATCTGGTAATTTCTCGATTTCGGACGTATAGTAAAGTTTTAATTCCAAAAAGAATTCCCCATTCGCATTGTTTTCAGTCTGTTTTGTCATTCCATTAGCAACTCGCTTCCATAAAATACCCGATAATTCAGTTTTCTTCACACATATTTCAGTATCACTTTCGTCTCCGAAAAGATCCTTCATGAAATCGGTGCGTGTTTTCTTTGAACATTTCTTAGATGATTTGCGTTTTAAATTTTTAGATGTACTAGGTGATATCGACGATAAACCCTCATCAGAATCGAATATAGTTGGAAGGTTTCTATAACAAATAAAAAACAAGACCACTTAAAATAATTACGCAATATACAATTTTTTTTCCCAGTTCTATTACAATCGTAGAGGCTTTTACCTAAAAATCGAAGTCGTAGTTTTTATAGAAAATTAATTTAACACAATAATCGATGTAATGTAATCAGTTAAAATTAACGTAAAACACAAAATAACAAATGAGCATTTTCATAAAAATATAATGTGTATTTATAAAAGAAAAAAAAAACACATATTTTTCCACTTCTATTATAATCATGCATGCTTTTACCTACGTAAAATCAAAACCGTAATTTATATAGAATGTTAATATCGCAATCAAATTTTAAACACAATTTTCAACGTAGTATAATCAGTAAAAAATTAGTGCTATAAAAACATGAAATATCTATTACAATCGTGGAGACTTTTACCTAAAAATCAAAGTCGTAGTTTTTATAGAAAATCTAATATCGTAATTAATTTAACACAATAATCGATGTAATATAATCAGTTCAAATTAACGTAAAACATAAAGTAACAAATGAGCATTTTCATAAAAATATAATGTGTATTTATAAAAGAAAAAAAAAACACACATATTTTTGCGCTTCTATTATAATCATGCATGCTTTCACCTACGTAAAAATCACAACCATAATTTATATAGAATGTTAATATCGTAATCAAATTTTTAAACACAATTTTCAACGTAGTATAATCAGTAAAAAATTAATGCTATAAAAAACATGAAATAACAATTGATTATTTTATAAAAAATATAATGAATATTTATAAAAGTTTGAAAATAATGTAATATACCTACATTTTTATACTCACATTTCAGCCATGGTACCACTGAAGTATTACTTGGTGCTTGGTTTTTGCAAGAACACTTTGTATTTTTGTTACTACTAGGAACTTCGCCTATCGTAGACTGGTGTCGAATAAGCTTGGAGTATGGTTTATATACGCTTCGATACACGTGTGAACTGTCTTCAAGGTTTAAAAACAAAACTATAAAAACATGATAGAAAAAAATTATCGTAACCCAGTTCCGTTTTATAAACGCAAGTCGAGACTTGAAAATCATAAAACATGAGAAACTTATTTCCTAAAGCCATTTTTAGCACTTTGCATGTACAAAGCATTTTTGTTCGTTCAGGGTTAAAGATACGAAAAACTTACACGTGTCATAGTTAAAACAATGAAACATTCTTAACATTTATGTTAGATGTATACAGTCAACGAGAAATATAAAAAAATATTTTTTAATTTTAACTATTAAATCATTACACAACATCAAAAAAACTTCTTAAGTTTCTGTACATACAAATATTTTATAATATTTTAATTTTTTTGTAAATTTGCAAAATATGACATTAGCTTTTTTTTTTTTTCAGTCAGTTAGTATTTATTAATAAAGTCGTGAACAATTACTTGATCGTCATTTATGTTTATTCTATTAAAGTTTATTATATTATTTCATAAATAGACTCTTTTAAATAATAAAATGGTAACTTCTCAAACGCAGGTAAAACGTATTGTTAACTGTACCATACACGTGTCTTTGTCAAAACAATAATTCATTCATAATTTGAAACCAAAGTCTTGACACAGTGAAACACTTGTTAATGAAACATTTGATGTGTGATGTATACAGTCAACGAGAAATATAAAAAATATTTTTTAATTTAAATTATTTAATCATTACACAACATCAAAAAAAAAACTTTTTAAGTTTCTATACATACAAATATTTTATAATATTTTAATTTTTTTTGTAAATTTGCAAAATATGTCATCAGCTTTTTTTTTTTCAGTCAGTTAGTATTTATTAATAAAGTCGTGAACAATTACTTGATCGTCATTTATGTTTATTCTATTAAAGTTTATTATATTATTTCATAAACAGACTCTTTTAAATAATAAAATTGTAACTTCTCAAACGCTGATAAAACGTATTGTTAACTGTACCATACACGTGTCTTTGTCAAAACAATAATTCATTCATAATTTGGAACAAAAGTCCTTATTACTTTTAATGGAAGTGTGTAAGTATTCTGTTTCCGAAAGGGTCTAAATCTGTATTTCAAAATATTTTTTTAAAGTTAAATTGAATACGATATTACAGCAATAATATTAAGTAAGAAAACATTTTATAGTTTTAATTAATTAAGCAATTTATACGAGAAAAAAGGTTGTAAAAAATTATTGTAGTTCTAATGAAATAAATACAATCGAATAAAAAAAAAAACAGCGTAATAATTAATGCATAAGTTTTTAAATAATTTAGTTAATCTTAGGTGACAAAGTTGTTATAAAAAAATTATTATAGTTCTAGTGAGAAGTATATTTCTTTTCATCTACTTATTAAGTAAAATTCAATAATATATGCTAAACGGACTTATCCGGTTTTTTAATTGGGATTAGGTGTAGAGTAGGGACATACTTGATTTACCATTTAGTAAATCGACGTCCTGCAATCAACTCGTGTTGTCGTGTTGTGACTTATAGTAAAATATTTAAGAGTAAAAATTTTGTTGGTGTTGAAATTTGTCATGTGTTTAAAGTTATCGGTTGTCGTAACGGTGAGTGTTTTATAAAATTTCTTTCACCTCAAAATGAGAGATCGTGTTTTCCGAGAAAAAAAATTGGGGAGTCTGGCTCACATTTTGTATGGTATATAATTGGGGAGTCTGGCTCACTTTTTCGTTATTTGCTGAAAACCGTGGTCCGTGAGAGCGAAGCGAGACTTTTAAAACGGACCACGGTTTTCAGCAAATAACGAAAAAGTGAGCCAGACTCCCCAATTATATACCATACAAAATGTGAGCCAGACTCCCCAATTTTACACTACTCACGGCAAGATCGATACATACAACTGACTGCAAGACACAAGCCGATGTTAACCGCCCGAGAGATAGGTTTAAGGCTACAAAATTCAAGTGGTGTTGTTATTAGCTACCAAACTGTGCGAAATCGACTGCATGAGTATGGCCTACGAGCACGACGGCCAATTAGGTGCCCACCGATACGTCACGGGAATCGCGCTCGTCGAAATGAATGGTGTAGGGAAACAAAGAATACGAAATGGGGTATCCAGTTATGAATAACTCTGCGCTGTTATCCAATCCAGCAAAAAATGTTTTGGCATTTCCCAAAGATATTCCACATGAATAATTACAAAATTTTATACGAATGTAATTTATATAAATAGGTATATTTATACCTACAATTTTATACAATAATATATACAATTTATAATCTCCTACAACTATCTTACAGTTTGATGACAGATATACATCACTAGTTTAAAAAACAATTTCAACTGCATTTATAGATTTTTAAATAATTACATAGATGAACCGGGAATCGAACCAGCTACACGAGAAAAAATATCACCCTGTAGCTTTATGATGCCGATCGAAAGACTTCATCATAAGTATTATTTTTTGCTAAATAACATAGTGTCAAAAATAAAAGGAAGGCCATGAATTTCAACATTTGATGTGAAATGAATGAATGAATGAATGAATTTTGTTCAGACAAAAGAAAAGCTGTCATTGCTGTAAGGACATACATCTGACATTATCATTTTAAAGTACCTATTACTAATGAATAAGTATCCACTTGAGAAGTACGCATCATTTCCCTATTATAATTTAAGTGGATGATAAAATGATAAAGATAAAGAAGAGATACGTAATTAGTTGGTACCTGGCTGTATGCAACAAATCGAGTTTCTGTCCTATCAAGTGTCTGCCGTATCCTGAATCTGCCGAAAGACGTGTAAATGATTTCGTCTATCGCAATGCGGCTGGCTGATTATAAAGAAATAATTCAAAAATGTGTTCCATTTTAAAACTTTTATTTTTTTGTTTCTGTGATTTTGATTTTAAGATTTTTGCATTGTATTGTGAATTTGTCACATAACCATGGCGTATCAAAATAATTTCGTTTTAATGGAAGCATACTTTTTGAACCACAAAAACATAAAATTAGCCTTACAATCACACCGCAAAGATATCCTGATAGAAATACAATATCTCGATTTATTACGAAGCGGTTGGTGGATAATCTGATTATTTTTGAGACGTTTCGATCATCGCTTACCACAACCGCTGTACCAAATAACACACGCTGACGATGAACTCGACATTTTGATATACTTTAAGGATGACTTTAAGGCAAATCCTAAAAGTTCAGTGAGGGAAGGTGAAGAAGAAATAGGTATTTCGAAAAGCAAAATACACCGTGTACATACTAAAAAAATACAAATTCAAAAGTTACGCTGAGGGACGATTAGTACAAAAATTACGGCCGGGTGACGGTGAAAGACGACTTATTTTCTGCCATGAAATCGATAAGCTCCTCCTAGAGGATCAATATATTCTGAATAATATTATCTAGTCAGACGATAGAAACTTTAACAATAATGGTAGGTACAACCGACACAATAATCGCATTTGGTCCAGCCAGGGATAATCCTTTACGTATTCGCGAGACTAATAATCAACTGCGTTTTTCGTTAAACTGTTGGTATGGGATTGCAAAAAGCCGGGTCCTCGTAGTACATTTTTACAAAGGGCATCTCAATACGGAAAGGTATTCAGAAGTACTTGAGATTTTAAGTGAGATAAATAATCTTCCGGTTGCAGAACGACGAAACCTTACTTTTCAGCAAGATGCGGCTCCTGCTCATAACAGTCACAGAACAAAGGACTATCTTAACGAACCCTTTCTCTCCTTGGTCGGGACAAATGTACAAATAAGATGGCCGCCGAAATCCCCAGATCTAACCCCGTTAGATTTTTTAAATGGGGTTATGTAAAAAATTTAGTTTACAAGAACCAGTATGAAAATGTCCACGAGCTACAAGCAGAATTCAGACGGACGGACGGACAACATAATCGAAAAATCGCAAGGGAGCGAAATAATCAAAAGAGTGCGACTTTGCATTCAACAGAATGGTACTCATTTTGAGCATTTGATAAATCAAATTAATTAATTTTGAATTAAAAATATTTAAATTCATGGTCTTCCTTTTATTTATGACACTATGTTATTTAGCAAAAAATAATCCTTACGATGAAGCCTCTCGATCGGTATGATAAAGGATACAAGGTAATTTTTTTTCTCGTGTAGCGAGTTCGATTCCCGGTTCAACCATGTAATTATTTAAAAATCTATGAATGCAGTTTAAATTTTTAAATTAAAATAATGTCTTCTTTCAGGAAAATGTTCAATCTACAATATTCAGGGTACTTTCCCTCCGTGGGACAGGGTATTCCGTGGCATAGCCGTGGGACAGCCTGCATAATTTTGAAAACTTGAAGCGCCATCTCTTACAAAGATAACTAGTAATACTTTATACTCTGCTCATACTGTCCATAGAGTTCAGTCCTTTTAACTCTAAATATGGGCTGAGTTAAAAATTGAAGGCCAGTTGTGAAAAAAGGTATACGTACGTATGACGTATGTGATTTAGGGCCACTTTTCACTTTACAAAATATAAGCTGTCAGTACCATGAAGACTCGCCACCGTTTTGTAAAACATACCCCGTTTTGTAGATATTTAGATTTCCGTAACCGAAGGGTACCTACGGGAATCCTACTACTAAAGTTCGGTCCCTCCGTTCGTTCGTCCGTCTGCTAGCTCGTTCGACTGCCACAGGACTGTATCCTCTGAACCGTGATAGGTAGACACTTGACATTTTCACAGAGTATGTATTACTAGTCGCTGCAACAACAAACAAAAATAAATAAAGTCGAAAAATTAAGGGGATCATTAATTGGAGCGGTGGTGGTGATCATTGCTTACATTTGAAATTTTCATAAAGTATATATTACTATACCCGCTATGACAAGAAATAATAAAAATAAAACAAATTAAAAATTAAAGGAGGTTCCCATACAAGAAACGTGTTTTTTTTTTTTAATATTGTGCGGTGGTACGACATTTTTCGTGTCCGACTTGCACTTGGCTGGATTTTACGTTTCATCACAAAACCATCATCGACTTTGATAAAAAGTTTGTTTTAAAAACTGAAGTTCTAAACTAATTTAATTAATAAGTTAAATTCTAGACAAAAAAGTACCTTTTAAGGCGATTAACACGGCCTTCTCTCGGTCGTTCGTGTGATGTAGCTCAAAGGTAAGTTCTACAACAAAAAATATTAAATTTTAATCAAATCATGGAGTGAAAAAAAATATTAAATATATTTGTTAGTGATCGTTCCGGTTATTCAACGAAGTGTCAATTGCCTCTTCGCTGTGTTCATTAACTGGATTCACAGAAGTATCAACTTCATAATGGATATCTTTCTTCTTCGAAAACCTTCACAGAAGTGGAGGAAGAGGTTCCTAAAAAAAGTACATAAGATCGAGTATTTTAGTTTTCTTTCTTTGCATTCATATGATGCCATTAAACCCTGCTTGCAGTCGCAGGAAATTTGAGTGGAGTAGAAGCCTCAGTTATTTCAACAGGTACCAGGTTAAAAGGAGTGATTTTTGAGCGACAATCTTCAGGTTGCTTTTCGTATTCATGCCATTTTTGTACCTGATGGTATACACGGAAAGAGTGCCATTGTTCTGCTGCGTGCGTTGGAGGCAAAGCAGCCAAATCCATCTGTTATCGTATATTTAAGAAAAATGTGTAGTGGCAAATTTCTAAACAAATGGCGTTAATGGTTGCACGCCACTAAACCTCAACCGATTGGTACAAAAAAAATTATATAGAATTCAGATTAAAAATGATGATAGGTCGTTTTTCAAGTTTGACACCGACTTTATGTAGCTTTCCTGCAACGAGCCGTATATGTCATAAGAAGTTCTAAACCGGTGTCCTCAGGCTAGTATTATAAAAATAGATTTTTAAAATATGGGTTTAGATATTTTTTCCCAATACCGTCAGGCAGAAAGACAAATAAACTTACGAAAAAAAAAATTAATAGTGTTTTGCGGCCATGACCTATCGAAACCTAACAATAAAACTACTCAGTTATAGGTTAGGACCGGTTTAAAATTAAACGTTATTAGATACCATGTAGTGTACGTCCATGAGGCTCTTTAAGGTTAATAGGTTATTCTTCTTTCAGAATAAGTAAAATGTCCTTTATGTGCCTCTTTGGAGTAAACGTTTGTTTGCTGTTATAGACCAACGACTCTACGTTGACTCCTATGTCGTGTAGTCGCATGGGGGGGGGGAGGTTATCGACCAATCATTGCTAATTTAAAATACGCCGTTTAGGACCTTATAATCTCCGCTTTATTTCAAAAACTAAATGAAAGCCTTATAATTTCGTCATGTTCGTCTCTCTGTCCGTTCGTCCAACCTGAATAGGCAGAGTTACCATTTTATTAGTCGTACAAAAATTAATTTTATTAATCCTCTCCCTATGACGAAATTGGAATAAAAATAATTACAACAGATTTCATTAGATTATCGTTTCAATTCATTGCATTTGAAAATCTGAAAAAAATAATTGTAGTGAGAGCTAATGCTAGCAGCTAATGCTTTGGATTAATCGAAAAACTACTTATCTCTAAAACCGAAAAAATTAGGTAGTGTATGAGACGGTTTTCTTTTTCATCGACAATTATTTGTCCCCTCCAAAAAAGATTTTTTTGTCCAAAATATTAAGTTTTTTAGTCTTTGTTTTCTGAAAAAAACCCTACAGCAATATGATTTTTAAAATATCGTGAAATTCCGTTTTTATGTTTACAAATTATTGAAAAAATTGACGGAAGACCAGAAACGACTGCTTGTAGAATGGTATCACAAAATGATAGCAAAATTTAATGGAGGCCAATCACTGGCCGTCTATAATATCCTGACAGGTGACGAAACCTAGTTGTAGTGCTTTGAACCGGAAATAAAAAGCCAATCGGCAGAATGGGTTTTTCCTTTTGAAGATTTGCCAACGAAAGTTAAGAAGAGTCGAACCGTTGGCAAAAAAATGGTTGCTTCTTTTTTCGCTAAATCGGGACAATACACAACAGTGTCACTTGAAGACCAAAGAGCAGTAACTGCAGATTGGTGTGTCAACACTTGCTTGCCCAGAGTCTTAGAAAAAGTTCGGGAAAAGCGTCCTCAAAGCAAAGTTATCCTTCATCACGATAATGCGTCCTCACATACCGCTACGGTAACAGAACCGTATTTGAAGGGTTCAAATGTAAAACTGATGACGCTTCCGCCATACAGTCCAGACTTCGCGCCATGCGACTTCTTTTTACTCCCAAAAATTAAAGATAAATTTAGAGGCTTTCGTTTTACGAGCCCTGAATCGGCGGAGAGTACATTCCATGAAGCTATTGAAGAGGTCCCTAAAGAAATTACTCCAACTGCTTTTTACAATGGTGCCACCGGATGCAAAAATGTGTTAATTATGACCATATATACTTTGAAAAACAATAAATGTATCATAAGTAAAATATCAGCTCTTATTTATAGGAATCCAGAAAATTTTAATATGGCCCACGTAGATGGCTGCGAAGTCGAAATACTGGAATTTTGCATTCGCCGCTCGGTATCTTTACTAACCTGATTCGAGTTGGTGTCACTTTTCTGCATTCCTTTCATTTTGATTTGATAATTGCATGACACCTTTCTGCATGTGTAGTCAATTTCCGTTCATCGCAAATGGGATTCAGACTTTTAGTTTTAACTACTTTTGGACCTTCTGAGTTTCGGTCTCGGTGTTTCTGCGTGCTAATACGTTTTAAATATATCAATCTCTAATTTTTTACGTCAAAATAACGTTTACTCTGTCAAGTACAGTTTATTTCGTTCAAATTCAACCATTATTTTTTATGCTATCGTGAGTTGTACTGATCGGCGCCCTCACGAGACCTCAATTTTTACTGCTCACTTTAGCGGTCTATTACTTCAGCGCAGGGGGTGAAGGAATAGTCAAACATAAGTTTTATTCAATTAATTACATTCCAAAAAAAACTTTCTTTCCTTTCGTATTCGGTCCAGAATATGTGCAATGGGAAAATCCTCATAAATGATAACCCCAAATTGAGTAATAAACATTGTAAATGGATGCATTCATTATAAACTATTATAAATGATTTATAGGTGCACACAAAATACAACGTGAATATTATTTTCAATAGTCATTTTATATTTTTCACATACTATTAAAAGAATTATGAAGTAGTTAAAAAATGCTGCTTTGCTAAGATTATCGACATTTATGGTTTTTATTTCAAGCACTTTTCCTAGCCCAGGATGGGCATCATCCTTGGTTCTCCTTACCAATAAACGTTAATGCAGGAGTTTTTTTTTTCAAAATGGCGCACGTGGCACCTCATGGTTTTTGGTAAAATTTAGAAAAAGCTCCATATTAACCGTATTACGTTGCCTATTGTTGTTATTTTTTGATAAAAATACAAACAGAATACCTCTTTATTACTAGACACTGGCAAAGTTATCTAAATCAAGATAGTAGCCAATAAATAAAAGAAGAAGTAGAAATTTCAATGCAGTATATCATTGGTGACAAAATTGCGGTTTTAATAGAGAAATCCCAATTTTAAAAACTCAAGTGTTGACATTCAATTCCCCACCACACTTGAGCTATTGATTTCATATTCAAACATTACTAAACAAAGTTATATACTGTTTTATCCGGAAAAACTAGCACCACAATTATATTTAAACAGCAATTTAAAAAATGTTTCATTTTAAACTATTTATTGGTTATGAAGTTATAAACATACAAAGGAAAATACAAAGAAACCCAAAAAAGTTATATTTTTTGGGTCAGATGACAATCGTCGATAACAATATCTTCCGTGTAACAGACGTCACTGCATTTTATAATATCAAAGATGTTACCTTTTCCTATTTAAGCTACATGTATAGAAAGTACGCGAAACAATGAAAACAAAAATTATGTAAATTTTATATGCTTGTGTGTGTGACTATACTGACAACATACTCTCACTACGTAGTGTACTAACCGTTTAAGTATTAGCCGTCTCTGAAGAGTTAGGTGATATTTTTTTCTACGTTTTTTGACACCGAAAATCTGTTTTAACATATATGTAATCAAAACATCTATACTAATATTATAAAGCTGAAGAGTTTGTTTGTTTGTTTGTTTGTTTGAACGCGCAAATCTCAGGAACTACTGGTTCGAATTGAAAAATTCTTTTTGTGTTGGATAGTTTATTTATTGAGGAAGGCTATAGGCTATATTTATAAAATAATACTATCGGTATGTCTGTCTATTCGAGCAAATCTCCAAAACGGCTATACTGATTTTGATGAAACTTCACAGATATGGAAAGAAAGTGGTCAAAAATGACATACATTACTTTTTGTATGTCTGTATGTACGTTTATCTGTCTATTCGAGCTAATCTCCAAAACGGCTTAACCGATTTTAATGAAATTTCACGGGTATAAAAAGGAGGTGTTTAAAAGTGACTTACGCTACTTTTTGTTCGTCTGTCTGTACGTCTATGTGTCTATTCGAACTAAGCTCCAAAACGGCTGAACAGATTTTAATGAAACTTTGCAGACGTAAAACAAGGTTGTCAAGAGTGACATCAGCTACTTTTTGTGGCTGTCTGTCGTTTGTCCTCACTGATCTATTGGCGTAGATAAAGTCGAAACTATTAAGTCTAGGAAGCCAAAATTTGAAACAGTGGTTTATTTTATAAAGTGAGTATTAATTTTTAAGAAAGGAATAATTAAATTGGAAATTTCAAATTTAAGGAGGGAGGGATGGAGGGGCGTTGTATGAAAGTTTTTGTTCTTTAAAGTTAGAAACACAAAATTTTTAACATAAATAAATAATGACGTGTTTCAGGGTTTTTGGATTTCTACATTTTAAGGGTGGGAAACGGGAGGTGAAAAGTATGGGAGTATCGGTTTTCTTAAAGGAGGGGGGAGAGTGAAGATTGAAAGTTTGAATGGGTGTACCCAATATTAGTTTCAGCAAAAAGTACGTATAAACTATTTCGAATGTTAATACTACCTAAAACAGGAATGTATAGTCTACGCAAGCGAAGCTGCGGGCGGTCGCTAGTGTTATATAAATATGTAAGATAATTACAAATCTAAAATCTAACAAGGATAAACATTAGGTAATATGGACAGGCAAACACACATAATTTGCGTTAGAGATATGAGTAGCTTCAAACGCTTAGAGTCTAGCGGTTTCTACGAAGCATCTCGCTCGCCCACTCGCTTTGTACTGTATTCCTAGAAACTTCTGTTATCGTCAAAGGCGCTCGATATTGTAAGGCTGGTGCTAATATTGGCTGATTAGATATGTCATCGTTGCAGTAATTACGGCTCAATGCGAGTTGCAGAATGTCTGTAATATACATATTTATGTGAGACCGAACTGATACACGTGATAAAATTATCCTATATTGTTTTTGTTGGGTGTGTAGCCACTGGTGCGGCGATTTTAACATAATAAGTTAGGGTAAATAAGGTGGACGACCGTTCCTGGCCTAGATTATTGTGTCATTCACACCCACCATACGGATACAATACAATTCTTGAAAAGTCATTGTTTTGAAAAAACAAAAAATCATTTAACGATTTCTTTCAACTTTTATTTTCTTGGATTGATCCATATATAAATGGATATCAACAATATCAACATGGATATAGATTGTAATTTAATTCTTATATTAAAATCTCAGACTAAAATTACACTATTATGTTGAAGTTGTGTTATCATACAATACTAAATACATAATATTGGTGACAATAGAAAAAATACAAAACTGAAGAATGATCACTCTGCGTTGCCCGGTCACTTCCCCATACCTACTAATGGTAGTGTAAAGGTACAACACCAAGCTGGTATAGATTTATCTCATCTAAACTAACTAGTTTTGTAACAAAACAAAACAGAAAAATGATAACTATTATGGAATAGATAAATACATAGATGGGAATAGAAAAAATAAATAAAATAGAAAATGAGAAGGGGATAGATAGAGGTTAAAGGAAAAATGAAACTAACAAAAATGTATGAAGAATACGAGAACTTGGCTAATGGGCCGTTTATACAATTTATTTTTATGATATGTAAAAGATAACGTATCTACAATATTTTTTATGAAATTTAGGTAATTACCGTATGCATTGATAAGCAAGGTAGAGAAGGAAATTGAAAAATTAGAAAAATTCAGTTTGAAAAAATTGAGTGCAGAAAAATATACTCATATATCAGGAATAGAAAATGCAGAATGGTCTACATCAATGGCCTCTATACCAAAAAACAACAGCAGTCTATTATTGTGTACAGTCTACAAATTCAGATTTGAAAAATGTATTAAAGAGGATAAATGTCCGATTCCGTTCACTGAAGATATTTTTGCGAAAATGAAAAGAGGAAAATTATTTTATAACATCGACGTAACTCAAGCTTAGCTACTTAAGGAAATATATGACACGAGTGCACTTTTGCAAACGATCAGTACACACAATATCAGAAGGCTGATGTCTGATGCAAAATTTCTGCAAATCAATTGCAAAAATTTATAGATAAAATTATTAGAAGATATAGATGGCGTCATAATAGAAGGTGTTCAAGATATTTTCTTTTAAAGGTGATTAATTAGGTACTATAAATAAGTTTATACAAAAGGCAAGCGCCATAGACCTGTTGATATACTATACAAACATCCAATATATTTTTTCAATAAACATTTCCAACATAGTTATTGGATACAACAGGTAGTTCCCACCCCTACTGACCTCGTCTCAAATGAGTGAACAGTAAAACACTTTTCACGTTATATTAATAACGTAAATCTTAACCGAAGGCCCGCGCCAATGGAATTATTTCGCCTCGAGTAACCCTTAGGGGTTACCTGACAACTTCGCGCCGGCAACACCCTAGTGTGCCGCCTGGCCGCTTTGATGAAGTCGTTGAAGCTTTCGGGCTAATGACACGCGTCCTTATTCAGCTTCAGGCGGTTGTTTAGAGGGTGCAACTTTCACATACCCCGCGCGCTCGGGCGCGCCTTCCCACCTTTCCACCTTCCAATCCGCCTTCCCACCGCAAGGGTAAAACAAAAAAGTTTAAAAAGGTGTGATGAAGTTTCAATACACTTTAATCCGAACTCAACTCTAGTGTTGAGTGTAGATGCATTGCCTGTAGGGCTGGGAGCGTATTCTACTGCCTAGTGTAACGTGTTTGTTGGAGCCAAAGCCTGAGATTGGATGGATCGGACCGGATAATTTCTTTTGCGACGAAACATTACCCCGCTCCCACACATGTGGACAAACATGCCAAACATTGAACATGACGCCTGTGTGGGAGACCATTCGTATTTCGTAATGTCTTGTGCGGCAAACATTTGTTATTCGTGATGGCGTGTCGGTTTTCTTGCGCACTTCAAAGTGGCCGCACTGAAAACAAACATTTGCGAAGTAGTGTAGGAAGTACAATTTCGACAAACATTTGTCAATTATTTTCACGGAAAACATTTGCTGATTTTAAGGCCAAATGCACAGGTGGAGCGCTCAATTATGATCACACATACTGCACTGTGTCCAAAAACATTACGTACGTCCCGCGCCTGCCTCACTTCCCGGCCGCGTAATGTTGCTAGATCGGGATAAATTTTCTACTGTTTTTGGGATAATCATATAAAATCAGAAAAAAGGTGTTTAATAAAAATATTTACAGATAGGTATATTTAGGGTGCGTTTATATAACACAAATTATTTCTTGCGGGGCAGCCCTACGGTCGCCGCGTACTTGTGTTCATTTATAGTAAGTTTTAACTATTTTAGGTACTAGGCCAAAACTCACAACATTCAAATTTCCTTCAGGCGCCAGGTGTTTACTTGAGTTTAATGAGTTTTTTGGTACAATACGAGTATAATTATAGAAAGGAAGTAGCATGACCTTCTGACACAAGTGTTCTTCATTTAATAGAAAGTTACTCACAACAACATGAAATTCATACATACCATTTTAGTTGAATAAAGGAAACAAACATTAATTTTTTTATACTTATTACAATAAATAAAACCCGGCTTCAATAAGGTAAGTTTTTAAAAGTAAGGTTAAGTAAGTAAAGTTTTTATTAGGTACCCCTTTGTTGTGTAAGCTTTTTATAATATTTTCTTTTAGAATTTGAACTGATTTGCAGAATTTTACGTTTAAATAAATAATGTAGGCACCTAATTTCATATCTAAATCTTTTTCAATAACCGCCGTTTCTATGATTTTCACCATTTATGTGGTCATCATTTACAAGGAATATATTATTTTTTTCAATGAATTTCTTGAAAATTGAAAGAACGATTGCTAAACGTTCGATATTTGAACTTATAACAAAATCTTCATTTGAAATTTTTCGGGCATGTGCTTCTTGTAAGTAATAATATAATAATACGACATTCATGTAAGGGGCCGTCCATTAATCACGTGAGGCTTGAAAGGGGGGGGGGGGGGAGGGGTTTGACCAAAATCACGAAATGTCACAAGGGGGAGGGGGGTGTAGTAAGATATCACTTGTATTTATTTTTTTAAACGCGCAATTTTTAAATCGAAAAGCGGTGTGTAGTGTACATCATTCGTTTATTATTTTTATACCAATCAAAAACAACCTGCAATTTTTCTGTCTACATATTTTTATCATAGTGCTTAATTTCAGAATAAAATAAGATTATACTTTATACCCGTATTTAAGGTGATATTCTAAAAGATTCTAAAAATTTAAGAATTTTTGTAGATACTAATAATACACGTGATGTTGGGTGGGGGGTGGGGGGAAGTCTTAAACCTCACCATGTATTACCAAGGGGGTTCAAGCATTTTTTAACCCCCCCTGGGTTAAAACATGCTTAAAAAAAGATCACGTGATTAATGGACGGCCCCTAATTAAGATTTTGGGAAGGGAAATAAAGTCTGCCTTTATTTTTCAATCCATATCACAATCCATACCACACCTGAGGCCAATTGCTTCTACACAAAACGAACATTTTATTGATTTCGACAGGTAATAAGCAACAGTTCCCGATAATAACCTACGATATATTTTGACAGATAATGAAGCTGAGGCAATTCTAAGACAATAATTTTGCAATGCTACCATTATTTTCACTATTATAAATCATTATTGAGTAGCTTTCTCGTTGTATCACATAGAAAGTCCAAATCAGAAATATGGATATCAACAATTTCTGAGTTTGATCGTGTAGGCGATTGTGGCTGTGTATCCTGAAATGAAAAACTTTAAGTCTATCATAAAATGAAAAAGCAAAATGCTTAATCAAAAACAGAAAATCAAATGTAATCAATTAAACATAAAAATTTTAGGTAGGTAAGTGCCTACGCACATTTTCCGAAATCGAAGGTTCAGATGTTTCTATATGTGACTCAGACAATTGTGATGTCAATACCAAATGCCGAAATAGCACGCCATTATTAGATAATTCATATATTACTCCATTCACCAAAATTTAATTTTAATCGGAATGCATAGAAGATTCTTTGTATTTTCTAGGAAAAAATGAAATTTTTGGTATAATAGATACCGAATTTCCAGTCACTAGTTGTGAATGAGTTCCGCATTTATCAGTACGGTATTGGATTACCCACCAACCACCTACCCGCCATCAACCCGCATTGGTTCAGCGTGGTGGATTAAGCTCCAAGCCTCCTCATCCCGAGGGGAGGCCTAAGCCCCTGTAGTGGGGTATTAAAGGGATGATGGAATGGAATGAAATTGGATTATTTTATAATATAATTATGACCTACATAATGAACAGGAAAGGTGCAATATGAATAATATTTAACTAATGTATCTTGACTAATTCTACCTTAGTCAGAATAGCTGATTTCTTTAGTTTTTTTAAACCACATTTCGTGTCACAAAAATATTGCTCGTCAAGGTGAATCGAACAAATTACGTTCCGCTCTGATGGTTTCAAAAACTTATCTAGCCGTGTTCTTTGTATGACTTTCATCCAATTCAATTTTCTTTGTTCTTTGTTGTTCACACAGGTGCTTTATTACTCAAACAATAGAGTATTCTAAACAGGTATTAAATAAAAAGTAGATAAAATTTTCGATGGAACTGGCAACACTCACAAAATGAACGCGCCATTTTTTAAGTCAATCACAGTATGTAAAACAAATTCAATAATTAAATAAATCCACTTTTGAATACGTTACTTACAAGTGAAATGTGATCCCATCCGATTTCTTCGTAAGCCCAGCAGCATTTTTGCATGTAGGAACGACACAAGACAACATTTTAAAATTAAAATTGACACTTGTGCTGTACATTATAACGCGGTAAGTGCAACGGAGTGACTAATCGCAACAAAGTGAAACCACTCTATTTAAGAGTGGTTTTTGTTTCTTCAGTTTCACGCTTACAGGCGCCTTCTGTTTATTCTGAGGCCAAATGTTTTGTCACATGTGTAGGACCGCCTTTAACGATATCTTTATTTTCTTTTTTTTCCTTTTTTCACTTTGATTTTAAATTTAACCTTAAATAAACTAGGTATAACCTAACTAACTACATATTTTTATGCACTGAGTGTTGCTATGCACTGCGTGTGCTATTCTATCACCATAATACACATAAAAATTATATTTAGAAAACAATGTGATTGGCCATAGATTTTAACTACTTATTTTTTTACTGTGTTATCTACTGTAAGCTGTTTTGTTTTTCTATAAAAAATAAAATAAGCAAATTTCGATAAATTTCAAATAATATCGAATGAACGAAAATTCATTTTAAAATATACATAATTATATAGCATGCGTATTAATGATAAAAATAATAGTAAATTGTGATTTTTGATGATTTCAACTGGAGGGGTGCAGTGCATGAGGCATTGTATCATAACCTCAAATTCTCAATGGCATCAGATAGCAATAGCGGATACCATTGAAATTCCAAAATTCTTTTATGAAACCCAAAACAAGATTTAAAAACAAATATCGTACCTGTTGCATCTTTAAACTCGTCCTTGCGTGAATTTTAAGATCGTGAGAAAAGAACTGTTAAAATTTTAGTACCTACTGGTGTTACCTCTCTGTTGAACTTATATTGTTTGGAAAAGAGTAACCCCTGAGTTTCTTGTCGGTTTTTCTTATCTAAATTTACTTTCTGGACCAATACAAGTTTTGAAGGTTCAGAAGTGTATGAACGGCGTACCTACTTGAAAAAAAGGCCGATTCGAATGGGCATTGAGCAACAATTTTGATATTGAATTTGAATATTTTTTTAATGAAAATATCATAGAGTAAATAAATTTGAATTTGATAAACAGCAGCGTTTAGTTTAAATAGAGTCATAAATGTCATTTCACAGTATCAAAAATGTCGAATGTCAATTTCGCGGGGTTGAAGACCGGCGCGCGCGGACTTCGCGGACTAAAACTCGCCATCTTGCACCAGCTAGCTAGAGAATGAGTGGTTAGACGGGAAACGCAGAAGAGAGTTTCTAGTAAATTTCAATAAATTTTTATGGAAAATATAGACAATCTGGAGTATTTTAGCAATAAAATAAAAATATTTATAGACTTTCAAGGAATGATAGATTGTTAAAAATTGTTAGCTTATGACGTCACCACTACGAATTCTAGCTACGGTGTTGTATGTAATAATAATAATAATAAATATTCATTATTGCCCATCCAACAGTACAAGAGAAAAAAAATACAATGTACATAGGCGTACCTTATTGCAAAACACTTTTTTTTTTCAAGACAACTTTTGGGTGAAAAGAAATGAACTAATTTACATTAATACGTATAAACATTAATAAATTAAATGTGATGAACATAACCATACATAAATAAATACATATACATAATATCTAATAATAAGAGGAATATGAGCAAATATAAAGGATCACGGAGGAAGAGCCAGTCGGATACAAGCACCGAAATAGGTACGTATTGCACTTGTATGGCTTTCGACTGCTGTATCTAGTAGTTAGTGACGTCACCCTAATGTTTCACGGTTTATTTTATAGCTCTGTTATTATGTCTTCATTTTTTTTTCTGTTGAATAACCTATTAATATAAATATTTTTTTTTTCGACCTTTGTGCAAACTTTTTAATAATACCCATGGAGTTATGTTGTTGATGCCATATTAGATAGTAACATAGAAGAAACAAATATATTCTTATAGAAAATTCGATTCTTATATTTATACTCGCGACCCGCCCCGGCTTCGTACGGGTAACAGAGCAATGCTTTTTTTCTGTCATAGTGTCGTATCAGCTTGTTGCGGTCCAATTCTGCAAATTTTTTTTTTTTTATTATAACACACACAATCACAACAACGCCTAGGTCCCAAACTAAGCATTAGCTTGTATTTTGGGTACCAAGCGAAGACAACACATACATATAACAACCAAGACCCGGTGCCAGTATTAATATTCATCATATAAATACTGACCCGACCTGGGATTCGAACCCGGAACCTCCAGCTTCGCAGGCAGGGTTGCTGCCCACTAGGCTAAGCGGTCGTCTCAGTCATTTGAAAAAGTACAGGATATTAAATACATAAAAACAAACTAGAATATTTCTTTGTATACAACTCTGACAACTTCTGTCTGTTTACATCACGCGTGTCGCGTCGCGTCGCGCGTCGGTGTGGGACACTCACTCATTAATTTGTTAGTCGCGCCATAGTTTTAATTTTGCGAGAACTCCTAATATAAGACGGCCGCTTAGCCCAGTGGGTAGCGACCCTGCCTACGAAGCTGGAGGTCTCGGGTTCGAATCCCAGGTCAGGTCAGTATTTATATAGTGAATATTAATACTGGTACTGGGTCTTGGTTGTTATATGTATGTGGTGTTTTCGCTTGGTCCCTAACACACAAGCTAATGGTTAGTATGGGGCCTAGACGTTGTTGTCATGTGTACGTTACTATTATTATTATTATATATTTTAAATTGTATGGTATAAAGGGAAATTATAATTTGCATAAAATGCTTAAAGTAACTAACGCATTTAATTTGATAAGGATTAATATCGTATTCGTATACATAGCTTTCCAATTACCAAATTATATGTGACCATTTTTTTAAACATTAAAATAAGTATAGTAAGCTATCTTTAAAGATACACTTATGCCATTACGGACTTTTCGTTAGAACTACAAAAAAGAGGAACAACTCTTGCATACATTATTTTATTATATCTCAAAGGGATTAGGCAGCGTTTTCGATGAAAGCTCCCAGTCCGCTTGATTTTTTCCGACATCTTCAACAATCATCGTCATATTTCAACCAATTCACACAAAACATTAATAAATTATACACATAAACCTTCCTCGTGAAACACTCCGTCCATTGGTGACCACCATATGAAAATCCGTTCGATAGTTTTTGAGTTTATCGCTTTCAGACATACAGACAGACGGAGCGGGGAGACTTTGCTTTATAATATGTTTCAATTAGTAAGTTATCTCTTTTTTAACTCAGTTCACCATAAGGTTTTCAATTTGACTAAGGTCTGGCAATATTGGCATATCATGTCTAAATAAGTATATTTATTATATTTTTAAAGCGAAATTTTAGATACGCATTGATCATGCTAGCTGGTTAGGGCTTCTAGATATTTAGTGGCTGATGTGATGTGAAGTAAAACTCTTCTCTCTTATGAAACGTAGTTATGAGGTGTATATAAATGTAGGAAAATTGTGGATATGACCACTTATCATTCTCGAACCGGAACTATAGTCATCGGGTTTGATTCGGCTTTTAACTTGGGTATGGTTGTTTGCGGGTCGATAACATTCAGCGAGTGTCGTGATAGCCCAAAGCGCAACGAACCTGTCTCAAATTTATAAGGCCCCATAGGGCCATGGTTCGAATCCGGGCGTGTACCAATGAGTTTTTCTGACTTAAGTACATAACTATCACTGACTCCGTGCTTCGGAGGGCACGTTAAGTAGTCGGTCCCGGACGCTGTCAATAGATGGCGGTCGTTACGGTCCCCAACACGCAGTGGAGCAGCGTGGTGGATTTAAGCTCCAAGCCCCCCCTCGTCACCCTGGGGGAAGCCTAAGCCCCTGCAGTGGGGTAAAAATAGGCTGAAGAAGTGAAATGAAGAAGAACATTCATCGACAGAGCGGAATGCTGATAAGTTATACAGTTTCAACGATCAATATGTAATTTAAACAACGTTAGCAAACACGGACGTAGAATTAAGAGCCGCGTATCAATTACTGCGTACCTACAAGTCAGCGGCTAATCCGAGATTTATCTTCAGATATGTAGCCCTTCACTTGCCGGTAACGAAGGTAGCTCTGTCCGACGCGGTTTTCTCATCTTGACGTTCGAGTCCAGGAGGCTGTTAACTTAAATGTCGTTTTACAATTTTAAAACAGGATAATCTTGAAAAAAATTCATTCAACTCATCGTGTATCGTTATACAGATCTTTGAAAATGTTATTAACCGTTTCGTTACCAGGCTTTCTCACCTAAACCGTACAAAGTTGTCTTAACAACATTCTTGCGTGGTTATTGGGGAGTTCTGGACCACTCGACCTCAGGTCTTCCGGAAGGTCGCCACGTATGAAGGTCAGGCCGGCCTATTTAGAAAGGTCGCCGCGGATAAAGTTTATTCGCGTTTTGATATCAATTTAATTAGCCTAATTAATCAATCAATTAATTAAATTAATCAATCTAATCAATTTAATTAGCGGTCTGATCAATTTAATTCGCGGTCTTATCAATTTAATTCGCGGTCTCTAATCAAATTAATTCACGGCCTTATCAAATTGACTCGTGACTGCGGTTTTTGTTCCAAATATGATTCACAAATGGAGCTGCGTTGGTCCGTGTGATAACATGTTTTTACATGTTCGGTATATTATCCACGATATCGAAGTAATTGATGCTTTGATTCGCGGCCCTTTGTGTCGATCGTGCAGTCACAGCAAAAAAATACCAATAACAAGTACAAACTTGTCGGGTTCTTTTGTATGAAAATCTATTCATTGACCGGCCGTCTGCCCTTTTTCGCCGCTGAGTTTTTCTATGTAATACGCATTCAAAAGGTATTGTTATCTGAACTTATTACGTTCCAATATAATAGCTCACGGTTTATTCGTGGGCTTGATACGATTGGTAGGTATTTTTGATTTAGAAATCTGATGAGCGTTGATTAATTAAACCGTGGTACAGTTCCAATCAACCTTTATGGCACAAGTCGCGTCTCAGTAACCAGTTTTAGGTGTAGCGGGACGCAGTGGAGCGAGGGGGTATATGACTGAACCTGCGCAAGCATGCTTAAAGCGTTGTATTCCGATCCGCCATAAAGTTTGATTGGAACTATAATAATTATAATCAATTGAACCTCGTATTCCGTGTGATTTACTTCACATCGAATTCGCGTCCACGATTTTGATATGTATGATTAATTAAACAACGATTATTTGTCAATAAAACCGCAACGTATCGGTATGGTGTGATTTTGTATAGGAAAATTATATCTAAAAATTTCCTTTGCGTGTGGTCTTTTAAACGTGTTTCAGCTTGCACTCGCCTTGCGTTCACGTAACGATTTTATTTGATTTATATGCGAGCTCTTCAAATAACTACTCGCTGTCGAAACTATTGCAATACAAAGCCAAAAACTTGTCGCAGCGTGTCTCATGAGATAAATCTTACATTGAATTGACGTTACAATGCAAAGCAAAAACTGCGTGTGTGGTTGAAATTTATTTTTGATTATGTATACACAATACACACCTACATGGATCTTTTTTGAGCTTTAAATGCTGCGTACCAAATTTACGAGACCATATCGGCTTCGAATTTCACTAGGAAATCAATATTATTCCAAAGTTAAGACGTTCATAGAAAGAACATAAATTAATTATGGAGGTGAGATTTTTTCTTAATAATTTTAATATTTATTTATGATTATTTCTTTTCGAAAACGTTTCATTCTTTTGTAACAGTTTTTAAAAGTTTCTACATTTTATTATTTATTTGTTGTTTTCAAAAATGTTTCTTACTTTAGTAATAGTTATGTGTGAAATATTTTTTTTCAGTACTCTACGAATTCATTTATTTACTTTTTAATGTATTTTGTTTTTACAGCAATCGTACGACGTCTGTGGCCCGTTTGCAAACTTCAGAAAAGACAGCTTTTATATTGAAAACTCAGATGAAGAGGAAACACAGCTTGTATCCAAATTGAGTGCCAACTATCGCAAGAGACAACTCGATGAAAAAACACCTCCTAAAAATGTAGATGAATTTTTTGAAGACGCAGGCCCAAAAAAACGGAAACATCGTGTCTCATCGTGCGTCACTAAAGGCTGTGATAATGGTGAAATTGCATTTTTGAGCTCAAACCAAGATAATGCTAATAATGCAACCCACTTGATCAAGATTGAATTGTATGATTTGAAAAAGCTGAAAAAAATTCAGCCTACGGACCACTGGAAGTACTGCAGTTTTAGAACGAAATATTACGTTCAAAATAAAGACACCAATCAACATTACATCAACATTAACGACGCTATATATAATATAACAAAGGAGATTGCTTCTTATCCTGATTGCAGAAAATTTACATTTAATAATAATTAGTTCAATTGTATTAAGTATAAGAAGTTTTTCTTAATTATAAAAATATATATTAGTTCGATTTCATTTTAAAATGTATTAAGTAAAATAAGTTTTTCTTGATTGTAAAAATAATCACTAGTTAATTTTATTATGAAAGTAAATTTAAAAATGCATTTATTAAAAAGTTCATCTTGATTGTAAAAATTAATAATGAATTGTATTAAAGAAATAAATTACAAACTGTATTAAAAGTTTGCATTTAATAAAAATTTTTTAAAACTGTTCGATTGTATTAATAGACCTATATGTCAAAAATAAATTTTAAAAAGGTATTCAATCATAATAATAAATAAAAGTCTGGTTCTACTTGATGTATTTTTTAATTTTCAAATATACATTCAAACATTTTTTTTACAATAAAATCATTACGCAATGTATTTTCTGAAAATATGCTTACAAAATCAGACATACTTTTTCCTTTGTACTTAAAATAAACATATAAAACACAATATTTACCACAAACATTAGTGATCAAATGTTGTAGTCTTAAATGATTATAAAACCACGATTTTGCGTTTTTCTTTAAAAAACTTAAATGGTAACTTGTTGGCTTTCGTCCATAAGAATCAAAATATTCACCCTGTCCATTGCTGTTAATATAAATTGAAATCCAGTGAGACCCAGGTTTGGTGTCAGGGTCTAAATTACTGATTAAGAAAACAGGCTTCGATGTTATTATCGGTAACCTATTAGAGGCACAAACATAGAAATTTAAATGCGGATCGATCCTTTCAATACAGTTTTTTATTTCATCAGTATTCATGACTGTTCATGTCATTGTTGCCTTAGCTTATAACCAAAAACTCAATAAGACATTACTTATTAACTGCTATAGTCAACGTTCACATTACGATTTTTATCGATTTCAATAATATTATCGAATTCCGCGTATACAATACAATTCGTAGTATTTATGAGGGCAGTATCAAAGCGTACCTCTAGTCTAACACTACCATGCTTTATAAGGTTCCAATGAGAAGTTGAATTAGCAGATAGATCTGGTGTCAGATCAAAAGCCAATAAACAGTAACCGTCAGCGTAATCTTCTCTTGATATAGAATTTCCGTCATTATGGAAATGTATACCGGTACCAGAAAATAATGAATGATATGCTAAAGCATATAAATTGTTATCTTCGGTGTTAAATGACGGTTGTAAAGGTTTTGAAGGTACTTGTTGCCCGTCAATACATAAACTAAATGAGTTGATATTGTAATGATGAAAATTGAATGGATTTGATTCGAGATGTCCGTTGAAGGCTTTATTGCTAACGAAACCCACTATACATCTTTTAGGAACTTGCCCAAGGAAAATGTTGTCAAGTGTTTTTCCTTGTACACCTGCTGGAATAGTCAGGACTTTTACTTCAACACGTGTAATGGGGTATTTAACAGTAGTCGTTGTCAGTACTTTTTGATGGGCAAGTAACACACTTGGATTAATACGGGCTCTACGAATCATTAGAGTTACATCAGTCAAACGAACTTTATACTTAACATCTTTATCAGAAGACATCAAGTTGAAACTTTCTCTAGATCTAATTAATTTTATACACATTTCAACCCCATTTATTAAAAATTTTTCTTGATTGAATATGTCACCGTGCAAATGACCAATCATTTCTACTTCTTTGCTTGCTTTAATGTATTCGGCTCTTTTATAAAATCCATCGTTAGTGCTATCGGTTTTGTCCATTTTTTTAGCAGTATCATTGTACCACAGACTACAGCCAAGATGCGATTCCTTTGCTGCGGGTCCATAGTTAAGTAAATTTTCAAGGTACGCACGATAGGCATATGTATTATTTGGTGGTGATATAAGTTTTTGATTTAGATACACATCCAATTGGTTGAAAAGCGAGTGCATCCAGTTATTAACAGGTGCTACGTTGTTTGTTGTTGCAAGTGTACTCCCATCATGATTTAATACTTTTGCTTTCACATGTAATAAAGTATGCGATAAATCAATATAATCATCACCGGTTCCAGGAACATTAAACTCAATAGGCCCATCATCAGTTAAGGAAGAAATAGGTTTATAATGAATCCATTGCCCACTTTCAATACTTGTCTGTGTCGATGGAAGTGCGAATAAATCTAATTCTGATTTAACACATTCACACGAATGACTATGTAAAAACGACATTATTTTAAAATGAAAAAATATCGTTATTTTTCGTTCGGTTGAGTTTTGTGACTTTACCACCCGAAATTCTATTTTGTAATGATGATCGTTTGCGATTTTTCTTTTTTATATACCCGGAACCATTCATGAGATTATCAATTTTTTCATCCGCTTTTCTTTTCAAGTTTCCCCCCATTTCTTTTAGTCGCCCTCGAATGGATTCCTTCATTGGGCGTGCATGAATCATATCTCCAAGGAGCCCCACTCCTGTGTTTAATATCTCTTTCCCGACCGCTTTGGCCCCTGTGGAAAGTAATGGTAAAACGGATCGCAGTATGCCACCTAAAAAACTTCCAATGCCATGTCCACGCTGTAACGGTGCACCCTTATAGACTATACCAACACCTGAACCACCTTGTTGTGAATAGTATTGTTCGTAAGGACAAATCATTTTTTATTATTATTGTATACGTTTAAAGTGAAGTTTAACACACGTAGTTCCAAACTCAAATGGCACAGGTCTTCCTGTATCAGATCTTATATCTATTTCCATTGTATCAAACTCGCGACGCATAACTTTCATGTAATATGCCGGTGAAAATGTTACCATTTTATTTACACCAAAAACATATTTCGATGTATCCAACGAAATCACCCGTAATAGCGAGGCCATTACATCACCGACAATTTGAGGCTCTACTATGTCACAGTAAATAAACATCTGTGGTGGTAATCCCAAATGTATATTTATTGGATGTGTGCCAAAGCGTTTTGTGATAACATCAATATTAGGATCAAATCCTAACTGAAGTGCAAGCTTAGGAGCGATTTCAATGTTTAAAATGTCTTCGCTTAGTTTTAACAATTCTATGGATTTCTTTAGTTCGTCATAATGGAATAGAATTTTACCACTTAACATTACATTCGAATTTAACGCGTCTATAACGTCAATCATAGAGTCGTAATTACTAGGCGGAATATATGCGGTTATTTTTTCATCATAAAATCCAGTGTCTTTGCCATCAATAATAACTTTTTGTCTCTCGGTAAAACTAATATAATTTTCTAGTTCTTGAACACTATATATAGTACACGGATGCTGAAATTCCACAATTGCTACATTCCACTCTCCTACCAACTTAATAGACTTGGGTAATTTAGTAATAAAATTTGCAGTTGTATTATTTGGAAAGTATTGCATTGAACTATTACTTAACAACGTTAAATAAAAGTCATCTTTCATGTTTCTTGTAAACTTGAAAATGGTATCCAACTATTAAATTTATCAAGATATCCTTTCCACTTGACGAGCACTTCCTTTCTGTTTCCTTTATAACGAGTACGTAGTATTTTATCTATTTTATGAGCCAAGAATGGATTATATATTACTTTTTGTAGTTCTTTACCATAAAAAGTACCTGTGATTGCTTCGTTTTTTAAATCTTTTAGTGTGTATACAGTCCATGGACTTCTATTAATTATTGAAGTTATTATGAAAATTTCATCGCTCCAGTTTGTCTCGTATCCCTTTTGAAAAATATGTTTGTACTTTGTTATTCTAACATAGTCACCGACACTAAATTTTGGTGATTCATTTTCAGGTTTATTCTTTCTATCGTATAAGTTGCGCCAAACAGTCATGATATTTGTAGAGTTAACATCGCATGGACGCATTTTTATGCTTGAATGAATACTGTGATTGTATGAAAACAATAAATCTTGCAATATGTCAACGTAACGGTAAGTATTTTTGTGAGTAAAATAACGCCACATTTTTGTTTTTAATGTTCTTTGAAACCTTTCTACAATACTAGCTTTGATATCTGGGTTATTAGTTGTGTAATAGTTGATGTTTTTGGATAAAAAAAATTTTTTTACGTCATCAGAAACAAATTCAGTACCTTTGTCTGATTGGATATGTTTTGGAGTTGCATTAGCTTCAGAAAATATGTTTTGAAAACACTTTTTAATAGTCTGAGAATTTTTTTTTTCTAAGACTCTTGCATATGCATATTTACTGAAAACATCAATAACACACAAAATGTATTTATAGCCATCATTATATTCTTTATAAGTACGCATATCAGACAAATCTGCTTGCCATAGATCATTAAAGTTGGATAATATATATTTATTTCTAGAAAATTTTCTTTGAACTGGCTTATGTAAAGTATACGTTTCTTGAGTTTTCAACCAATTTTTAACGTCCTCTTTATTCATTTTACCTTTCATTGCTTTAGTTAACTTATTAATGCTACTATAACCGGCAGGATTAGAAACATCATAGTAGATGTTGTCTATCTCTAGTAAGGGCTCCATTTTTCCCAATCAATTTTTTTTCCCTTTTGTTTCCCAAGAGATTTTTCTGATGGTGGAGAACTTAATTCTTCTAATGGTGGAGAATTGATAGTTTTTTGCTTCTCATTTATTGGGTTTTCAAAAGATCCACTCTTAGTATCTTTAGTATATAATCTATTTATATATTCAAATGTTCTTGGATTTCCAACCAAAACCAACGGAGTTTTTATTTCTTTCAATTTATCAGCAAATTGTCGCCAAGCGGCAGGTTCAGCTTTCTTTACAGGTCTCAATGTATCCAAAATAAGATCTACTATATTACTTCCAGGCACGCTTTTACCATTTAATATAAGTGTTCCATCTTCACTCCAAGTGACTTTATCCTCGTTTTCCAATAGTACATTTACCAGTAATTCACCCTTAGTTCTATATGTTTTCGGTATCAATCTTAAAACATTGGCTGGAGAATAAAAGTCTTTAATTGGTAATGCTTCTGTTATCGGAGGCAATTCAGGAACTGACTCAGTATGCTCCTGTTTTAGGTATTTATTATCCCCGGTATCATAATTATTGTTATAATTCATCTTTTTTTCGAGATCATGTGTAATTATTGGTAATTTGATGGGCTGTCGTTCTTGGGCAGTAAAATGTAAGTATCTCTGTAAAGTTTGAAGGTATAATATCCATTTTTCTCTATCATCTTTTTTAGATTTTAGTATTGTATTCATTTCATTATCCAATTTGGATGCATTATCAAATGAATGGTTGTCATTGTGTAACTTTTTTATTACGTCTGGCTCAACTAGAATCATTTTTTTTGCGTTTTCCATGATAAATAATCAATTAATTAAAGAACCTAAAACGTTGCTTAATACGGCTCCCAAAATGATTGGTAAAAATGCACCCCCTTTTTGTAAAATAATTTTTTTTCTTTCTTTACTCTTTTTCCCTTTCGAAACCAATTTTCTCAAAACGTTTTTATACTTTTGTAATTTATTGTGCTCTTCTTTCTCCAGTTTTAACTTGCCTTTCAAAACATTATAAACACACTCACAAATACAATTTATTATTTCACTGTTACTTTCTTTTAGCAATGCAGTCCTGTATTTAGGTTTTAAAGTATGCAGCGCTCTAAGTAACTCTTTATGTGTTGTCACTCGTCCAATCATTGCTAAAGACTAAGTGAAATATGCTGTTGAACGTCATATTTGAACCCCTTTTTAGGTACATAGACTATGGTATATCCGTCGCTGGGGAATATATTAGTTTTTAAACGGTGCAAGTCGTTAGTATCTTGTTTCAAATCAATCATTAAATAACCATGTGCTCTTTCTGTAGCGTCTCTGTATGCCTCTTGCATGAATTTTACATTATCCGGATATACTTGACGACCTAAATATTGTATTTGAGTCTTATCGCGTGGATTTTTAAAGTAAATAATATAGCTTGAATTCAAAGATATATCACGTTGGCCTTTGCCCTGGTGGAATAAGTTTTGTGTTATATAAAACACGCTTAGGTTTCGGTGGTGGCTGCCTTTAGTAAAAATGTCAACTAGACGACCATCAGATTCTCGCATTAAATCATCAATTATTACAAGTGTAGGGTTCACACCATTAAACATACTCAAGTCAGGCAAGCCTTGATGATAATGAACTTTGTTTAGATTATATAGTGGTTGCATCTCATCATAACACCATAATATATTGGAAAACGAGCTGTTACAAAGAACGTTAACATTTTTAATGAAATTAGTAACAAAGTTAGATTTACCACATCCACTTGGACCTGCTACAATAGCTGTAAATGGATGAATAAAATTATTCATATTATTTTACTATGATATTTAAACATGTACTGCAAGGGCTGAAGCAATAAAAGTAATGGAAAGGAAAAAATAAAACTAATGATTAAATATACAAAAAATATTTATATTCTTCTTAAAATTAATAAGGTGATATATACAAACTATGTTGTTATCTTAAAACTAATGAGGTAAAATATACAAACATCTAATTATCTTCTTAAAACTAACTTACTTAAATAAACTTTTTACTTTCTAAGCCGTGCCCGCGTTCAAAATTGTCTTACTCTATGAGTATATGTGTGTGTGTGTGTGTGTGTGTTTGAGGGTGTACTTGTGTATGTTTTTTTTTTCATAAGAAATAAATGAAACATATTTAAGTTTTATTCATAAATGTTTCTTATTTTATAATGCCCCCAAGCAAGAGTATCGTGCGAGTTGCTTAGCAAATAACGTTTTGAGTCTGCAAAAGACAACGAAATTTTACAAATTTTTTGTGTAAAAAGCGTGTGTTTAATAGACTTAAACCTATACATTTTAGAATATTTTTTATTCTTATTTATAAGACAATTCTTGTAATTCTCTAAAGTTAGATTTTTTGTCACACATTTATTTACACCCTTAGCCTTAGCTACAAATTTATCCTCTATATCCATGGCATATAGCTTGGAACGCAACCCAACGAATTCCCTAAATATTTTTCCATTATTTTCATCCTTAAAATAACCAATCTTTTTTTTATTAATCAGAGGCAAACCGAATCGATTATTTAGGGGGTAATCTGATGTATCAAAACGGTCTTTTAGATCATATTTAATATCATTATAAAAATCGTTGGTAAAAATTTGATATATTAAGCTATCAGTGTCGGTATAAAGCAATTTGGCATTGGATCCATATTTAGATTTAATATAGTTGTAATGAAAATCGTACATCAATGTTTTTGATATATCTAGTATACAAAAACCCAAATATATTGGCTTATTATAAAAAAATTTTGTTCGTTTCATTTGAACTGCCGCCATATTTTCTGAAAAAACCGTTAGACTGTGAAATTGTGGCTTAGCAACATGATCATTAATGCCTAATGTTTTACCTCGATTTTCCCAGTGGGTAACAATTTTAACATCTACTCTTTTTTCAACATTTTCCATGGTCTTTCCAAATACTGAGTTATTCATTAATTTGAAAAAATCTTTTTCGAAGTCTGTGCTAGCGAGTGTGCGGTGATGTGTATTTAAACTTATGTACTCCTGTAGCCAAGGGCTTTGTTTGAACTGAAGTACTCTGTGTACTTTTTTTAACACTATACCATTTTTTATGCACTGTATTAAATTTCTATAATGTATAATATATTTATGTTTATTTTGTAAACTTGCAATTAATCTTTGATCTTTACTCTCACCTATGCGAATATTTTCGGGGCAAAATGGTAAATCCGAATGAGAATCGTGTAAACTGTCGGGGTATTCTAAATCCACTTCTAATATAAAGCCATAAGGAGCAGATTCCGAAACATTAAAATTTACTGTATTTTCAACCCATTTAAATTCCCCAAGTGGGAGATACTGTGACATCGCCCAACCATAAAGATTATTGGCGTCTAAATATATAATAAAAGATGAGGGAATTTCGGTGTCATAATCTTTCATGAACTTATTATTTGATTTTGCATATCTATTACTGCATTGCGAAATCCCACCTCTAATTCCCGATTTAATAAAACATACTTGTTCGATATCAGTTAATAACTCTAATTTTACTTTTGTTAATTTAAGCATAGCCGACCAACTGAGGCCAGGTGCGGAAAAAAAAGAAGCTGGGTCCAAAAAATAAGTCTTTAAACATACCGCCCGAAAGTTTTCGAATACATCAGTTAACAATAGAACATCAGTTTTCAAGTATAAATCAGAATAATCACCCATATTCCGACACTTAAAGTAATTCCACACAGTTTTAGCATGTTCATAATCTTCAAAAGATATATTAGAATTAGTTATAGAGTTGTAAAATTCTTCATAAGAAGGAAGCGAGGTTTGTTTAAGTAAATCATATGAAGACATATATTCATAAGGATAAACTCCTTTTCTTCTTAACAGTTTAAAAGCTTCCTCTAAAGGAAAACTTTTTCTTAGTTCTATAAATTGTTCATCTTTGAGGTTATTCGCTAATTTTTCTAAACTACACGACATAAATTTAAATGTATCTATAAATCGCAAATTGATATAACTGTTATTAATATATAACTTTTTTGTGAAGGATATATATTTTTCCTTATTTTGAGGGATAAGTGATATGTTCCCCTCATCGAAATTCAATGCATGTATAATGAAATGAGCATCATAATTACGCAAATTATGCATAAATACAGGTACGAATTTAGGTGGGTGGAATTTCTCAACGCATAATTTACAACCGACCCCACAAAAAACGCCAGTGTTCCAGTCATAATTAATTGTTGGCTCACCCTTGAAATTATTTTGACAAATATAACACTTTGTTGAATTTGACACTTCCGTTGCTTGCTCATCTGTTAATTTTATAGGTGGTGCACGAAAACTAATTTTCTTATCGATGAACACCAATTCTTGTTTAAGAGTTTGCATAAATACTTCTATACAATCAGTCCCGGTATAAGTTTTGAATTTAGAGAATTCATCATCAAATGAGCACTTAATGTAATAACCAAAGCTGTAAACAATATGTTTATGTGTATTTATTGTATGCGAGCTGGTGCTAGGTTGCGATGTACCATCGGAAAGTGGTTCTAAGAAGGCCTCGAGATCAGCGTAAATTACAAAAGGTAGTTTGAGTTGTTTGTCAAAATCATTAAATTCGAGAATATTATTTGAAACGTCATTACCAAACCAGTTTTGTTTTTTAGCGAATTCGTTGGGTAAATCAGTGCGAATGTGTCTACAATCATGTAATTGATGGTAATCATAACGTTTTTTGTTTGTAAATCGTATTAAACACCCGTCACAAATAAATATTTCACCGTGTTTAGATGTGAATTGACGTGACAATAAGCGAGAAAAGTTTTTGATGTAACAGTAATGACCGTTGGTGCCATTTGTAAAATACAGTAAATTTACATGTGATGTCTTACGACATTTTGTGTGGTAAATAGGTCCAACGATTTCATGACATTTCTTTTTTTTAGAATATTCCAAGGTAAATACATTTATGCTCATATTATTTAACTGCTCTATATGACAAATATCTTTCAATTTAATAGGAAATTTGATTTTACCGAAATTTATTTTGTGTTGATGTTTAAAATACGAAGAAACACGGTCTGAATGGACTGATGTTGGATACATAGCCGACAATAAAGCCCACTTGAAGCACATAAGGTCATTATTTTTTACGTTTACAATAGCTTTCTTTAATTTAATATCTTTAGGTAAATCAATATATGAAGACCCTCGAAATGGGTTAAATTTGTTTACATTCATTTCTATGTGTCTTATATTTTTTAAAGCCCAACCACTATCTTTTTTTTCAAATTCACTTAATTTAAATTTTAATGTATCCCTCAAAAATACGCAAACTTTATCTAGGTTATCTCCTAAGCATACAACAAAATTACACGTCTGAAAATCAAACGAATTTTCTAAATTTTTACTTTCTTGGACAAAATCCGCATGAATAACAAAATTTAATTTCAGGCATGTCAACTCTTTTAAACACTGATCGATTAAACATGTGATGGAATTTTCGATTGAATCATAAAAAATTTCAGGTGTTTGAAACGTTTTAAGATTATTTTCAAGTGGTTTTATTCTATAAGTTAGAACTCTGTTTCCAAAGGCATTTTGTATTAACGTCACATTTGACAATGTATGTTTAGACTGCAAAGTATTGTTTTTATGTAAAGTGCTATTTAAATGATTTTTCATGTACCTCTTGTATATAAAAACGTCACATAAATCACATTTGATCATTTCGCGTCGTATGTTTTCATCACACGCGCTGGTCGATGGCACGGGGCGTTTTGTTTTTGTACCTTGCCCAAGTTGAAGTGTCCTAAAAAAAAAAAATATATATATAAATATGAATACAAAATCAAAATTTTTAAATAAGGATGACAAATACAGTGGAAGTAAAAACATTTTTTCTATGAATAAAGACGCAGGAATTATGTTTTTAATACTATAATATCTGAAATAACACGCACAAAGACCTATTTTTATCCAATTTTCAGGCCATATGGGGGATCACTCAGGTATTTTAGGTATTTTTTGTTGCATATCAATAACAATTAATAAACAAAACCTTATAAATACTAAATAATTTGTCTTGATACTCACATTTTATCTTCAATTTCATCGAGTATTTGTACTAGTTCTGGATCGTATAAAGTGTTGAACAAGTCATGTTGTGAAGGCTCGTAATATGAATTCCACTCGGGCTAAAAAATAAAATAAAACTGAACATTACTGATTTAAATTTACACAAAGTTATAAAGTATTTTTTAATGTATACTAAATAATTTAAAAATAAATTACCTCCATCTTTTTACACACAAGAAAACACACTTAAAGTAAGACAATTTTGAACGCGGGCAAATCTAACAATATAATGGCCAAGATACTGAGAGACAGCTCTTTTAAAGGGCTGACGCAAAGATGTGTGCGTGTTTAATTGCTTGCTTGGGTGAAGTAAATACATTCATGTTCGATTTTGTAAGCATATTTTCAGAAAATACATTGCGTAATGATTTTATTGTAAAAAAAATGTTTGAATGTATATTTGAAAATTAAAAAATACATCAAGTAGAACCAGACTTTTATTTATTATTATGATTGAATACCTTTTTAAAATTTATTTTTGACATATAGGTCTATTAATACAATCGAACAGTTTTAAAAAATTTTTATTAAATGCAAACTTTTAATACAGTTTGTAATTTATTTCTTTAATACAATTCATTATTAATTTTTACAATCAAGATGAACTTTTTAATAAATGCATTTTTAAATTTACTTTCATAATAAAATTAACTAGTGATTATTTTTACAATCAAGAAAAACTTATTTTACTTAATACATTTTAAAATGAAATCGAACTAATATATATTTTTATAATTAAGAAAAACTTCTTATACTTAATACAATTGAACTAATTATTATTAAATGTAAATTTTCTGCAATCAGGATAAGAAGCAATCTCCTTTGTTATATTATATATAGCGTCGTTAATGTTGATGTAATGTTGATTGGTGTCTTTATTTTGAACGTAATATTTCGTTCTAAAACTGCAGTACTTCCAGTGGTCCGTAGGCTGAATTTTTTTCAGCTTTTTCAAATCATACAATTCAATCTTGATCAAGTGGGTTGCATTATTAGCATTATCTTGGTTTGAGCTCAAAAATGCAATTTCACCATTATCACAGCCTTTAGTGACGCACGATGAGACACGATGTTTCCGTTTTTTTGGGCCTGCGTCTTCAAAAAATTCATCTACATTTTTAGGAGGTGTTTTTTCATCGAGTTGTCTCTTGCGATAGTTGGCACTCAATTTGGATACAAGCTGTGTTTCCTCTTCATCTGAGTTTTCAATATAAAAGCTGTCTTTTCTGAAGTTTGCAAACGGGCCACAGACGTCGTACGATTGCTGTAAAAACAAAATACATTAAAAAGTAAATAAATGAATTCGTAGAGTACTGAAAAAAAATATTTCACACATAACTATTACTAAAGTAAGAAACATTTTTGAAAACAACAAATAAATAATAAAATGTAGAAACTTTTAAAAACTGTTACAAAAGAATGAAACGTTTTCGAAAAGAAATAATCATAAATAAATATTAAAATTATTAAGAAAAAATCTCACCTCCATAATTAATTTATGTTCTTTCTATGAACGTCTTAACTTTGGAATAATATTGATTTCCTAGTGAAATTCGAAGCCGATATGGTCTCGTAAATTTGGTACGCAGCATTTAAAGCTCAAAAAAGATCCATGTAGGTGTGTATTGTGTATACATAATCAAAAATAAATTTCAACCACACACGCAGTTTTTGCTTTGCATTGTAACGTCAATTCAATGTAAGATTTATCTCATGAGACACGCTGCGACAAGTTTTTGGCTTTGTATTGCAATAGTTTCGACAGCGAGTAGTTATTTGAAGAGCTCGCATATAAATCAAATAAAATCGTTACGTGAACGCAAGGCGAGTGCAAGCTGAAACACGTTTAAAAGACCACACGCAAAGGAAATTTTTAGATATAATTTTCCTATACAAAATCACACCATACCGATACGTTGCGGTTTTATTGACAAATAATCGTTGTTTAATTAATCATACATATCAAAATCGTGGACGCGAATTCGATGTGAAGTAAATCACACGGAATACGAGGTTCAATTGATTATAATTATTATAGTTCCAATCAAACTTTATGGCGGATCGGAATACAACGCTTTAAGCATGCTTGCGCAGGTTCAGTCATATACCCCCTCGCTCCACTGCGTCCCGCTACACCTAAAACTGGTTACTGAGACGCGACTTGTGCCATAAAGGTTGATTGGAACTGTACCACGGTTTAATTAATCAACGCTCATCAGATTTCTAAATCAAAAATACCTACCAATCGTATGAAGCCCACGAATAAACCGTGAGCTATTATATTGGAACGTAATAAGTTCAGATAACAATACCTTTTGAATGCGTATTACATAGAAAAACTCAGCGGCGAAAAAGGGCAGACGGCCGGTCAATGAATAGATTTTCATACAAAAGAACCCGACAAGTTTGTACCTGTTATTGGTATTTTTTTGCTGTGACTGCACGATCGACACAAAGGGCCGCGAATCAAAGCATCAATTACTTCGATATCGTGGATAATATACCGAACATGTAAAAACATGTTATCACACGGACCAACGCAGCTCCATTTGTGAATCATATTTGGAACAAAAACCGCAGTCACGAGTCAATTTGATAAGGCCGTGAATTAATTTGATTAGAGACCGCGAATTAAATTGATAAGACCGCGAATTAAATTGATCAGACCGCTAATTAAATTGATTAGATTGATTAATTTAATTAATTGATTGATTAATTTAATTAATTGATTGATTAATTAGGCTAATGAAATTGATATCATAACGCGAATAAACTTTATCCGCGGCGACCTTTCTAAATAGGCCGGCCTGACCTTCATACGTGGCGACCTTCCGGAAGACCTGAGGTCGAGTGGTCCAGAACTCCCCAATAACCACTACTGCCGTCTAATGTTCAGCAGCGTGCGCGCTGCGCTGCCTTTAAAAGCATACTATATTCTCTTTAAAAATTTACGAAAAGTTAATAATGAGCATTGCTCTGTCTGGACGGTTTTTAACAAAGAGCTTGTATTTCTACGGCTTGTGAGACTTATGTGAAAATTGCCAGACGCAGGCGAGATGACGCCGGCTGTCATAAATGACTTCGAGGTTAGGACCTGATCAGATCTCGGATCCTCGCGCGCCTGCCTTCACCTCCGCAAAATTGCGTTGGCCACGTTCCATATTTAAAACTAACACCACACTCTACTACATACACTATATGGCTGTTAAACTTATTGTCTATGGTTTTACAATATTCTTAATATGTTTCGAGATGTAATAATGCGGTGAGCTTGCAGTGAAGTTCCAATTTAGCCGAAATTTTTGGGCGTTTCGTTTTTATAGATATGCTGAAACTGAACACTGAAATCAATGAAATACAATAAGATGACCTCGCTTTTTATCTATTCATAAAATTAAAATCAATTTAGATTTATTTGTGAGCTGTGGTGGCCGAGTGGTTAAGCAACCAGCCTTTAATACAATGGTCGTCGCTTCGATTCCCGCCATAAACGTATTAACCAATGAGTTTTTAATCATCGCTTCTGTAACGGGAGCAGCCTAGGGCTACATATTCCAGTAGTAGATTTAAAAAAAAATGTATCTCTATTTATATCAATAAAATAATCGATTTGAATGCGTGTCTGCGATCACGGTTCATAGACAATACAATTTTTATGATAAACTCCATAAATTGAAATTTTTAACAAGATTAATCACAACATTTTTTTCCAATTTCATAATAGTACATACATATTTAAAAAAAGTCTGTGAAAAAGTTATGTCATTTTTGTGACAAACAAAGGTATTTGTTTTTTATAGACGAAAATTCCATGCAACTTATTAAATTTTCATCGATGGTCAAAAATATGAAAAGGTTGTTATTTTTTATATAGGTAACGAATATATATAGAAACAGTGATCTTTGTTTGGTTGACGACTTACGTGACAGATACGTAACTTCCCAGACTAAAATCATCGAGAAACCGTAACAAGTTACTCTATGGCAATATTCCTGGGCCGAGACCAAAATAGACGCGCTGTGGCTCTTTTGTCGCAGCCCCCGAATAGAGTGCGTAATAGAATGGGGTGGGTTCGTCGCGCATGCGTGTAGCTCTTTCATAAGCCCACCTAATATTTTCAAAATAATTACGGTTTCATTCGGGATAAGCTTTGACTTGGGCCGTTTGATGGTGCCGAATCGTTTCTACGTAATGACAAATTCCGCAATCGTCGAAATGCGAGTTTAATATTCGACTTTGTTTTGTGAACGTGTCAATTTTCTTGGTTCAATTTTAAAAACAAACCGCTAAAGGTTTACTCGTTCTTTTTAAGAATATTAACGAATGGGTTGTTTGAGAAAATGTTATTATATTTTCTGCAAAATATATTTGCCATTTTTTAAACGACTTCAAAAAAGAAGGAGGTTACTCAATTCGACCGTATATATGTTTTTTTTTTATGTGTGTTCAGGGATAACTTCGTTGTTTATGAACCGAATTGGATAATTTTTTTTTGTTGGAAAGGAGGCATTTCCAGAGTGGTGCCATGCTAAGGAAACCAAGATCTAATGATGGTATCTCAGAGAAATTGAGGGGAACTTTCGAAAATGATACTTTAAAGTATCGTATTTTAAGTATTTTTATGGAGTACTACCACTAGTACCATTTCATGAAGGTCGGCCATCGATCTGATGATGGAAACGAAAGACAATCGAGAGAACTCCTCAACGCTTTACAGCAATTACCTGGTGTTTGGACTTAATTCATTTCTGTTGATGAAATTTTTGCATCCATATGGATTATAAGTGCCATTACAGGTCTGATGATGGAGATCATACACAATCGAGGGAACTCCTCAACGATTTACAGCAATTACCTGGTGTTTGGATTTAATTCATTTCTATTAATGAGAACTTTGCACCCGTATTAGTTATAAGTACCATTACAGGTCTGATGATGGAGACCATACACAGTCGAAGGAACTCCTTAAAGATTTACAGCAGTTACCTTTTGTTGGGCTTACTTCATACGGTTCAATATGCCAAAATGTTCAGTTCGCACAAAAATAATAAAGGGTTACATAGGAATCCCACTACATACTAGGCATGCTGATGCGTCAATTTGACACTGAATTTAATTTGCGTAATCGCGGCGCTATCTCATTTGAGTAGCGCGTTTAGAAGCCCCATTTATACTAAATACAAATAAGTGACAGATGCGTTCAACTAAAAAATGTAAATAAAATAATTTTCAAAAAAAAACCAACTTCAAAAACATAAACTAAAAAGTTAAAAATAAGATTTTCACTTTAAAGAAAGGAGCATTAACAGGCGGCATATAGTTAATGAAGTCGGTGCCAACTCAGACACATTAAATGGGTACTTACTAGGTAATAACAATTACAACAATGATATATTTATAACTATAACGAATATAGAACACAATTTAAAGTGTCTGAGTAAGTAGGCACCGACTTCATTAACTATATGCCGCCTGTTAATGCTCCTTTTTAATTGTTACCTAGATATCACTCGAGGCACTTCGAGATAATTTGAATTTATTTATATCATCGTCCTAGAAAGTCCACTACTGGATATAGGCCTCCCCCTTTGATTTCCAATAGGACTTAGTGGTGGCGATCTTGTTGCTCTTTCCACCTTATGGCTGGACTTACTACGCTGCGCTTGCCGTGGCGTGGTCTCCACTCCAAAACTTTTCGGCCCCATCGGCCATCAGTTCTGCGTGCTATGTGACCTGCCCGCTGTTACTTCAACTTTCTAATCCGCTGAGTATTTCGGTGACTTTCGTTTGTCTACGGATCTCCTCATTTATGATTCGATCTTGCATGGAGATTCCAAGCCCTCGCCATAGATCGTTGAGCGACCTTGAGCTTATTTATGGAGCCCACAGTAAGAGACCACGTCTCAGAGATTCATTTTATATTAACTGATGTTTTAAAGTGTTAGGTTTATTTATATCTATACCGCGTTAGAACCTCGAATTTCGAATTTCGCCCAGTTTCAGGCGTTTTCAACTAGATCGCAATCTTTAACATCAGAATGCGATGATCACGTCTTTGGAGTTTGATTTTGCTTAATTACCATTTCATTAAAATATCAGATTTCAAAGGCGGTACAACTGTTGGTCGGATAACACTAATTCACCTAAAATGAAAATTATTAGGCATCACAGTTGTTTTCACAAATTACTTCAATATAATGTAACTGAAACAAAAACGAATAAGGAAAACGTAAGACGGTTTACACATCCAGTAAACCGGGTGTTCGGCTGAACATAGTCCATTCTCACTTAAAACAAAATGTTTTAAGTGAGAAAGCGCAAACTACCGGCTGCTGAGAAAAACAGGTTTAAAGTTTATGTTTTTTTTAATTTTCATCATTATTTTTTTTTACATTTTGTTTAGTCCAGTAAGCTCTACACTTTCTGGATGTTTTGACTACGTAAAAGTCAATATTTAAAAAAATTACCTTCTGGTGATGAAATTTAAGTGACGATGAATTATTATTTTTAACAATTGCTACATCGTTAGTTATTTTATGTAAGTTTCAAGTGAGTATACTTTTTAACCGACTTCAAAAAGGAGGTTCTTAATTCGACTGTATTATTAATTTCTTTTTGATTATCGAATTATTCAAAATAACATAACTAATGAAAATAACAATGAATTGAATTTCTTAAAATAAAAATTTAGAAATTACATTTCATGTGTAATATAACAATATGTTTAAAACGATGATAATGGCGTATGGTCTGTCTAATTTATGAGTCTCATTTTGTCCACGTTTTCAATCGTTTCAAAGTATGATATGCTCCATTTTGTTTATATGTTATCTACGATTATGACGTCATAAATTTCATATTTGACATGATTATTATGCGTACATAAAAATAAAATAAAGTTAAAAGTTAAAGGGGGTCCCTATACAAGAAACCTTTTTTTGTGATTGGTCGTTGTGAGATCATTGCTGCGGTTGCTGTCAATAGATGGCAGTCGTTACAATCCACCAATCAGCGTGGTGAATTAAACTCCAAGCCCCCTTATGCCGAAGGGAGCCCTAAGCCCCTGCAGTGGGGTAATTGCTAGTTGCATAAATAGTTATGTCAAATATGAAATATATTTTCGCAGTGGGAATCGCTCAATGATTGCCCATTTTATTATTAGTAATCATTATAATTTTTTATTTGTACCTATTTAAGTTTGTATTTATATTTTCTTTTTATTAATTTGTATTTATTTAAGTTTACTTTTGCAGTTATTCATACATATTCCACAAAGTGTCATTTGGTCAGAATAAGGTATTTGACTGCTATTAAATATGTTATATTTATTAAGAAAATATAAAAATTTACTTTAAAAGACAACAAAATTTATAAACACAATTAGGTATATTCGGTTGAAGAATATGGAAATTATTAGTTTATTTTAAATGGCCTGACGTCACACATAGGTTCGCCGTGCAGTATTGCCCTCTCTGTCTAACAAGACATTTTATACATTCACAACATTGTTAATAATGATTTATTTTTTTAAATTCTTTCACTGTTATGATATATTTAGAAATCTCTCTCAGATAAAATAATATAATAAAATAATAGTCAATTAGCGTATTATTAGAAAGTCAGTGTCATCAAAGATGCCATCTTACTCAGTTGTCCACAATTAATGACAATTTTAACTTGTTGGTGTTTCTGTATTTATATCGTTTAGTAAAATATTCTAGATTCCTCTCATTTTGCTAAAATTTCATGCGGTAGGTATCTAAAACATTACACAAAGAATAAGTATATCTAAATATTGTTTGTCTGTATATTTCCATTCGACAATACTTGCAAAGGTTGCAAATTATACTTGATAGTTTGTAGCAAGAGACTGTGGCATTAAAAAAAAAGCTAAAATAAATCGAGATTGCATATTTAATGAGAGATAAAGGTGAGATCCCATCTCAAGAATTTCCATAGTACTTCTTTTTGTATTATCATGATACATTGTAAGTTACAAAATTTATGTCGTTTGCACATTCGTACGTATTCCGGTTATCATTGGATTCTGTCTCAGGTTCATGTTTACGGTGTTTACGTTTCATTTCGCGCATTGAATGATGTTGTCATTTTACGCGCATTTTCTTTACGTTAACTGAAAAAAAAACTAATTAACAAAACTAGTTGTGTTACCATGAAAATAGCAAAACTTTGATAATTTTTAAACAAAGTTAGTTAAAATGCAAGCTACTGGTTCAGTCATTAACTGAACTGGTTTTGACTACTTATAGCAATAGTTATGTTGTCACAATTTTTAGGTACGTAGGTAACTAGTAATAAATTATTTTTGTTAGTTATAACTAAAAACTTTTCTGTGTTTCAACGCAACGAACATTAACTATACCATCAATTGTGTGTTGAAATTGAAATTTTATATGCAGTAACGTGGCCGAAAGAAAAAACCACACCTGGTCTTGTATTTCAAGTGCCTTTTTTTTTTTTTTTTTGTCATTTGTCATGGAAGTAAACTAGGATCTTAAATATGAAAGTGTAATGTTTTTCGTCAAATGATATAAATATAATTATTAGATTTTATACTTAACAAAAATAAATATTTGATTTCATAGACAGTAAGAAGGAAAGGACACTCTGAGGATGGGAAGACGTCTTACCAATGAACTTTACGTTACTGCTTCCCACAGACAATGATATTATATATAGTTTTTACGTAGACATGTTATACGCCCCGTTGGCATAAGAAGCTCAAATTAAGGTTTAAGCCTTACATGCTCTCACGCTATGTTCAGTCCTACGCAACCAAAGTCGATCTGTCACCTATCAGTCAGTTCCTGTATTTTTCTTGCAAGTGTAGAAATAATATTTCTACTAGAATAAAGACTAAAAAATTACGTTTCATCCGTAACTATTCATAAATATCTTAAAATGAATAAGGAATATTTGTTTAAAAAATACATTTTTAAAAACACATTAAGTTTTATCTCTACACATTAATAAACTCAATATGCCTATTAAGTAAAATCATATGAAATTTCGCGAGAGTCACGTTCTAAGTTTCGTCTGTATTGAAATAAAGTGACCAGTCTATCTCAAACTATATGTAACGTCATTGACCACAGAATAGTTTTCTAGTGAATTTAAAATAAGGTACAAAGAGACGGTATACGTGGGAGCGATCTCTGCTTACAATGTATGGGGCGACACACAGAGGGCCCGGCCCGGTGTCGGCGGCAGATGTGCGCGCGTGGCGCACATGGCGTACCAACGTAACGATACAAAATGGCCGCCACAAATAAAATAACTGTATTTACGTGTCACTATTGGTTTTAATTAATTAATTAAATGCTTTCTTCTAAAGGTTCTAATTTTCAATTCCGCTTATAATATAATCTTAAACTATTCCAGATTGTAGTAAATATTGAGATGGACATTACTAAATTTTGGTCTTAGCGTGGGAATGAGTGGGCGACTGATGACTATGCCGGTTGGGGACCTTCGGCAGGACACCCCTCCCCTCAACGCGGGTCGCCTCTTTCTCGTGCGCAATATTTATTTTTAGTTTGACTTAGTGACCAAGCTGTAACGGTGTTTTATTCGGGGGTGTGCCACTCTAAGCACACTTGAAGGGTTTGTGTATAAATTTTTTTTTAAATGTGACGTGGTTATTGTCGTGCTTACTGGTTATATGACGTGGTCGTTTTAAATGTTTGTGTGAATCTATTTGCTAAAAGTTGCGGTTAATTATAAATGTATAAACGCTGACGTAAATTGATAGTGATTCGTAAGAAGAAAAAGTGGTGAAAACTGAAATTGAAGTCGTTTCGCACAGGAAAACATTTTATTTAGTGAGGAAATTCCATTATACATGCCTGACTGAGATAATTCAAATACCTATTAATTTATGAGCATATAACTGTTGAACGATATGTGCAGCAGACTTTTCTCATGTGGTGAAGTGAATTGTGATTTGAATTAATTGATTGAATGGTGTATTTCCCGTTTTTATGTTTTGTTTTATAAATTTTATTACTTGTGCTCATACGTCATAAGGTACGTAGTGTATGTAAGGTAGTATGATGGAGGTGCCTACGTTTTTTTGGTGGCACTTGAAACTTGAACGAAATACGACCAAGTGTGGTGATATAAACAAAAAATGGGTCGTCCAGACTTTTCAACGATCTTATACAAAGAGAATGGATATAAATTTGGGGATTTTTGTATGATTTCGATCCGAAAACACTACATTATATGCTTTTCTGTTTTCTATCTACTTTTTAATGTGTCACCAATAAGAAAACTGAATAAAAATCTGAAATTTTAAGAATTCGAAAAAAAGTTTCTCTTACTTTCAACTAGCGAAAACATCATCGGTTGCATTGCATTAGGACAAGAGAAGCTGTTTTTCAAGTACAAACTATTACCTGGAACCCGAAACAAAAGAACACATGTGCTAGTAAAAAAAAACGGACCCAAACTTAAAACTCCTTTATACCTTATTTGAAAAACATAGTGTAACGTTTGGATATTAATAAAATTATACAATGAAAATGAAAAATAAATCGAAACGTACATTAGAAAACATATTGCGGACTCATGAGGGAGGGGTGAAGAAATACTAATTGCAGCTTCAGGGACTATGCAAGATACGGGCTGCTACAACCGAGGCCACTACGAATAGGCAACACGGGCGCTAAACAGAACTGAAATGAAAAAGGCTGGCGACGAATCATGGAAACTCCCAGAAAAAGACACACAAAGCTATGCATGTAATGAAGAAAACGAATAACGAGTTAAAAAATAATAAATTGACAACTTATGCTCCCCATTGTTATTTATTAACACACTATAATGTCTATTATCTCTCCTGGCTCCCTTTTCTGGCTATAAGTTGCACGAATACCGGCTAGGGCTGGCTCTCTTTTCCGTCATTCCCAATGCAGACTATAACCTACACTCCATTCTATATCTACGTTCCCTTTGGTGTATCGGGACTTGTCCCTTTCAGGCATTGCTTCAGGCTTGAAGGTCGAACGAATTGATTGATTTGATTGATTGATTGACTTAGTGACCAAGCTCTACCGATAATTCTTTCGATAAAGACATTATGTTGTGAAAACTTGACCTACTTATTTTTTTTCATCGAAAATGAAGTCTTCGAGTTCTCGAAATTGCTATAAGCAGAAAACGCCAATAACTAAGAAGAAGAAGAAGTCTTCGAGTTACATTTAATACTTGAAAAATATTTGGAAGGTGATAAAAAGATCTTGCTGTATAAATAAGACAGAATAGATGAAATAGATACAGCATCCCATCATTAAAATTAGCAGCGTTCAAACCAGCCTAGTTTGAGATTAAAAGTGAGAATGTGCTAACGGAGCGGAAATAAACAGTTCGTCGCTTGTTTAGTACGCAATATTTTTTTGTGAAACTGAAGAAAACCATCAATGTAACAAAAGTATTGCATTGTTGTCACTTATTAATCAATTGTTAAGTAATAGCAATAACATTTTTCAAATAATATTAGCACTAATTACGTCTAGCGTTCAAATCATTCTGCGCCACCCGATTAAGCGATATCTATATGTAATCTTACATAGATGTTTGATACACTTTACTAAGTATATATTTCGGTACAACAGCATTTTTACTTATATTTATTGCAACAAAGATACTCACAACCAGTGTTCCCAGACGTACCGATCTTTGCGGGACATCCCGATTTTAGGGCTTCAGTTAAATGTCCCGATTATTACGTAAAAGTTCGGTCGAAACCTTATAGAGATGTTGTTTACGGCTGGTCTATTCACTGAACGCAATTTTATGAACTAAATCGAAATACTGATCTGATCGATTATTAAATAATTCAGCAATTTTATTACAATTGCAAATTTTATACTAATTTAATTATCATTACGAGTCATTTATGGTTTTCCATAGATTTCTGGAAGACCAGAAAGATATATTAGAACAAGTAATATCATCTGAAAAATAAAAACAACACAAAAATATATTTACAATTTTTTTATTAATTAGTGTGATTGATACACTATGTATATTTGTGTTTTTTATTAGCAAAGAATTTATTGTCATATATATAATTTAGAGTCTTTATAAAACTAATAATTAAATAATAAATAGTTTCTATTTTTTTTTACTTTTGCGTCCGGCATTCTTGAACGAAATCCTTTTAAATGTTTGAAAATCATTTTTTTTTTATTTTAGCATAGGTACTAATCCTGATTTACGAAAAAAAATCTGGTAACACTGCACATTGCACAACGTTCAAATGAGATAAGTTTCTATAGTGTACAAGGAGGATCGAAGTAGGCCACAGAATACAACATTCCACACATCTTATATTGCCAGGTGAACATCTCGGCGTAAACAACAAGCAACGATTAGTTTAATTCGATGAACTCTTTCTGGAAAGAGCTAGAATGTTTGAACCTTCGACTAAATATGACGGCAAAGACAGTCAAAAAGCTCAGCCAGTAAGTGAGTGATACTTAACAATGAAGTGAAGCTACAAATGTAGAAAAGCAATAAAGGAATTGTCACCGTCTTATTGATGTGAGAATCATGTTCAGGTGTATTCATTAATGGCGTGCGTACTGAATATTTTATTAACCATTCAGTACAAAGTATATTCACTAGTTAGTGTACTTGCTATTACTATTATGATACTCTGTGGTCGAAAACGGTAAATCGCATTATGTGGACACCGCAGTGTGTGTGTGTGGTAGGTAGGTATGTGAAGTTTAAGACATCTGAAACACCTGTTACCCAGAAGTTATTTAAAAAGCAACGAATGGAATTATAAAGGTATTAGTCATAGTTGTTTCTGGTATCATGCTTCAACGCGAACGGTCCACTAATTTGGTCTCTACATCGCCAATGCATATACAAGGACATTTATATTGCTAGCCGACGTGTGTAGGTACCTACATACACAGACATATATGTTTTGAACATCACAAAGCCTGCTGCTGGTGTTCAGACAATAATTTATTTTACAAAAAACGGTTAAGTGCGAATCGGATTCGTACACCGAAGGTTGCGTCACATTGTAGGCCTAGTGAGTAGCTGCAGTGCAGCAACTCTGTAAGCAACTTGGACTATGTGGACATATTATACATGTATACAAGTTACTCGCACAGGAGCTCACATGCCAGTAGCTTCAATATTCACCTCACTTTCAGCTCACCTTCGCCTTCTGGGTTTTTTTTTGACACATCATCATCAGCCCATTTTTACCCCACTGCAGGGGCTTAGGCCTCCCCCAGGGTGAGGAGGGGGGCTTGGAGCTTAAGTCCACCACGCTGCTCCACTGCGGGTTGGGAACTGTAACGACCGCCATCTATTGACAGCGTCCGGGACCGACTGCTTAACGTGCCCTCCGAAGCACGGTGTCAGTGATATTGTGTACTTAAGTCAGAAAAACTCATTGGTACACGCCCGGATTCGAACCATGGCCCTATGGGGTCTTATAAATTTGAGACAGGTTCGTTGCGCTCTGGGCTATCACGACACTTTTTTGACACAGCTCATTGGAATGCTACATTCTTGCCCAGAAGATCTTCTTGCCATCTAATATCCAATCCAAATCCTTTTCTTCTTTCGTTTTTTTAAGTTATTCATAAACATTTTTTTAATTCAAAAACTTAGTATTGTGGTCATATACCTTGTCACAGTTTTTTTTGTAATTAAATCACGTTGACTAAACATTGCAAGATCCCAATACCAATGTCGAGCTACTAACATGCGAGTACACAATGCGAGCGGCTGTCAAATGCTTAGTCAGCAGTTCGCAGTGTGTGAACCTTGTATGCGGGATCCTTAGTACAAGCTCGACTCATACTCGATTAGTTTTTATTAACCAGTGTTTTTGTGTTTTTATTATTTAAAGTTTGCACTATAAGCACATCAAGTTTAGCATTTGTACATTTTACCGTTTTTACGATAAAGTAAAAACAAAAAACCTTAAAAAACACGTTTTTTGTGCGAGGATTTTCATAATTTTTTACTTTTTGTGTCTTTTACTAGGTTTATATTAGAACACACGTCATAACGAGTGTACGAGTGGACGAGTACCTATTTCGTTCACAACTTCCCCATCGTCTTTATATGTTCTACTCTTTAGGATCCCGTTAGAACTCTTTGGATACAGAACTATAAAAGTGAGCCATTCAAGCTCTCGTTAAAATAAATCTATTTCTGTTCTTACTGTTGCTTCACAAATATATTTTTGAAAACATATTATTATGTCAGAAAAAAACCCACATCATTATGAACAAAATATTGATAAACAAAATGTGAATACACGGGATAAAGGCGAATTAGCTGTACCGCATTTTTGTATACAAAAAGTTGAAGAATCTTTTGTTGGGCGATTACTACAGAATAACAAAATTTCTGACTGTAAACTGACCATGCCGTTGTTGTACAAGTTCAAGGTAGAATTATTTATACAATAATATTGCATAGTTGTAGATTCCGCTTATTTTACGCAGCTACCAGCTATCATCTGAATATCCAATCTACGTACAATAATAATAAAAGAATTAGTATCTTCAAAATTGAATTTCTCAACATATTGAACAGTTTAATTTTCTGCTCAGACTACGGCGTCTCCCTGTATCACGAAGAAAGTAAATAAAGTAACCTCAGAAGAATGAGCTCAGATTTGCAGGTGTATTATGAGCAAATATTTGTTCTAGTGATTTTGTGGTCTAGACAAACGATGGATTATAAACACTTACTAAAAAAACAAAGTACACGTATGTACGTACGATCGATTTAAAAAAAATTAAAAGTACACGTACATACGATCGAATTTAAAAAAAAAATTGGTAACTTTTAATTACAAATAAAATAAACACGTGAAAGAGGTTTCCTGTTCTATCTACTTTATGGTCTAGATAAAAACATCCTATAGACAATTTTGTGACTTATAAAATAATTTACCTAAAGATGTTTTGAATAAACAATAAAATTGCGTTCATCTCTATTTAAGTCTACGTACGATACCTACTTTGCATGAATGTGCATAATCATCGCAATTACAGTTTAATATTTTTGTCAATCGAAACGTACAGCCTAATTTATATTTTATACACCTCGTCATAAAAGTCGTGTACCGATTTGACATCTTTGCTTATTATGCAAAACATTAGCATATTCGCATAAGCGCTAACATTGCATTGATATGTGAATCACGAGCGTTGTGCTGGAGTTTGAAGTGGTTTTTTTTAAACTAGCTATTTCGGACTAAGCTTGTTTTGAAAGTAAAATGGGTAATGAAGCTATGTCACCGGGATAGGTTAACCCTTGGCTTGGGGTTGTATTTTTGAAACTCTTTGTATTTGACCCAATAGTTTTTCTTTGAGGTAAATGGTTACCGCGAACAGCTTCCTATACATTTTCAATATTTTTTTCTCAAATATTTCTTACTTCAGGATTTTTTACCAATCCTTACTAATAATAAAAATAAACTAAAACTATATTTGTCGTTTTATGTTTAGATACATTTTAACATTGTTGTTTCTCTTTCTTCAACTGAATAACGAAACAAACTGAGGTAAGTCCAAAGTGTATAGAATATATACCTATTAGTGTACTGAATTTCATGTACAGATCGCGCCAAACTTTATGACGGATCTGAATATAACGCTTTATGCGGGATCGCGCAGATACAGTCACACATTCCTCGCTCTACTGCGTCCCGCTACACCTAAAACTTGTTATGCGACGCGACTTGTGCTTACTTTCGGATCTGCCATAAAGTTTGATTGTAACTGTACCTATCCGAAAAACTATGGAAACGTGATAAAGTTTTTTTTTTATTATAAACTTTATTATAAATCATCGACTGTAATAGTAAGTAATTGAAATTAACACAGTGAAATGAAAAATTAAGTAGGTAATTGAATAGATACTAACCGTTGAGTAGGTACAAAGGTAGTACAGAAAAGCTAAACTAGAAAGAGTAGGGACAATGGGAGCGGATAGTTGTAGATATGTATTATATATACAATGTAAGAAACAAACCTCGGAGTCATCCCGGGCGAAGCCAATACGAACTTGTGGTTGACATACATAGTTTTAATTTAGCCGGTATCTGCATTGGAAATAGTGATTTTGTGCCTCGAGAGTACGAGCGAGCGCGTCATTACACCGATGGTCAACTCAACCGGTTTGTGATCGCATCAGAAAAACAGCTACCTCCGCACCACGAAACCTTAACCGACACAGCAAGAACGAAACGGAGATACGCAATTAACGCAGTAACGACAAACGCGGATAGTCGTTGAAACCTCGACCGCGATCGCTTGGTACCGGCTGTCCGATATGCGCGGTCGCGGAGAGAGTCACAAATTCGGCGTCAAAAATTTATATTACGCTGCGAATTTTATTTAGCACGCGCTCCTCTCGTAACTAGTAACTGTTTACACGAAAGTATGTCCTGTGTCTACTCATCTGTGGATATGTCAAGCTAAAATTAAAAACCTTTGAAGTATTAACTAATGAAGCGGTCTCCTGGTCATTAAAAAGGTTTCATGAATGGTAGGTAGGTAGGTATACGAAATCGTGTACGTCATCTGTCATAGATTTTATATTATAAAGTTCATACTTTGCTAATCCGCATGTTAGTACTTATATTGCTTTTACGTTACTAATTGCTACATAACTTTTACCCTATAAGGTTTTATTCAAACACAAATTTTACCGATTCAACCCTTAAAACGCCAACAGTTATTGTATAGTGGAAATATAAAGAACGCTCTACTGAACTAGTTAGAAACAGATATTTAGATATCTCCAACCCTATATCTTTTAGAGCGAATTTACTTCTCAAGAAGATGAAAAGATGTGTTAAAATATATATGGGAAAAGACTAGGTATACCTAAATATTGCACATATCAACGTGATGCAGTTGAGAACTCGCACAAATAGTATATATACTTACCTACTAAAATAATGACTAAAATCGCATTATATCGAAATTTGTAGCTTAAAGCTGTAAACTTAAAAAAATACTGTTCCTCAGAACATTTCTGGATCGATATTATTGAAAATCCTCGTAAATATATATTGACCTGTGTTTATATGTTTTCATATTTTGCCTGTGCGCTATGTATATGGTACAGATAATTTTTTATAGGTTTTAATAAAATTTACTTTATTTAGGAACTTCTCGTATATATTTTCCTAATAACTAAATTTACATAACACACGTAAGTAAATCAACATTTAATATGTTTCTCAATCTCTAACAAAACAATCAGCCATTAACATAAGACTTCGTAAGACAACCATGTTATTTTCAAAAGTAGAATTCAGATACAGAACATATAGAACCTATATAAGGTGAGATTTTAGTAACCGGGCATAATTTTTCTAGATGTTAGGTATCACCAATACACCAACCAATCACCTCATTACGTAAATAAAAAATATGGGTTACATATTCATAATAAATTATTTTAGCTGCAGTGTTATTTTATAACGTTTGGTTGCCTTCTTAACGCTATAGTAAAAGTACGCCTCCAAGGCCTTGAAACGGAACGGGGCGGCGGGCATAAATGGTGACTAGAGTTATTGGTTTTTTCGGGAAAGTTTTGTGTAGTCATATCTCAATATTTTTCTATAGAACGATACTAAAAGGAAACAGGACGGCTATCGGTTTTCTACCAAAGATCATTATATTAAAATTTGGCTGGTCATTAAAACCTCAGCCTGTATATTACTCTATGACATATAGATACTTATAATATATACTATGTGATACAAAATCACTATTTTAACAATAGGCGTTAAATATGACCTTTTGTGAGCAAAATGTTTCGTAGTTATAAAATGGTACTTATCTTAGTTCTAATAGCCATTATTTAGAAATAAAAACAGGAATATGGCTTTAGGCTTCCTCGTTGCACGTTTTACCTAGGTTCAACACAATAATCCATTTGTGTTAGATCCAGAGGTTAGATCCAAGATGGATCCAAGTTCACGATCCATTTGATTGACACAGACAATCGACAAGTTACTTGGTTAAAAAAAAAATTCAAATCCGTCGCACTTTTGGTGGAGCAAACAGTTTTCCCTCGTGACCTGTTGCGGAGAGTACTTTATAGTTATTTTTGGGTAACTTGCTTCTGGTGTCTCCGTCATCCACGGATGTGTCGGAGAAGAAGAATTGAAACGGAGACAGCGACGCAAAAGAACCGTGAAGATCCAACAACAAAAAAATTCGCCCTATAAACGGTAAATGAGTGCTAAAGTGTGTATCGAAATCTCAAGGAATGTTCTAACTCAAGTCACAAAAACGTTACTAATTGTTAGTAAAACAAAACTTGTTAGTAATTGGGCAAAAATTAGTTTTATAATCCAGCCTTAATTAGTTCTAATAGCAAATTATAGAGAAAAATAAGTGCCCGGATGTTTGCATATGAATTAGTTCAAGAAATGGCCGGAATGGCGCTCATGTAAAATGAGTGTGAATGTTGTGAAAATATTTAATATCTTCGGTGATTAGAATATTAATGAAACTATGGTATACAAAACCTCAACCTTTAACTACTCAAGTAGTTAAAAATAATTTAATAGATATAATCTAAAAAATCTTTGATTAAAATTTACACTCTTGCGACGGTAGTGCCATCTTAATTTAATGCTCCATAACCATTAAAGTAAGGATTGACTAGAAGCCCTTTTCTGCGTTTACCGTCTAACCACTCATACTCTAGCTAGCTGGTGCAAGTTGACGAGTTTTAGTCCGAGTTTCAGTGCGCAAGGTCCCCGCGCGCCGCTCTTCACCCCCGAAAAATCTGCGCCAAGTCCGTAAAATTACGTAATGTCACTTCGATACTGTGAATTGACATTTATGACTCTATTAAAACCTCAAAACTTAAAACCAAATACTGCTGTCAAAATAACTTACTTTATGTTCACGACGAACAGTCTTTCATACACAGAGTGTGTCCTCATAACCTGTGTCCTCGTCAAAACAATTTATTCAATTGGCACTAACGACATCTATCGTTCGCATGACTACAACATTCCGCTCCACTATACTACAGTTACTCAGATCAATATTTTATTTTATTAATTATTTATATCTACATTTCTATATTGTTTTTATTATTCGCTAATATAAAATTTAATTAATATAAATAGAGAATTTCCAATATTTCATATATTATAAAAAATATCTACTAGTTACGTATGAAATATAATGTAAGTACTTGGATATTTGCAAAAATTAAATTTTTATATGTGTATCTAACATAAATATCAGTGTAAACTGTAAGCGAATACTTTGTTTTATATTGGATAGGTTAGAATAGCTCCTGTTGCAGGATTGCCATGCCCCAACGGGGCGTCGCAGGATGTTATGTTAGATGTAGGAAGCATCTGTAATTTTATAATGATTCTGTGGCATGCAATAAACTTATTATGATTATGATATCTCATTATTACATTTATTGAATTGAACTAAATGTACTGTAACCGATCTAAAAACATTAAATTTAGTTTTTATTTATTTTTTATTTTCTCTGTAAATATTTTCCATAATAATATAGAGTATTTATGAGAACGCCACTATGACCCACAAGTAGGTCAATAAAGACGGTCTCCGGCGCCGACGCAGTCGCTACAACGTCAATGTGACATCATCCAAATTATTCCAATTCCATGCAATAGTGCTACGATTGTGTATATATAAGAAGCTTTAAGATATATATATACAATCCTCAACAGATCGGAGTTCATTATTCACACTCTCAATGCGTTTTTGTCAATTTTGTAAATTTATGCTTCTTAGCCATCAGACGTCCATTTCTAGAAGCCTTTCCCTAGATTTCCATAACACACACACCAAGGGCACCTGCCACCTTCACCATCGTCAGTCCACTCAGTAGGGGCCGTCCCGTACTACGACGTCAGGTTTGCAGTCAGCACTCGAGAACCTTTCTTTTTTAGCGGCTATCGGTTTTGCCTGCAATGTGACCTCCCATCACCACTTCAACTTGCTAATTCTTTGAGCCAGTTCAGTTACTCCAGAAATTAATTTTTTCAAAGACACCCGAAGCATAGCCTATTCCAAAGTCAAAGTCAAGTCTACTCCAATAGCCTATTCCAAAGTCAAGCCCTTAGAATGTTTAGTGCCTCTAAGCTTAGATTTTGAAAACAATCTTATTTATTCGAAAGTGAATGATTTTCGTCCAATGCCTATCTGAAGAGTGATACGGAAAACGAATTCAAGTGAACCAAGTGATCTCAAAGTGAAAATAGGTACAAGGAACGTTAAAATGTTTAAAGATTATAAATTCATACAATGAAGGTTTCGAAATCAAAATCCTTACTGCAAATAAGAAAATGTATTTCCATCATTTGTTGTGCATTTTACAACCCGAAGTGAACCCTGAAAATTTAAACATGTAATATCGCGCTGCGCTCATTAAAATTCTATAATCTATTCCAAGTGCAAGCAGTGGTCCAAAAGTTGTAGAATTTCTATGTGATGATTTTCTGTTATTAAATTATTTACTTATATTCAGATCGTGTGAATAATAAATTAACATTTTTTTCCTTTTACGATGAATTGGACTGCATTCGATGGATTGGACTGACTAACCCTGTTCCAAAATAACAGGTTATCGCATCTGTTAAGCGATTTAAATTCTGTTGTAAACAAATAAGCTGCTGATGCCATAACAGTTATACTTTAACTTGAAACAACAATGATTTTAAAGAGTATCTTTTGTGTAAATATATTATTCAATAGCACATTATTAAGTTTAATTAATATTTTTAGATATAATTAATATACCTATTAAAGACAACCACACCGAGTAGAGACATCATGAGACTTAAACACTTAAATACATTTCAAAGGTAATTTAAAAAAAAAATTATAAGAAATTTAAAGACACAAAGATTTTTTTTTAATTTGTAACTATATTCTAAGAATAGCTTTATATAGTATTCGACCTGTACTCATCAATTTTGTATACCTATTTAAATTGTAATACCTAATTGCACTTAAGTTATTTAAGTGGAGAACTATCAAAAAACGTGTACTGTATATAATAATAATAATAACGCATACGTCACAACAACGTCTTGGCTCCAAACTAAGCATTAGCTTGTGTTTTGGCTACCAAAGCGAAGACACCACATACATATAACAACCAAGACCCGGTGCCAGTGTCAATATTCATCATATAAACACTGACCCGACATGGGATTCGAACCCGGGACCTCCGGCTTCGTAGGCAGGGTCGCTACCCACTAGGCTAAGCGGTTGTCGTACATATATATTATGTTCAGCGTATGCTATGAGGGAGGATCGGACACGTGCTCTGGTCTTGATCTGTCACTATAAAATCATGGATGTTAGAGACACCGCGTAGTGACAATAAAAATGTGAGCAAAAAATTTACAATCAGACCGAACAAACAGCAGTCGAAGTTTTGAAATATTCGCTGTGAAGTAGAATTTTGTGTCACTCATATGTAAAATTCGTACTGGAAAAGAAAATAAAGATTCAGAAATTACATTTCATGTGTAATTTAACAAAATATTTGTTTAAAACAATAATGATGACTTATATAATAATAATAATAATAAAGTATACGTCACAACAACGTCTTGGACCCAAACTATGCATTAGCTTGTGTTTTTGGGTGCCAAGCGAAGACACCACATACATATAACAACCAAGACCCGGTGCCAGTATCAATATTCATCATATAAATACTGACTCGACCCGGGACTCAAACCCGGGACCTCCAGCTCCGTAGGCAGGGTCGCTACCCACTAGGCTAAGCGGTCGTCATACTCGTCATGTAGTCTGTTATATTTTGCCACAGACAAGTCAACCTTATAGACCACGCTTTGACAGGGAGTAGCATTCGCCAAGGCTACGTAGTGACACTACAGTGGCGTATTCAGGGGGGGGGCCCGTGGGGGCCGGGCCCCCCCCAAACGCAATGACATAAATTCAGTTAAAAACATTCTGCAAGGAGATCTACACTGCAATTAGAAACTTATGCATTTCTATTTAATACTCAATATAATAGTAAATTATTTACACCACCAAAGTACCTAATACAATTAAATATTATTGAATGCTGACCACATTTTACTTAATAAGTTCTGTTCAAACATGGCATTTTTAGAGTGACGAATTTCCATACAAACGGCGTCAACGGCTGCACCCCATCAAACCTTAACCGAACAGCGCTAAAAATAATATATGGTATTCAGATCAGCAAAAACTAGGTTTACATGTTTTACCATTAGAAATGGTTATCAGATCCTTTTTCTGTGAGACGTAAATTTGGCTATATCTTCGAGGATAACGGAGGGATTGCAGTCCTAAGGGTTTCAAAAGTTGCAAATTTATCGGGTATATCCGTTGGAAATTTTGAAAATCGGTTGGTAATTTTTTTTTTTAATTGAAATTATGTCTGTAAAAATGGGGATTTTCGGGTGTCGTTTTATACAAAAATATGAATATTTTTGAAAATATTTGAGTTATCGAAAATTAGCCAAAAATCCATCTAAGCAACTAAATTGTCTAACGAATGGTGAATACGCTTTGAAAATCGGTTAATAATTGCGGCCTGTAGGTGAGCCCTGAAAATTGACAAATTTCAAAAAACTTGTATTTATGGATATGGGCATGGTATATGTGGAAATGTATAATTGCTGGTTGGTTTAAGTTTTGAGTTGTTTAGTTTTCATATTACATGATTTCAAAATAAATAAATTAACACTATAGGTACGTGAATTTTAATTTTTTTCTAAAACTTCTCAAGTCATATTCAATGCCTACGATGGTAGCGGGAACTGCAAAATCTGTAAATTTTTGAATTTCCTAAATATATCGTAAGAAAAAAAACTTAATGCGTGGGATTTTTCTCGAAATTGTTTCACCTTTCACAACATTTTCAACATGAAAGTAATTTTGACATCTCATCAAAATTCATTATTTTTTTATATTTTTCACAGCATGTGAAAATACAATTACTTTCAAATTGAACATGTAAAAAAAGACAAAAAAAAAAATAGAAATAAAATCTCGCTCATTCAAGTTATCATAAGAAAGTTTTTTTTTCTTATGATGTATCAAAATATTTTAAAAAATTAAAAAGGTATAAAAACCTATTTTTTGCTGATCTGAGTACCATATATTTCTTTGCGCTAATCGGTTAAGGTTTAGTGGGGCGCAACCGTTATCACCGTTTGTATGGGAATTCGCAACACATTTTATATCTATGCATTTTCTCTCCATGAATAGGTATTTCGCGTTTCCTGCGGGAATGAGAAAACTTTCGTTGATATTACGAATTTTTGATTTAATTTTAGGCGTAGGAATTTCTGAGATAAAGGGGGCAATGGGAGATTATCATATAATTTCTTAAATGTCTATTAAACTACGCATTTTAAAATTGTAATAAACATTATGAAATATATATATATATATATATATCTCATAACGAGCACTTTCATTTGATATGAACCATGACATCATCATCATCAGCCCGTGTCTCTCCACTGCAGGATATAGGCCTCTCCCAAGGCTCGCCACCACACACGGTCCTCCGCCTTTTGCATCCAACTACCCCCGGTATGATGCTTCGAGTTCTCGAAATTGCTATAAGCAGAAAACGCCAATAACTAAGAAGAAGAAGAAGTTTTCGAGTTACATTTAATACTTGAAAAATATTTGGAAGGTGATAAAAAGATCTTGCTGTATAAATAAGACAGAATAGATGAAATAGATACAGCATCCCATCATTAAAATTAGCAGCGTTCAAACCAGCCTAGTTTGAGATTAAAAGTGAGAATGTGCTAACGGAGCGGAAATAAACAGTTCGTCGCTTGTTTAGTACGCAATATTTTTTTGTGAAACTGAAGAAAACCATCAATGTAACAAAAGTATTGCATTGTTGTCACTTATTAATCAATTGTTAAGTAATAGCAATAACATTTTTCAAATAATATTAGCACTAATTACGTCTAGCGTTCAAATCATTCTGCGCCACCCGATTAAGCGATATCTATATGTAATCTTACATAGATGTTTGATACACTTTACTAAGTATATATTTCGGTACAACAGCATTTTTACTTATATTTATTGCAACAAAGATACTCACAACCAGTGTTCCCAGATGTACCGATCTTTGCGGGACATCCCGATTTTAGGGCTTCAGTTAAATGTCCCGCACGGGACGCCAGTTGTCCCGATTATTACGTAAAAGTTCGGTCGAAACCTTATAGAGATGTTGTTTACGGCTGGTCTATTCACTGAACGCAATTTTATGAACTAAATCGAAATACTGATCTGATCGATTATTAAATAATTCAGCAATTTTATTACAATTGCAAATTTTATAATAATTTAATTATCATTACGAGTCATTTATGGGTTTCCATAGATTTCTGGAAGACCAGAAAGATATATTAAAACATTTAATATCATATGAAAAATAAAAACAACACAAAAATATATTTACATTTTTTTTATTAATTAGTGTGATACACTATGTATATTTGTGTTTTTTTATTAGCAAAGAATTTTTTCTCATATATATAATTTAGAGTGATTATAAAACTAATAAGTAAATAATAAATAGTATGTAATTTTTTTTATTTTTCGTCCCGCATTCTTGAACGAAATCCCGCAATTTTTTTTAGCTTACTAATCCAGATGTACGCAAAAAAATCTGGCAACACTGCACTTTGTTCAAATGAGATAAGTTTTGGATTTTGAAGTACGTAGAATACGAATTTGGTGAACTTGTAGGTAGGTAGGTATACGAAATCGTGTACGTCATCTGTCATAGATTTTATATTATAAAGTTCATACTTTGCTAATCCGCATGTTAGTACTTATATTGCTTTTACGTTACTAATTGCTACATAACTTTTACCCTATAAGGTTTTATTCAAACACAAATTTTACCGATTCAACCCTTAAAACGCCAACAGTTATTGTATAGTGGAAATATAAAGAACGCTCTACTGAACTAGTTAGAAACAGATATTTAGATATCTCCAACCCTATATCTTTTAGAGCGAATTTACTTCTCAAGAAGATGAAAAGATGTGTTAAAATATATATGGGAAAAGACTAGGTATACCTAAATATTGCACATATCAACGTGATGCAGTTGAGAACTCGCACAAATAGTATATATACTTACCTACTAAAATAATGACTAAAATCGCATTATATCGAAATTTGTAGCTTAAAGCTGTAAACTTAAAAAAATACTGTTCCTCAGAACATTTCTGGATCGATATTATTGAAAATCCTCGTAAATATATATTGACCTGTGTTTATATGTTTTCATATTTTGCCTGTGCGCTATGTATATGGTACAGATAATTTTTTATAGGTTTTAATAAAATTTACTTTATTTAGGAACTTCTCGTATATATTTTCCTAATAACTAAATTTACATAACACACGTAAGTAAATCAACATTTAATATGTTTCTCAATCTCTAACAAAACAATCAGCCATTAACATAAGACTTCGTAAGACAACCATGTTATTTTCAAAAGTAGAATTCAGATACAGAACATATAGAACCTATATAAGGTGAGATTTTAGTAACCGGGCATAATTTTTCTAGATGTTAGGTATCACCAATACACCAACCAATCACCTCATTACGTAAATAAAAAATATGGGTTACATATTCATAATAAATTATTTTAGCTGCAGTGTTATTTTATAACGTTTGGTTGCCTTCTTAACGCTATAGTAAAAGTACGCCTCCAAGGCCTTGAAACGGAACGGGGCGGCGGGCATAAATGGTGACTAGAGTTATTGGTTTTTTCGGGAAAGTTTTGTGTAGTCATATCTCAATATTTTTCTATAGAACGATACTAAAAGGAAACAGGACGGCTATCGGTTTTCTACCAAAGATCATTATATTAAAATTTGGCTGGTCATTAAAACCTCAGCCTGTATATTACTCTATGACATATAGATACTTATAATATATACTATGTGATACAAAATCACTATTTTAACAATAGGCGTTAAATATGACCTTTTGTGAGCAAAATGTTTCGTAGTTATAAAATGGTACTTATCTTAGTTCTAATAGCCATTATTTAGAAATAAAAACAGGAATATGGCTTTAGGCTTCCTCGTTGCACGTTTTACCTAGGTTCAACACAATAATCCATTTGTGTTAGATCCAGAGGTTAGATCCAAGATGGATCCAAGTTCACGATCCATTTGATTGACACAGACAATCGACAAGTTACTTGGTTAAAAAAAAAATTCAAATCCGTCGCACTTTTGGTGGAGCAAACAGTTTTCCCTCGTGACCTGTTGCGGAGAGTACTTTATAGTTATTTTTGGGTAACTTGCTTCTGGTGTCTCCGTCATCCACGGATGTGTCGGAGAAGAAGAATTGAAACGGAGACAGCGACGCAAAAGAACCGTGAAGATCCAACAACAAAAAAATTCGCCCTATAAACGGTAAATGAGTGCTAAAGTGTGTATCGAAATCTCAAGGAATGTTCTAACTCAAGTCACAAAAACGTTACTAATTGTTAGTAAAACAAAACTTGTTAGTAATTGGGCAAAAATTAGTTTTATAATCCAGCCTTAATTAGTTCTAATAGCAAATTATAGAGAAAAATAAGTGCCCGGATGTTTGCATATGAATTAGTTCAAGAAATGGCCGGAATGGCGCTCATGTAAAATGAGTGTGAATGTTGTGAAAATATTTAATATCTTCGGTGATTAGAATATTAATGAAACTATGGTATACAAAACCTCAACCTTTAACTACTCAAGTAGTTAAAAATAATTTAATAGATATAATCTAAAAAATCTTTGATTAAAATTTACACTCTTGCGACGGTAGTGCCATCTTAATTTAATGCTCCATAACCATTAAAGTAAGGATTGACTAGAAGCCCTTTTCTGCGTTTACCGTCTAACCACTCATACTCTAGCTAGCTGGTGCAAGTTGACGAGTTTTAGTCCGAGTTTCAGTGCGCAAGGTCCCCGCGCGCCGCTCTTCACCCCCGAAAAATCTGCGCCAAGTCCGTAAAATTACGTAATGTCACTTCGATACTGTGAATTGACATTTATGACTCTATTAAAACCTCAAAACTTAAAACCAAATACTGCTGTCAAAATAACTTACTTTATGTTCACGACGAACAGTCTTTCATACACAGAGTGTGTCCTCATAACCTGTGTCCTCGTCAAAACAATTTATTCAATTGGCACTAACGACATCTATCGTTCGCATGACTACAACATTCCGCTCCACTATACTACAGTTACTCAGATCAATATTTTATTTTATTAATTATTTATATCTACATTTCTATATTGTTTTTATTATTCGCTAATATAAAATTTAATTAATATAAATAGAGAATTTCCAATATTTCATATATTATAAAAAATATCTACTAGTTACGTATGAAATATAATGTAAGTACTTGGATATTTGCAAAAATTAAATTTTTATATGTGTATCTAACATAAATATCAGTGTAAACTGTAAGCGAATACTTTGTTTTATATTGGATAGGTTAGAATAGCTCCTGTTGCAGGATTGCCATGCCCCAACGGGGCGTCGCAGGATGTTATGTTAGATGTAGGAAGCATCTGTAATTTTATAATGATTCTGTGGCATGCAATAAACTTATTATGATTATGATATCTCATTATTACATTTATTGAATTGAACTAAATGTACTGTAACCGATCTAAAAACATTAAATTTAGTTTTTATTTATTTTTTATTTTCTCTGTAAATATTTTCCATAATAATATAGAGTATTTATGAGAACGCCACTATGACCCACAAGTAGGTCAATAAAGACGGTCTCCGGCGCCGACGCAGTCGCTACAACGTCAATGTGACATCATCCAAATTATTCCAATTCCATGCAATAGTGCTACGATTGTGTATATATAAGAAGCTTTAAGATATATATACAATCCTCAACAGATCGGAGTTCATTATTCACACTCTCAATGCGTTTTTGTCAATTTTGTAAATTTATGCTTCTTAGCCATCAGACGTCCATTTCTAGAAGCCTTTCCCTAGATTTCCATAACACACACACCAAGGGCACCTGCCACCTTCACCATCGTCAGTCCACTCAGTAGGGGCCGTCCCGTACTACGACGTCAGGTTTGCAGTCAGCACTCGAGAACCTTTCTTTTTTAGCGGCTATCGGTTTTGCCTGCAATGTGACCTCCCATCACCACTTCAACTTGCTAATTCTTTGAGCCAGTTCAGTTACTCCAGAAATTAATTTTTTCAAAGACACCCGAAGCATAGCCTATTCCAAAGTCAAAGTCAAGTCTACTCCAATAGCCTATTCCAAAGTCAAGCCCTTAGAATGTTTAGTGCCTCTAAGCTTAGATTTTGAAAACAATCTTATTTATTCGAAAGTGAATGATTTTCGTCCAATGCCTATCTGAAGAGTGATACGGAAAACGAATTCAAGTGAACCAAGTGATCTCAAAGTGAAAATAGGTACAAGGAACGTTAAAATGTTTAAAGATTATAAATTCATACAATGAAGGTTTCGAAATCAAAATCCTTACTGCAAATAAGAAAATGTATTTCCATCATTTGTTGTGCATTTTACAACCCGAAGTGAACCCTGAAAATTTAAACATGTAATATCGCGCTGCGCTCATTAAAATTCTATAATCTATTCCAAGTGCAAGCAGTGGTCCAAAAGTTGTAGAATTTCTATGTGATGATTTTCTGTTATTAAATTATTTACTTATATTCAGATCGTGTGAATAATAAATTAACATTTTTTTCCTTTTACGATGAATTGGACTGCATTCGATGGATTGGACTGACTAACCCTGTTCCAAAATAACAGGTTATCGCATCTGTTAAGCGATTTAAATTCTGTTGTAAACAAATAAGCTGCTGATGCCATAACAGTTATACTTTAACTTGAAACAACAATGATTTTAAAGAGTATCTTTTGTGTAAATATATTATTCAATAGCACATTATTAAGTTTAATTAATATTTTTAGATATAATTAATATACCTATTAAAGACAACCACACCGAGTAGAGACATCATGAGACTTAAACACTTAAATACATTTCAAAGGTAATTTAAAAAAAAAATTATAAGAAATTTAAAGACACAAAGATTTTTTTTTAATTTGTAACTATATTCTAAGAATAGCTTTATATAGTATTCGACCTGTACTCATCAATTTTGTATACCTATTTAAATTGTAATACCTAATTGCACTTAGGTTATTTAAGTGGAGAACTATCAAAAAACGTGTACTGTATATAATAATAATAATAACGCATACGTCACAACAACGTCTTGGCTCCAAACTAAGCATTAGCTTGTGTTTTGGCTACCAAAGCGAAGACACCACATACATATAACAACCAAGACCCGGTGCCAGTGTCAATATTCATCATATAAACACTGACCCGACATGGGATTCGAACCCGGGACCTCCGGCTTCGTAGGCAGGGTCGCTACCCACTAGGCTAAGCGGTTGTCGTACATATATATTATGTTCAGCGTATGCTATGAGGGAGGATCGGACACGTGCTCTGGTCTTGATCTGTCACTATAAAATCATGGATGTTAGAGACACCGCGTAGTGACAATAAAAATGTGAGCAAAAAATTTACAATCAGACCGAACAAACAGCAGTCGAAGTTTTGAAATATTCGCTGTGAAGTAGAATTTTGTGTCACTCATATGTAAAATTCGTACTGGAAAAGAAAATAAAGATTCAGAAATTACATTTCATGTGTAATTTAACAAAATATTTGTTTAAAACAATAATGATGACTTATATAATAATAATAATAATAAAGTATACGTCACAACAACGTCTTGGACCCAAACTATGCATTAGCTTGTGTTTTTGGGTGCCAAGCGAAGACACCACATACATATAACAACCAAGACCCGGTGCCAGTATCAATATTCATCATATAAATACTGACTCGACCCGGGACTCAAACCCGGGACCTCCAGCTCCGTAGGCAGGGTCGCTACCCACTAGGCTAAGCGGTCGTCATACTCGTCATGTAGTCTGTTATATTTTGCCACAGACAAGTCAACCTTATAGACCACGCTTTGACAGGGAGTAGCATTCGCCAAGGCTACGTAGTGACACTACAGTGGCGTATTCAGGGGGGGGGCCCGTGGGGGCCGGGCCCCCCCCAAACGCAATGACATAAATTCAGTTAAAAACATTCTGCAAGGAGATCTACACTGCAATTAGAAACTTATGCATTTCTATTTAATACTCAATATAATAGTAAATTATTTACACCACCAAAGTACCTAATACAATTAAATATTATTGAATGCTGACCACATTTTACTTAATAAGTTCTGTTCAAACATGGCATTTTTAGAGTGACGAATTTCCATACAAACGGCGTCAACGGCTGCACCCCATCAAACCTTAACCGAACAGCGCTAAAAATAATATATGGTATTCAGATCAGCAAAAACTAGGTTTACATGTTTTACCATTAGAAATGGTTATCAGATCCTTTTTCTGTGAGACGTAAATTTGGCTATATCTTCGAGGATAACGGAGGGATTGCAGTCCTAAGGGTTTCAAAAGTTGCAAATTTATCGGGTATATCCGTTGGAAATTTTGAAAATCGGTTGGTAATTTTTTTTTTAATTGAAATTATGTCTGTAAAAATGGGGATTTTCGGGTGTCGTTTTATACAAAAATATGAATATTTTTGAAAATATTTGAGTTATCGAAAATTAGCCAAAAATCCATCTAAGCAACTAAATTGTCTAACGAATGGTGAATACGCTTTGAAAATCGGTTAATAATTGCGGCCTGTAGGTGAGCCCTGAAAATTGACAAATTTCAAAAAACTTGTATTTATGGATATGGGCATGGTATATGTGGAAATGTATAATTGCTGGTTGGTTTAAGTTTTGAGTTGTTTAGTTTTCATATTACATGATTTCAAAATAAATAAATTAACACTATAGGTACGTGAATTTTAATTTTTTTCTAAAACTTCTCAAGTCATATTCAATGCCTACGATGGTAGCGGGAACTGCAAAATCTGTAAATTTTTGAATTTCCTAAATATATCGTAAGAAAAAAAACTTAATGCGTGGGATTTTTCTCGAAATTGTTTCACCTTTCACAACATTTTCAACATGAAAGTAATTTTGACATCTCATCAAAATTCATTATTTTTTTATATTTTTCACAGCATGTGAAAATACAATTACTTTCAAATTGAACATGTAAAAAAAGACAAAAAAAAAATAGAAATAAAATCTCGCTCATTCAAGTTATCATAAGAAAGTTTTTTTTTCTTATGATGTATCAAAATATTTTAAAAAATTAAAAAGGTATAAAAACCTATTTTTTGCTGATCTGAGTACCATATATTTCTTTGCGCTAATCGGTTAAGGTTTAGTGGGGCGCAACCGTTATCACCGTTTGTATGGGAATTCGCAACACATTTTATATCTATGCATTTTCTCTCCATGAATAGGTATTTCGCGTTTCCTGCGGGAATGAGAAAACTTTCGTTGATATTACGAATTTTTGATTTAATTTTAGGCGTAGGAATTTCTGAGATAAAGGGGGCAATGGGAGATTATCATATAATTTCTTAAATGTCTATTAAACTACGCATTTTAAAATTGTAATAAACATTATGAAAAATATATATATATATATATCTCATAACGAGCACTTTCATTTGATATGAACCATGACATCATCATCATCAGCCCGTGTCTCTCCACTGCAGGATATAGGCCTCTCCCAAGGCTCGCCACCACACACGGTCCTCCGCCTTTTGCATCCAACTACCCCCGGTATGATGCTTCAGGTCATCTGTCCATCTGGCCGGGGGGCGTCCAATGCTTCGCTTTCCGGTACGTGGCCTCCCTTCGAGAACTCTTCTACCCCATCGGTTATCAGTTCTACGGCAAATGTGACCGGCCCATTGCCACTTCAGCTTGCTGATTGCTTCGGCTATGTCCACAAATTTGGTTCTTTGACGGATTTCAGTGTTTCTGATTTTATCCATCAAAGAAACACCGAGCATAACCCGCTCCATAGCACGCTGAGCGACCGTGACATAGGGACTTGCGAATTGTTTTTAATAGTATAATTTTCCCCCAAAATGATATTATTTGTTTATCGTTTAGTTTTTCCTGTAAAATATAAATGAAGTTCTATTTTCCGTATTTTTTTTCCAAATGTTATTCACTACAGTTTCGGGGTTAAGGGGGGATATTAAATTTTCTTTAATTTTGAAACCATGGATATTAAAATTAAAAATAAAATATGCTTGTACTTTTTATAATAAGCACTTTCATTTGACACATCACTAGGAGCACTTAAAAAGTTTTTTTTTTATTTTCTACTTTGCTCTCTAAAGTGGAAATATTTCATTTACGCTATACGTTCGTTATTGGGCCACCAAACTCTGTACATATATCGAATTTCAACTTTTGCATCTAGTAGATTCGGAGAATGAGGGTGTCACAGACGGACACCAGAATGACCGTATACGGGTTCCTTTTTTCATCTTTGACGCACGGGATCCTAAAAAGGAACCCTCATAGATTCACTTCGTTGTCCGTCCGTAAGTCTGTCCAGACCTTTTTTCTCTCCAGAACGCGTGGAGGTATGAAGCAGTATCAAATACTTAGGTTAATTTATTTATTATATATGTCTTCATGAATTAACGAAAATTCCCTAGCTTCCGTATTAAGATCGTAGAACGTGTCTTGCATGTATATAGCACTAATATAGGCTTTAAGTTTAATGAAAAATATGGGCCCCCCCCCAAGCTTGAATCCTGGATACGCCACTGTGACACTACATAACTACGTCACTAGTGAGCCGTCAGCTGGAAGCACGTCGGAAGCCATTAAATTGTCAATTTTGAACGAGCCAATGAAAACTAGCCGACCTCTCCCCGCACCCCGCCACTTTTTGGCGATTTCGTTTTCATACTGACGTTTATTAAAGCGTGGTCTATTGGTTGACTGGTCTGTGTATTTTGCTAACGTTTTTTATCGTTTCGAAGTATGAGTCGCTTTATCTTGATTATTATACTATCTAAGACCTAAATTATGTTATTGACAACATAAATTATTGTTATTATAATTCAATCAATCTTCTATTGAACGGAATCGGTTGTTGTCAATAAATGGCGGTCGTTACAATCCGCCCACCCGCATCGGAGCAGCGTGGTGGCTTTAAGCTCCAAGCCCCCTCATCTTAAAGGGAGACTTAAGCCCCTGCAGCGGGGTATAACAAAGGGCTGTGGATGGAATCTTTATTGCATTCGCGGGAACTGTTCTTTTTAAACAACAGGAACAGTGACAAAACATATTTTACCGAATTTTACCAGTTCTAATTGTGTTTTCATTCTCACGTTTATGTTTAAAATTAAGTTAGGTACCTACTATTTTAAGAAGTCCTCCGATTTTAACAACACAGCTTAGTTATATAAGTCCTGCAACAGTTTCGCTTATTATAGCAGTTGTAACATAAGAAACCTGTTTTTGGAAAAACTTTATCGCATTAAAGAGGAAAATAACTCAATTGTGTAATATATTAGTTTTAATTTTAACTTTTTATTTATCAATAGAAAAAATTAAATAAATATACCGTCTATATATACCGTCGGCAATAACCGTCGCCAGATGGCAATCGTTAAAATCCACCAACCCGCACTGGAGCAGCGTAGTGAAATAAGCTTTAAGTACCCTCATTCCGAGAGCAGACCTAAGCCCCTGCCGTAGGGCATAATGGGCTGATATGGTGTTGCGGTTTAAAACAGTCCTGAATTTAATTCATTATCCAAATGCATCTCCGAATTTCTACCTACCCTTGCCACTGACACCACTTGTCAGTCGTTGTCTCGCCGAGCCCGTGACAACTAGAGATGGTAATAACGGCTTAAAACTGAAAACGAATTTAAGCATGTTGCTTAAAAAAAATAGCAGACTATTTAAAACGCTTAAAAAGCTTTTTGTTTTTTTTTAACGCCTAGATGCATCATTGAATAAATAATAATATAGTCGTCTGCAGAATATAACGCCATCTACTTTGTTAATAAGGTACAAACTTTTATCATATTTGACTATCGATGAATTTGGTGCAAAAGCTTGCAGATGGCTGGCGTGCCAATTAACTATACTGATAACACAATCTACGCCACCAACGTTAGAGCTTATAACGAAATATGTTTAAATATAAACGTTAAAAAGGCATTTTTTATAAGCGTGCTTTATTAAAAGCTTTTCCTTTAAGCGTCCATCTCTAGTGACAACACGAAACAAAATACTTATCCTCTATCATTCACGCGCGCATGGCGATAACCTGTTGTCTACGAGCGAGCTGAAGATGCAAAAAAAGAACAAGGCAATCCTTGGTGACTCCTTCCTTATATTTCTAGTTTTAGGGCATACAGCTTGTCCCTCTACAATAGGCTAGGTCAAGGAACATACCAAGCGGTGTGTCGGCGTCACGTCAATATACGCCATCATCGAGCAATCCCCATTTTATGAAATACTTTTTATTTTATCAAATCTTTTACTTCATGTTAACCAAGCCGTAACATATAGACATGGATTCCTTTCAGCGGTTTCGGCTCGGCCTTAATTATGAGTGAGTGATATTTCGATTTTGTGTACATCGTATTCGGTTGAGCGTAGTGCAAACATAAAGCGTAGGTATAGAGGTTATGAAACTAAACAAAAAGGTTAAAGTAAGCAGATGTCGCAAACTAACGGTTACCGAGAAAAACATGTTTGAAGTTTATTTTTTTTTTAATCACTTCGTTTAAACTTTTTGTTTAGTTCAGTAAACTCTACACACTCTGTAAGTATGGAGTACGTTCAGCCCAACACCCGGTGTATAGATCCCTATACACCGGGCGTTGGGCTGAACGTAACTTCGTAACCTCTACACCTACGTTTCTATGTTTGCACTACGCTCAACCGAATACGATGTACACAAAATCGAAATATCACTCACTCATAATTAAGGCCGAGCCGAAACCGCTGAAAGGAATCACAGGAATCCACCAAGAAAATATTTTTCGAAATTCTACCCCTAAGTAGACAAAATAAGGGCGGAAAGTTTGTATGAAAATGCGTCATTCTTAAAGATAAATGGATGAAAATTTATATTTGTACTTTGGAACAGAAACTAAATACACGCGTCGTGTTTCAAGATTTTTGGAAATTTAACCCACAAGAGAGCAAAATAGAGGATGAGTGTTTGTATGGTACTTCCATCAATTTTCAAGTTATATGCATGAAAATTGGTATTTGCACTTTGTTCTATTTCAATTATTTTTTAAAATTTTACTCTTAAAGGAGTAAAACAAGGGATGAAACTTTGTACGAGTCTTCCCTGATTCACAAAGTTAAAACAATGAAATTTATTATTTGCCTTTATTGGTTAGAAAATCACAAACATCTAAATTAGCATTTATTGGAATATAATCCTTAATGGAGAAAAATTGTTCAAAGTTTAACCAGGTTTAACCTTTTGGTTAGAAATTAAAAATGGAATAATATTAATGATAATACCTGGGGCTTAGATATGCTTCATAATATTCTACATTTCACACCCGACACGCAACAAATAGACATCTTCGTGTATTTGTCCCGGGCGGGGATCGAACCTGTGACTCTTGGCTCCGCAGTTAGGTTCTCTGACTCTAATCGGCCAATGTTTTTGTATTTTTGCAAAATTGTACAAAACTTTTAATAAATGCTAATACAAATGGAAGCTATGCGAGCGAAGCCGCGGGCGGTCGCTAGTAGATATATATACATATAAATAAAATTAAAAGTTATTGAAATAAAAAGGTCAAAATGAAACTTTATAAAACGGTGCGACCGCTATTCGTTTTTACCTCGCGGTAGAGGGTAGAGCCAAGGTCGCTCCAAAAGTTGATCGATACAGGCCGCTTGGCGCCTTTGCTCCTGTCCTCTGTTTTGGACTTACCAAATTATTGCTATGGTACCTATTTGTCTACGTAATATAGATCTATAGTATAATATTCGACGAGATATAAGGAAATCTTCTGGTGCCAATTTCACGTGTAAGTCGAGAAGTTCCGTGCGTGTGTGTGCAAAATAAACGTTTCACATCTGCATTTGAATGTTGCATTCGAGAATTGTATTAATTTATCACTGTTATATAAAATTCTTTGTATGATGAGGATTTAACTTAAGAATCATTTTGACGGGTTCCTTATAATCCTAGAAGAGCTGCAATGGCTTTGTGTTATGGCTATGGGTCAGAGGACACTGCAATAAATGTGTTTTTTTCAAAAGCTAAGCCGATTTTGAAATGGTTTTTTGCATTATATGGGTACTATTACCTTAACGTAGGTCCCCTTATAAAGCTTTTACGGTTATAAGCCACTAGGGGGCGCTCTAAAATAGCTAATTATATAGGTATCTTAGATTTTTAAAAAAAGTCGTTTACGATTGTAAACCGCCAGGGGGCGAGAAGACATGTTTCTTTGAAACGGCTTTTTCATCATTACCAGGGAATAAGTGCAATGCTTTTGTTATGGATATGATTAATCGTTCGTATGGTTCATATATTCACAGTACAGAGTATACAGTGTTACACTTCCCATGGCATGTGCAGCGATTTTGTAGTTCCCGCTAAAAGTCTTCGGAATTTAAGATGTGTACAATCGTCGGTCGAGGTGTATAGACTTAATTAGAAGAGACCTCTTTAGCTCTACGTCAAGATTCAAGTCACCAGCCAATTTACCTCTTTCCATCGCTGTCAGTTTTCACCCTGTTTAGTCATTGTCATTTGAGACACCGTCAAATATTTCCCGCGTTGTTGTTACCATGAAGTAAATTGCATTTTTCGTAAAACCGTCTGGGATGATCCAGGTTCTTTCTGTTTTCTGAAGGAGTTCATCATGTAGAGTCCCTCTCTGCACGAACGCAGCCAGTTGCTACCCCCTTGGGTTTCGTTATCCAAATACAAATTGTCACTCTCAGTTCATCGCCATCTCGTTGAACTATTTTGGCGATGAAGTTTTCACTATTGTATCACTATTGTGTAGTGCGTTGGTAAGGTAGGTAGGTATCTATAATTTTTATACCTAGGTCTTCATACATACCTAACCTTCACTTCATAATCAGAGTCGGAGTCGTTACATATACCTATATGACCTTCAACGATTGCCTGTTAGTAATTATTGAGTCCTTCTCGTGTCTTCGTACCTCTTCACTTCATCAGCCCATTTTTATCCCACTGCAGGTGCTTAGGCCTCCCCCGTAGTAAGGGGGGCTTGAAGCTTAAATCCACCACGCTGCTCCACTGCCGGTTGGGAATTGTAACGACCGCCATCTATTGACAGCGTCGGGGACCGACTGCTTAACGTGCTCTCCGAGGCACGGAGTCAGTGATAGTTTATGTACTTAAGTCAGAAAAACTCATTGGTACACGCCCGGATTCAAACCATGGCCCTATGGCCTTATAAATTTGAGACAGGTTCGTTGCGCTTTGTGCTATCACGACTCTTCATATATCTCTCTTGACTGTTCATGACACAACGTACAAATGTTTATAAAAAAAGCTACCAAAGTAGTAAACGTAGAATACATAAATGCTACACTAATCATTGTACTTGTATAGTTATGTAATTATAAATATTATTAATGTTTGGTTATACTGAGTTTATTAATAGGTTACTATTTAAAAATACAAGCATACGAACTCCTTTTTAATGCGTAGGGATAGAAGGCAACACAGGCCGCGGGGACAGAGCGGGCGAAAAGGCCTCGAGTAGGGCACAGCGCCCTATGCACAAGGGTGCCGCCCCCGTGTTTCTTCAAGGTTCCCTGGATAAAAATCTACAGAACCTCGGTTACGTTTAACAAGACCGTAGTGAGCCAGGAAGATCACTAGGATTCTGTGGCGTTGCCTACAACTCTTGTATCTTATAGTTGGCCATAGAGTACATTAATTTGACAGCAGCGTTTGGTTTTAATCATGTGGTTTTAATACAGTCATAAATGTCAGTTCACAGTATCGAAGTGACATTCAGTGCGGAGATTTCTCGGGGGTGGGGAGCGCCGCGCGGGGACCATGCACATTGAAACTCGGACTAAAACTCCCAATCATACTCCGACTAGCTATAGTATGAGTGGTTAGACGGTAAACGCAAAAAAAAGCTTCTAGTCGATTCGTACTTTTATGTAGGTGGTTAACCTTTATAGGATATAAGTAGTTGCATATAGTGCATTTTTTATATTTTAGTAGTTTTACATGATCGTTATGAATCTAATGTATAAAGTTACTGGAACCGACTTTAATTGAACATCCTAAACAATATCTACCTACCCATAAGATTTTTTCAGAGTTTTCAAAGCTTTCGTTTAGGAATGCCGATAGGGGACGTGGGAAAAACTAATTTAAAACGAAATATTTCAGAAACGGGGTGCTAAAATAAGAAGTGGTTTATGTAACCTCTATTTTGATTTGAAAACTCTTTGTAATGTAACCCACATGGATGATGGGAAAAGCGGAAAAAAAGTTATAGGGGGAAGTACGATTTAATAAATTAAAATTTACTTTTTGGCCATCAATAAAATGTCAGCTTTACTTGTGCAATATACTTACATATAAAATTGCATTCACCTATGTCTATAAATGTTGAAACTACGAGGGTGTGATAAGGATAGTTGAACAGATGGACATGACGATACTAGAAGGGTTCCGTTTTTTGCTTTAGCTATTCTAACCTTAAAAATATCGCAGTAGAAGCGTTACGGAGGAAAGTGAAGCAAATCGGCGCAATCCGACATGCGCATCACACTTCAAAGCCGCACAGATAAGTTAATCTAACTGTATCTATTTAGATTTTTGTGCTTACCATCTATCTACCTTGAAGATATTTAATAAGGGTTTATTTTTTGTAATAATATACTTGAGAGAACGCAAATAGCGCTTTTCAGGGATGATTTCAGGGAGAGGGGTGGGGTTTAAAACAACAGAAATAAGCTTTCTAATAGATGGCACTATACCGAAGTCAATTGCCAATCACAAAAAAATATGCAGCTGATGAAAAACAACTACAGATAATATCACATGTACACTACATGTGGTGGATGGAATAAAGTAGAGATAGGATATGAAATAACTTTAAAAAATAAACTACAATCTAGGCTACACAGTATGATTTTGACAATTGATTGAACTGACCGGCCGAGTGGTTAGAGACCCGAACTGCGGAGTCGTGTGTCACGGGTTCGATTCCCGCCCCGGACAAATATTTGTGTGCATGAACATGTCTATTTATTCCATGTCTAGGTGTAAAAGTATCTATATGTATAGGTATATTATAAAAAAAAAAAAATTTATGTATATAAATTGTCTAGTACCCCATAATACAAGCATAATACTTTGGGACTAGATGACGCTGCGTGGGATGTCACAGTATTATTATTATCATTAATTATCATTAAATCTGCCATCTGCTGAGCCTATCAGCACTTATTTTTTTAGTCTCATCTGGAAAACCGCATGGACAAAGTGCGTTGGAAAATAATCTGTATGAGTCGTGCTATGTAAAATATGACAAAAGCCTTATGTGAAATAGATAAGAAAAAAATGTATATCATAATTTTATTATCTTATCTATTTATCGTCAATTATTTGGAATGCCATTTAGTTACACTCATTTCGATAGAGAAACTAGCAAAAAAACACTGCGATTTTTCTTTTAGTTTTATTATTACGGTAATATTGAGTCTAAATTAATCTAGCTGACCTGAGCTGACCGAAGGTAGTGTGCGCCGTGCAGTATGATGGTTTCATTCTATTTACAAAAACATCAATGCCGGTAGCTCTCACTGGATAGCCGTTATTTCGACCCATTTCGATCCAATGTACATCATAACATAACATTACGTATACATAACAACAACGTCTAGGCCCCAAACTAAGCATTAGCTTATGTTTTGGGTACCAAACGAAGACACCGCATACATATAACCACCAAGACCAGGTACCAGTATTAATATTCATCATATAAATACTGACCCGACCTGGGATTCGAACCCGGGATCTCCAGCTTCGTAGGCAGGGTCGCTACATACTAGGCTAAGCAGTCGTCGATCGAGATATGACAGGCATCCTGCGACAACCTTATAACTGTGCTGTTTAATTGGTTAACTACCGATATCATTATTGTTTAGAAATTACAAATGAATTTAAATATTTATTAAATCTAATCATTATCAGGCAAGATTTCTGTAAAGCATTCACCATGTGATCAATAGATAGCGCTTTAGCGCTTTCGCCCGTGTCTTATAAATGGCTCACTGTCTACGCTGATTCGTCGTCACTTTATGGACGCGTATTCATGTAACGCTTGCTGTACGTCTGCCTAACACCTGCGTGCTGCTAAAAATGTAATGAGCTCCAGTCGTCGAAGGTATAAAAACTGGTGCTCACATCACATTAGTCGACGGAGACTCATCGATGACGGAGACTTATATTTGTGTGTGATAACGACAAATTCTGTGCATATTAGTCGTACCCGGCTTCGCCCGGGTGGACTACGGAAACGTTCCTCTTCCCGTTCCACGCATTAGTACATTGCACCCGAGCGAAGTTAGGGTGGGTCGCTAGTCCAACCATATAGTGTTATTACACATCGTCATCATCCAGACAAATAAATTCTCTGGCGCGTCTAGCAACAAATTCGATTGCCATAAAAAAGGTTATAGTAAGTCAACCTTAAAAGATACACATATCCTGTCGCACACTTTTGGTTATAACTTTTAAAGGGGAACAATTCCGTAATACATAATTTTTGCTTACCCTCAACCGTTTACACAGCGCGCGTAACGGAAGCTCTCAAAAGGAATAATTTTTCCCGTTTTTGCAACATTTTTCATTGATGCTCCGCTCCTATTGATCGTAGCGTGATGTAATAGTTGCCTATAGCCTTCCTCGATAAATGGACTATCTAACACAAAAAGAATTTTTCAATTCCAACTAATAGTTCCTGAGATTTGCGCGTTCAAACAAACAAACAAACTCTTCAGCTTTATAATATTATATAAGCATATAAGTATAGATAGAACTCTACGGAACAACCTCCGAATAGCTCTAATGGGCCGGTTCAATGTAAATTAACCATATAATTCGACGGACTATAACCTTCGTGTTCTATACGTTTACCGCAGATTATTCGGCAGCAATACCACTGCAAAAAGTCACTGACGAGTCCGGCGGTAAATGTGCAGTGTGATGACTATTCTATAGCTATATGCTATTTGCTATCCGTCGCAATCCTTGCTGACGCAAGTTTTGACAAGTTTTAGATTAGATTGTCTTTGGTGTGACCATTGCAGAGGATCGCATAACCGAACCGGCAGATTTTCGATTGAAATCTGTGTGCATTAGATTAGATTAAATAGATGGATTAATTTTCTTCGCCAGTTCCAACCAGCGAATCCAATTCAGCGCTCCAAGCGCAGAGATCTACGGAAAGAATTTTCCCTTTGAACTCGACGGTAATTATCCACCGAAGGCCGTTTTTTTCTCTCAGTGTACACAGAAAAAGAGAATTCTGTTATCAAGAAAATATAGTTTTCAATGTATAGAATCACCGCATATTCTTGGACCAATGCAATTTGCATTGCTTTAAGAATTCTTTATCTTCTGTGCACACATAAAAAAAAAAGAATTCTTGCCCTTCCGCATATTCTTGGACCATTGAAAACTATATTTTCTTGATAACACAATTTTTTTTTTTCTGTGTACAAGGATAAATTGACGAATGTGTGTCTATGAAGTACCTATTTATTACGCCTTAAAAAAATTTTTGTTTTATAGTCAGGGATCCCGTGAGCAAAAATCGTAATGTGTTTATAAAATCCTTAAAGTCCAAATATTTAGGAGGTAATATCCTTTATTAGAGGTCATTCACGTATTTGCGGTCAGTCGGCTGGCTATATGGGTGCATTAAGGCGCAAGAGCACTTTTTATTTACTATTTCTTTTTTCAATTTGCAATATTTTTAAACATAGTATTTTGCATAAATACTGCTAGTTGTTACATAAACGAAAAGCGTAGTACCAGTTATGCTCTGTTTTTTAATATACTTGCATCGCTGCTAAAGTATCGAACCCCAGAATATAGTTGACAGACTGATCCACACCTTTGCTTAGGGGCCGTCCATTAATCACGTGAGGCTTGAAAGGGGGGGGGGGGGAGGGGTTTGACAAAAATCACGAAATATCACAAGGGGGGAGGGGGGTGTAGTAAGATATCACGTGTATTTATTTTTTCATTATTTTTTCAAACGCGCCGTTTTTAAATCAAAAAGCGGCGTGTAGTGTACACCATTCGTTTATTATTATTTTTATGCCAATCAAAAACAACCTGCAACCTTTCTGTCTAGACATTTTTATTATGGTCCTTAATTTCAGAACAAAATAAGATTATACTTTATACCTGTATTTAAGATAATATTCTAAAATATTCTTAAAAATTAAAGATTTTTTGTAGATACTAAAAACACACGTGATGCTGGGTGGGGGGTAGTCTTAAACCTCACCATGTATCACCAAGGGGGTGGGGGGTTAAAAAATGCTTAAAAAAAGATCACGTGATTAATGGACGGCCCCTTATGTAAACATGAACAGTTTTTCTATTATTTAACTTGTTGAATATTCATAAAGGCGCCGCTCCACAATGCATCCTTCAGCACAATTGTGCTAATAAATCAATGACTGAACGGTAACAGAACTGACTGTAATTGTAGTGCAACATTTTATGCATTCCGTATCCCATTATTAATTTGACAGAAAACTGAGACGCCATTCGATCGCACTGAAACGCGACCGCAGCCAAATAAAGAGTCTTCCACGACTATTTTGGTCATACGGCGACTATTGGTTTTGGTTATCAATTTTTTTCTTGAAAAGGCAGTTTTTAATAAAATGGGTCACGCCTATATTGATTTCACAGCTAGAACTCACGAAACCGCTATAGCGGTGGCTCGCACACAAACCGAAGCTGTGAATTTAACTGCAAGACTAAAAAATGGTGCTTTCAGTAAAATTCAGTATGATCGATCCGCAGTTTATCGAACGCTCAAACGTTACAGTTGTCATTTAACTCGCTAATTAATTGCCATGCCAACATAAGTTTTTCATGTCATTTACTATATGTTGTGACGCTTTGGACTTAAAAACCAAAACAAGGATCATACACTTTTTTAATTTAAAACCTGCGACAGCAAGGAGTTTACTATAGTGAATTCCTATTCATCGTTATTCAATTAAGATACAAGAGAAGTGTCATCAACGAACAACACTATCTCAACCAATTTTTCTACCAAATAAGGTAGGTAAGTTATTTATAGTAAGTTTTTTTTTATAACGCATACATCACAACAACGTCTAGGCCCCAAACTAAGCATTAGCTTGTGTTTTAAGTACCAAGCGAAGACCACATACATATAACAACCATGACCCGGTACCAGTATCAATATTCATCATATAAATACTGACCCGACCTGGGATTCGAACCCGGGACCTCCAGCTTCGTAGACAGGCTCGCTACCCACTAGGTTAAGGGGTCGTCGTAAGTATATATATTACGAAAAAGAAAGAGACCTAATATAAATCTCTGAGGAACTCCCACTTCAACAATAGAACGATTCGACTTTAATAATATCAACTTTTTGGATTTTATTACTTACAGTAGTATGATTTTATTACTTTGTTAGCACCTCTGTTTATACCATAATGTTTTCATTTAAGCAACAATGTTCGATGATCAACACAATCAAATGCCTTTGATAAATTAATTGGCTTTGGTAGATTAGATAAATATACATGCCTATAGCTGATAAATACGGTGCTATAACATGTACTACTGAACCTATTAATTTCACCGACAACCTCACAAATCTTCTAATAAAATCAAGCTTCTTAATTTTAAAGCTTCATTTTCATAATAATATTATGAGTATTTATTTCTATGAACTTGAATTCAATCCCCCGGTAGGAATTTCGTGATTTCAATGCATATATGTTGCAGAAGTAACAGTTCTGACATTCACTTGCAAGGCATTTTCATTGTTGTCTGTTTCAGTAGGTACGGGTACGTATGATTTGTCACACAGCTTTACATTTTGTTTACTGATTTTTCAATTTCAGCTAATTTACTAACCTTTTTGAATATTTTTAAATAACCTTTTACATATTTAACAAACAATTGCTTAGAGTAAAAGTTCATAGTCATTTTGTGACTTTTTCGTAAGCCCGAGTGAACTACTCACAAATTTTCACTTTGTCATAAGTTTGATGTAACGTTCCATTTCATCAGCCCTTTTTATACCCCACTGCAGGGGTTTAGGCCTCCCCTCAACGTAAGGGGGCTTGGAGCTTAAATCCACCACGCCGCTACAATACTGGTTGGCGGATTGTAACGACTGCCATCTATTGACAGCAACCGGGACCGACTGCTTGACGTGCTCTCCAAGGCACGGAGTCAGTGATAGTTAATGTACTTAAGTAAGAAAAACTCATCAGTAGGTACACGCCCGGATTCGGACCATGGCCACATCGCCTTATAGATTCGAGCTATCACGACACTGAAACGTTCACATTTAAATAAATCATTTAATTCCACACGATGGGTATTTATCATCACGTTATTTCATTCAAATAAGAACAGTGAGAAAAAAATGTACCACAAGGTAAAGAAATATGTTTAATATCTATGCCGATTAAAGATTGTGGAAATCACAGCAAATATATAGGAAAGTATACTATATAGCTTTTAAATGCGGCTCTAGTAGGCATTTTGATAATTTTAACCGCTGAAAATATAAGGCAATGTGGCCATGGTTCGAATCTGGGCGTGTACCGATGAGTTTTTTTCTGATTTAAGTACATTAATCATCACTGACTCCATGCCTCGAAGAGCACGTCAAGCAGTCGGTCCCGGTTGCTGTCCATAGACGGTGGTCGTTACAATCCGCCAACCCGCATTGAAGTAGCGTGGTGGATTTAAGCTCCAAGCCCCCTCATTTTGAGGGGAGGCCTAAGCCCCTGCAGTGGGGTATAAAAAGGGCTGATGGAATGGAATGGAACCACTGAATCGGTGTGGTTGATAGGGAAGCATCTAAATGTTATGTACTTAGTGCACGTGGGCTAAGCCGCTTCCGAAAGCTAGTAAAATTATTTTGAAAAAGCTGTCTAACGTGAACCTAGATTACCACATGCCGAGGGATCCGTCAGCGCCGGATTTATGACGAAAGTGAAATTTTGAACTTTCAGAAATGTAACGTACCTATTCTCAAATCCTACGATTTTTTTAGGAAAACGAATAATTCATTTCTGTAGTAAATAATTATAGTGTGAATAATTGTATTGAAGTTGTGTTTTTTTTTTTTAGAAGTTTCAGGTGTAACGTACGTAAGAGTATAAGAGGTAAGTTCAGCAACAAAACTATAATTTCTTTTTAACAGAACTTTAAGGAAGAAAATTTATTAAAGCAACAGATTTACACTCTGAATCTTTTCATGCGGGATTTTTGTGGTACATATGATGAAGTATTTACATACTAATAAATAAAAATGAAAAAAGACATGATTCTTTTCATGATCCCAAATTAACGACAATTTAAAATTAATATTATCCGTGTATGGCGGGTGGATACCAGCGCGACGATAACTACCTAGCTTTACAAAGAAGGTCTATGCGGTCGTTGACCCCGTTCAACCTAGACTATTGTACTAATTATCACTGCGTACCTGTACCAGCTATGCCCAACGCACTGAAACAATCTGAACTTTAAATAGTCGTTATTTTTATGAAAAACCTAGTGGAATATTATTATTTTCTATATTCTCTTTAGAATATTTTATGTGTATTTAATATTTATTGGTCGATACTTTATCATTTGCATTAATATAATCCATCACGACAGATACAGAGGGTACATATTTTAGACATGTTAGATGTCAGTTCCTATAGAAAAACTTAAAATGTTTTTTTTGGTTCATATTTTGGGGTAGGTATTTATCCTGTTATTTTCACCGTACCTTTACATAAATTTATATTATGGTCTGTCTGCGGGCAGTTACTCTACATATTTTTGTACCAGTTCCCAGTTTACTGATTTTATTTCGAAGCAGGTACTTACGTCAAACGTACGAATTGACTGGAAGCCCTTTTCTGCGCTTACCGTCTTACCACCCCTACTCTAGTTAGCTGGTGTACCCGTTTGGCAAGAAGGCGAGTTTCAATGACGTCCACGCGCGTCGGCCTTAATCCCCTCGAAATCGCGTTTAACAGTTTCGATACTGTGCAGTGATATTTCTGACTCTTTTAAAACCAAACGCTGCTGTTAAATTTGTTTACTCTATGATGCAGGTAGACAGACGGACATATAAATAATCTCATAAGACCATCAATATTTATTCATATAATTGCTATTTCATAATACTATTGTTCAGTTATAAACTCATTTAATTTTTTTTAATGTATGCATCACAACAACGCCTAGGCCCCAAACTAAGCATTAGCTTGTGTTTTGGGTACCAAACGAAGACACCACATTCATATAACAACCAAAACCCGGTGCCAGTATCAATATTCATCATATAAGTAGGTACTGACCCGACTTGGGATTCGAACCCGGGACCTCCAGCTTCGTAGGGAGGGTTGCTACCCACTAGGCCAAGCGGTCGTCGTTTTGGTAGAAAACAGTAAAATTAAAGAGACGTTTTTGAATAATAAAAATAACCATTTCTACTACATATAGGGCAGCCGTTTCGACGCTTTCATAAACTGTTGGTTCAAATCGTAGCTCCATATTTGTTTGCCTTTCCTTCAGTAGTGAACTCGGTTCATGGACGCATGAAAATTGTGGCCGCGTCAAAGTTTGAACGACCGCGATTCGGAAAGGTCATGCTTGTTTGAATAATTTTCGGCCACGTGCCACAACATTCTTGAATGCCGATCGATTCCTTCGTGCGTCTAAAACGGTTAGAATGTTCCTTAGTTATGTAAGTGAACTTCGTTTCTCGTGGAAACGTCCTCGCGGTACAAGTAACACTGGTGGCGCCATCTATGTTCCACTAATTATATCTTTCGATTGTTTGTTGTAGAAATATATGTGAAAGGGTTTTTTTAGCACCGTTATGTGAAGTTTTACTGTCTTGTGGTGAAAGTCATAAAAAAACTCCACCTTATAGGTTTAACCCCTTCCTGGTAATAATTAGTAGTAGGTAATATTTAAGCAGAATTTGACTAAAAACGCACGCATTAATTGCGAAAATGCTTTTTTTTGTTTTAATCAGAGTAGACTGTTCAGTGGGAAAATATTAGGCATGAGTAATTTTCCACTAATTAGGAAGAAATTGTAATTTTCGGTATAAAAGGCAAAAACATATTTAACAATTTTACCATGTGAACAAAAATTTCGACAACTAAAAGATTGACAGTAGGTTTCAGGCTGAAAGATACTTAGACACAATAATGACTGAAAGTGTCTTTCCAAACGCCAAATATTACGCTCTAATGACTGAAAGTGTCTTTCAGTCATTAGAGCGTAATATTTGGCGTTAAAATTGGCCAAAGAGATAAAAACTGCTTTTACATTTATTTGATTTAAAGACAATTTTCCTCTGTGATGCAAAGTTTAGGAAACATAAAAAGAAAATTTTTCATACAAATATTAATTGCAAGATTTGAACCACTCATTGTGGTCAAATTGAGCTGTTGCTTAAATTATGAAGTCAGATAAGAATAAGTACAGTGAAATGTTAATCATGACATGGTTCTACAACTAGAACTGTCTTCTCACGAGGAAATTCCTCAACAATAAAATGGAATTGAGTTCAAATTTTACATATAATCCGAATTATATATATATAATTTAAGGGACAGTCGATAATTGTGGTACTTATGAGATGGTGGAACTGGAAGGTGGATAACATAATTCTTCAATGGATAAATAGCAAATCCACCGAGTATATGCTCATTAGATGTCTTCACGAGCACTCGCAATAGCACTTGGTGATGGGGGTCTGATTATGGAGCTGGAATGGTGTATAACAGAATACACCAATGGTTTACTAGTCCACAATCCATCTAAGTGTATGGACTCATTCGATTTGTCTTCACGAGCACTTTTCATAGCACATGGTGAAAATTATCTGATGATGGAGCTGGAAGGTGATTGCAGAACCCTTTAGTAGCTTCTCATGGCGAAGTAAAGTAGGGGATGGCAAGGGACAACCATATTGCGAGTGATTAACTGCCCGAGTTCAAGATGTGGTACGTGGAGAGGAGCTGGACAACCAGGAGCAGGAAACGTAGTATGCCACTACCAACCTTTGGGCACTAAACACTCACAGATAAGTCTGCGTATTCTCATACTAATAAGTCCAAAATTATATATACATACATATAAAATCTTTATAAAACAAACTTTTATTCAACAAACTTAAAAGCTTGAGGCGTCAAACTTCACATCGAAGAGAAGTGCGGCCACGGCTAGTAGTGTCGTTTGCAATAAATGGACCCGATGCGTTCATTTTTCGATTCACTTATACATCACTTTGCAGAAAGCAACGCCATTCAAACTCCGAAGGCTATTCAGAGCAAATATCTGATTTATCCTTCTGGCATTCCATAAAGCAGACGTTTCTTCCCACTCGGATGTCAATTTACTATTATAGTATAACTTTGAGCTGTGGCTTTGAGCCCGAGCCGGCGGCTCAAGCGGGTGACACATCGGGCGTGATTCATATCACGGATCGGCGCTAGCGGCTATGACGTCAGTTGGTATGTCCGGCTGCGCGCGCGGCGCACATTCTTGGTTTGCTACCTTATACCCAAAAGTGCAACTTTTGCGAATATATATAATATACATTTTAGAAATACCACTACAAAAATTTGAATTGAACAGAACAACATTAATTGTTACACTAACCACAACTAGTAAATAAATATCTATACATATAATTTTATTATTGCATAAAGCACGTACCCACAAAACGCCATAACAAGAGAAAGCGATTCAGGGAGTTAAAAAAAGTCCTATTCTTGCTGCGTCATAAAATATGGTATTTCTATGAGAGGCATGTTTTACATCGAAAACGAGTTGCACAAAGAATCAGCGTTGTTTCAAAATATGTTTAACTAAACTAAGTCCTTAATAAAATTATTTTGCGATTTCTAGTTATACATACCTATACTTTATTTACGTACTAAATTATCCCAAAGTTTGTTTTATATAATAGATATTTCAAAACCAAAGATTTCAAAAGAAATCATATTTGTTTTAACTTATCACACACCTAGATAAAGATGAATCAAATCGGAAACCAGCTTGGTTTTGAATCTGCGTCAACAAAATATTGCGTGAAACACCATTCGCCGTTTGTATGAGAAGTGGCCGATTAGTGCAACCTTAAAACCATGGAGTATAGTTCCAATCGGACTACCACGCTTTATGCATGCTTGCGCAGGTTCAATCATATGCCCCTCGCTCCACTGCGTCACGCTACACCTAAAACTGGTTACTGCGACGCGACTTGTGCCTATGTTCACATCCGCCATAAAGGTTGATTGGAACTGTATCATGCACTGTTTGTAAAGGGGGAGGTAGTAGAAAGGAAGTGGGTGACAAGGGGATATTGGCTCATATAATGCAGAGCGCTGAACGGCGTGACCGCAAAATATTGTAACATCACTGGGTTAAGCTAGGATCACTAATTAGGTCTATTCTGACGATCACTACGTTTGAATGACGCTTCAAATGGTATGATCAAAATATTCCACCTCATTCACGAGCATACCACGCGCGTGTCGAATGAGCCAATGTGGTGTGCATTTCTACTGTTAGTCAAATAAAAAAGTAATAATTTGTAATTGATTATTAAAATTGTAATTAGTTAACTGACGTAGGTACCGACAAAAGCTATTATAAAATAAATAAAAAACTAATAAAAAAACAAGCTTTAATAGCAAATTGAACTGAAAAGCAGAAAATAATCTTTAGTATAAGAATAGAATGATTAACGAGAAAATTAATGTTATTGTGAAAAAGCGTGAGGTGCAATGAAATATTTATAACTGATACGAGCAATTTTTAAGCTTAAAATTTTTTCAATTACTTTTCATCAAAATTTACAAACTTACAGGTGTAACTCACAATTACTTATAAAATTATGACGTCACATACAAAGTTTCATATCCGTGTTACTATAACCACTGAGGAGTTCCCTCGTGAGCAAACTATCCTAAGAGCATCATCACTTCATGGTGAAAATCATGGTTAACTATTAGAATCCAACTTAAATATAGTGCCAATCAAACTTTATGGCGGATCGGAATACAACGCCTTGTGCATGCTTGCGCAGGTTCAATCATAGGCCCCTCGCCCCACTGCGTCCCGGTACACCTAAACTGGTTACTGCGACGCGACCTGTGCCTATGTTCACATCCGCCATAAATATTGATTGAAACTGTACAAAGATTTGTACTCGTGCTCCTAACTGTTGAAGAGTGTCCTCATGAGGAGACAATCTTGACTACAGCATCAATACGTGGTGAATATCATGGTTAACTATCAAAATCCAATGTATATACAAAGTTTCGTGTTCGTGCTATTAACTGTTGAGGAGTGTCTTCATGAGGAGACAATCATGGCTGCAGCATCAATTGTTAAGGTAAATCATGTGTAACTATCAAAAGGCAACATATATACAAAGTTTCGAGTTCGTGCAATTAACCGTTGAGGAGTATCCTCAAGAGGAGACAACCCTGGCTGCAGCATCAATAGGTAACGAAAATCATGGTTGACTATCAAAATGCAACGTATATACATCGTGTGCGTGTTATTAACTGTTGAGGAGTGTCCTCGTGAGGAAACAACCTTGGCTGTAGCATCAATTGTTAAGGGAAATCATGGTTAACTATCAAAAGGCAATGTATGTACAAAGTTTCGAGTTCGTGCAATTAACCGTTGAGGAGTGTCCTCATGAGGAGACAATCTTGGCTGCAGCATCAATTGCCAATGAAAATCATGGTTTACTATCAAAATACAACGTATGTACAATGTTTCATGTTCGTACAATTAACCGTTGAGGAGTATCGTCAAGAAGAGACAACCCTGGCTGCAGCATCAATAGGTAACCAAAATCATGGTTGACTATCAAAATGCAACATATATACAAAATTTCGTGTGCGTGTTATTAACTGATGTGGGGTGTCCTCGTAAGGAGACAACCTTGGCTGTAGCATCAGGTCATGTTTATAATTTTAGTGTTTTGTCATCGAAGTTATATATGTCTCCAAATTTCAGCCCGATAGCTTCAGTGGAAATAGAAGAGAGGAGTGTGAGATTTGGCATAGGTAAAGTTTATATGGAAAGGGAGTGCCAAAAGCTAAAATCTATAAAGTTTTTGAGATGGGGTTGTAGGTATAGCCAAATCCTAAACTATGAGAAATAGCGAAAAGTGTTTAAGGTCAGGTTATTGAGGAAATAAAAAGTACATATTACTATGTGAAGAGAAAACTTTGTACCCCTTTTAAAGCATATTACACGTACGGAGGAGTGTGAGATTTGGCATAGGTAAAGTTTATATGGAAAAGGAGTGCCAAAAGCTAAAATCTAAATATATCTGTGTTACAAATACTGTCGACCATAGGAGTTAATAGTGGGTCGTTTGATGCAGTTTGAATTGACTCACGCTCACCTGTTAATTGTTGGTTTCAAAATGTGTATATGGTCGAATGTCGACCACTAGGTTATAATATACAAACTACCTGGAGGCGTTGTGTTCGCCAACATGGGATAACGTTGTTTTCAAACTTTTAAAGGATAAGACTTAAAGGGTTAGCTTATAATCACAAACATAATCGAATGGACCATTTTCTAGAAATTACCGCGGCATTTGAATTATCACACCGCCGCCATGTGTCATGCCATTCGAAATTGGACGGTATTTTTATACATACAATCTGTGTTAGTGTAAATTTAATATACAATATAGAATATTTAATAAAGTGGTAAGGTCTTAAATCTAAGATCTAAACTTTTACGTGGGTATTTATTTTGGTAAAATTAAATAAAAACTTATTTATTGGTCGCGTATGTAATTTTCTGAAAGAACGAGATGTGAGATCCTTGCTATCGTTTTCGGCTTACAGCACGCAGTTGCGGACCATATCCCACTGTGACAGTACCATATCCCGAAACAGAGACAAGTTTCGTTGCTTTGCGCTATTAAATCATACTTTTCTATTGTTCACGTTGTTTTATATTGCGGTTAATACAAAGAAAGATGTAATTAGAGTACAATGTATGCTTGCCTTGGAACGATTAATACTTAAATATATGTATAATTCTTACAAAGTAATGATTTACGAAGGCGTAAGCTGTGACGCAAGTAAAATGGTAATTTAGCTTGACATAGTTCCGGCGCTTGATTATACTAATATTTAAAACACTCACTTGGACTAAATAGCTAGTGGTAGTCAGAGTTACGTGTCCCCTTGCATGTTAGACCTGAAGCTAACTGAATGTTCAATTTACAAAACATTCGTTCCAAATATTTTGAATTCCCAAAATTATGAGTTTTGTAATCAATATCCCCAACTAGCAAAAAGTGATAGTATAAAAGTCACCGATACGCAATTATTCAGTCTTGCATTGGTTTTGTAGTGTCTAACAAGTCCAAATTTGGGCACAAAACCAAAGATCTTTAATCCTGAATGTGTCTTGTAACAACTTTATAACATGCTTTCTTACAATGATATATTACAGTGCGTCCACAAGCATTCTAACAGTAATTAAAGCACTTTGTACAAGATTTAGAGCATTTCAAAGTTCGATTTACACTACTATTTTGCTAGTTGGGTCTGCAGTCGAAAAACATCCCATTGCTGAACAGGATAAGTCTCCTCTATAAACTACCACAACGACCAGTCTAACCTTTTTTGTTTTTACAACTTTGTTGTTTTAACATTTTGGAAATTGAAAATTCACCATTATATGAATTCAATATTATGGTCCAGAGTGATTAAAAATGCGAAGCTCGTTCATTATAAGTCACCGCTGAAGTGTCTCTGGTGCAGAAATCAGAATAGATTGAAAGAGCTGACAAGCGTGTTTCGGTAAGGTCAGGTTAACTGCCCATACGAACTTACACGCTTAGGTTTAATAGTTGTCTCTGCCACAAATTTATTTCATAGCAAAACAATATATTATTGAGCAATAGTTACATGCAAGACCTGCGAATTGTCTGCGATAATTTCCAAATATTAATGTCTCTATTAGAAAATTTTGAAATTTAGACATTGGCTACAGACCCAAAAGTCGCGGATTCGATCCCCGTCCGAGATAAATATTTGTGTACATGAACACATCTATGTTCCGTATGATGTAAAATATCTGTATTATACCTAAGAATATTATGTATGTTTAACAGTTGTCTGGTATCCATAGTACCTAGAGGGTCTGCCTAGTTTAGGACTAGACGATCGTTAAGTGTCCTGATAATATTATTTGTTTAGTTGTAAGAATGTTGTATCAACAATTCTATGTGCTTCTTCTTTGCTTACGAAGGGATGCTGCCTGTCTAGTACGGCTATTTAATAATAGATGGAGCCACCATACAAAGAAATGATTTTTATTTTTTCATAATCACATTTCTAAGTTTCAGTTGATAAAACATAGCATGCGACTATAAAAAATATGTATCTTTAATGTTTTTGATTGTCATCATTGATCGTTTCAACAGTTTCAAAGCATTCGTACAAAAACCTAAAATTTGTTGAAAATAACGTTTTTCGACAAACGATTCCAAACTATGGAAAGAACCATTATCTATGTAAACCTTGATGTCAATTAAAAACATTAAAGAGAAATATTTTTTACAGTCGCATGTTATATTTTTCAACGGAAACGTAGAAATGTGATTATGAAAAGATGAAAATAATTTCTTTGTATGGTGGCTCCATATATTATTAAGTAACCGTACTACACAGGCGTCGTCCCTTAATAATAAACATGGGCTTGCATGAGATCTGAAGTACTATTTTCTAATATAATAATTAACATTATGCAGGTATTCAATAGTTTAGGATATTTCGCCTTAATCTATAAGCCTAAACCAAATCGCATTCACAAAGTGGTTATTATCATCCATCTCAATAGGACTTGTGGACGATGTAAACAATCCACCATACTGACATAACTGATGTAATATTTAACGAAATATTATATTTAACATTATTTTACTGTAAAATACTGTTTAGAAAGGAAAACAAATAATACTCTAGCATGTGATATAGCATATGACTGGACGCGCTCATTGAGGAATATAGGAATTCAGGATAATAAAGACTAAAAAATTTCTGCTACATTCCTTTTCTTCTAGAAATGCAAAAAGATAGGATATCGCGCATTTATAGTGTTTAACGCTGATAACATACTCTTTAGGCATATTTTTAACTCTTTCATATGAGACGTCTTCAATGATTTCGGTATAACCAAAAACTTATAACGTACCAGGAAGATTAAGTTTTAAGGAGAAATGGAAAAATAAAAATAATTTAAGAATTCTACTTCCGTTATATTTCAACGTCACTAACTGCGACAGTTAAAATTACTCCTGACAATTAAGAAAAATCTTACACCATTTTCTGTAAAAGAAAACGTTATTATACGCTGTCAGATATTGCCTTAAAAACTATTTTAATAATACAGGAATAGAAAAAAGAAATACATAAAAACTTCTGTCTACACAGAACGGCCAAACTCTTTCGTTTGATGTCGATCATTTGGAAGATTTCAGTCGTATATTGTATATAATTTAATCAGTCATTTCCATACAACTGGAGCTTGTAATATTTTGTGCAATTTCATTAAAGTTCCATACTAATTATTACATTGAAAACCTCTTACGGCGAATTTCGATCTGCTGTCACAACACGTCAACGTGTAACTTAAAGGTTGTGACATTTGTCACATCAGTGTTACGCAACAACAATAATAATCGATTAATAATCAAGCGTAACATACTGTCGCGAGAATGATTCTTTTCGAGGACGAAGATTTGTTCCTTTTCATTCAAGTATAAAATACCAACACAAAACGGAGATACCACAAATATAGATATTAGACGAATATGTCCACTACGCAACTACTCGGAAATCCTTTTAGTTTCGGTGATGATGCAGACATTGTAACTTCTCAAAAAATTTCTAGAGACCTCAGTTTTATATTTGACAATTTTGGCTTTCGCTTGCTAGGAATACAAACTTGAGTCTACCAGGGGACTCTTCGTCTTGTGTGGTTCAGAACATCCATTTCATTAATTACCTTTAAAGCGGTGGACTAGGACACAGCCAAAACCCAAACACGACATGGTTACAGATCCGATCGTTGAACCGTTATTCTATGAACGCAGCAAAAAATATGCAAACTTCACACTAGAACATCACACTCGCAAGAGAGTGACCTAGTGTTGTAAAGCGACCGACGTCAAACAAAAGAGTTCAAAGGAGTTTGGCAGTAATCGGAGTTCCGGTTTAACAATAAGCGAAATTAAAACAGTTCATACAATTATTGAGAAAAATCACAATATGGTTACTTAATACTTATAATAGGAGGTTTTTTTCTTTTATAACCGTAAGCGACAGTGATGAGCGCTACAGTGCAAACGCCTCGACTGACATTACAAAAAACAAAAAAAATAATTAAATCTAAGTATACCTAACATCGAAACCCGACATCACACGTTTCCAATCAGTCTTTCTACACATTCTATGTTTTAGCGGCGAAACTTTTAACCATCGAGTTGTATCACATGCGAACGTATGGACGAATGTCTTCACGCCGCGCCCTTCTAAAATAATAATCATTTTATGACAACTGTTTCGTTTTGTCACACGACAGTATCTCATTTTGTTGCACCCAAATCACAGACAAGTCAACCTTTAGACCACGCTTTAATAAACGTCAGTACGAAAACGAAATCGCCAAAAAGTGGCGGGTTGCGGGGAGAGGTCGGCTAGTTTTCATTGGCTCGTTCAAAATTGACAATTTAATGGCTTCCGACGTGCTTCCAACTGACGGCTCACTAATGACGTAGTTATATAGTGTCATTACATAGCCTTGGCGAATGCTACTCCCTGTTAAAGCGTGGTCTAAAGGTTGACTCGTCTGTGACCCAAACACATACTTCGTCCTATCGGAGCTTTGATACAAACTTTAACGCATGGTAGTACTAGAATGGGCTGGCGCGAAAAGTTAATGTTCCATGTTCGAACCCGTCTCAAATTTGTCTTATACAACTAACACAAGTATATGTAGTTCTAGGAGCAGTTTATTATTTTCATACAAACAAAACCAATCGCGACTGTCTACGTCAGAATCTCAACATATGCGATGGTCGAAAATGGCAGTGCCACGCGCATGCGTCGCCTAACGTCTAAGCTACTCGAACTCTTCACTAAAATTTGAAGAATAAATTACTGCTATTAAAGCTACATAATATACTGTGCTATAAAAGATATTGTAAGAAACCGTCAAAAAAAAAACTTCTACAAGCGATGTTTCAAGTTCCACCAAAACAGTCGTCCGTGCTTATAAATTCGTCATACCTTCGAGTCCGACGTAGTAAAAATGCCTTAAATATAAAAAAGTCGGATGAGATAGACATTGTACGTAACGCTAAAGAGGGATTAAGCCTATCGATACAATTATTTTACAAATACAAGGATTACGATGGAGGCGTGCAGCGCGCAACACTCTCGCGAGGCTGTACGAGTCTAATCGGCCATGTTCTGTATTAAAGTACCGAGCCACTGCGTGCGTCGGTGCATCAGTACAGTCTAATAGGCAAATATCGATATACTAATGCACAAGAGCCGCGGCCTCCAGTCCGCCGGATGTAGCCGGCCTAGCGACGCACACACCGCCCCGCACCAACTGCGAGTTCCACACATGTAACAAACACAAATAGATTATAAGACCTCGCTCAGATAGATTAGATGAACAGATAACCCGTGTTCGAACCTCTTTAAATCTTCTTCAATCAGTAACACAATTAACCAGAATGAAAAAGCTATTTTGTTCAGAATCGTTAACCAACATAACATAACTTCAATTATTTATAACGCACTGGTTAAAAATTGTTGGAATTATATCGGTTAATGCAATAATTACAATAAGCGGCACGAGTTAAGAATGGTGGCCTTTACGCGCGTAGTGTAATTAGTTTCCGTTTGACGGTAAGAAGTAAAGAGTAGCGGGCGGAAGAACTATCGTGTTTTTAGTTTATTATAATTCAGTTATTATTATCTAACAAAACCTAAAATAAACCAATGGAAGTGTGAATACCAGCATTGTTGACTCGTATCCCTTATATACATTACTTTCTTATCTCTAGAAAATTAAAATTTAATAACTTTTACACAAATTGGTACAATCAAAATAAACCTCTCTTAATGCGCGATAATACGCATTCTTGTTCCAACACAAACTTACACAACTTATACAAATCTTACCAATAGAGAATGGTGCACAGTGTGTACTATGACCAAAAAATCTCGTTTTTGGCCACAAACTGACGGGTGTCATAATTATAAATGCAAAAGTGAAAACTCCCAAATTCCAATTTTGTTTAGTTTAAGAAAAACATAATTTCAATTTAGACAAATTCTTTTTTGCCCAAATCAGAGAAAAAAATTTAGTTTAAAAAATACTACAGATTCAGAAGATTTCATACAATCGTTAGATAAGAGCTACAACAGCGCATCTACAGAAAGTTTTCTTGAGTTTCTGATATGTAAGGTAATGTAATTATTGATATATTTCTGAATTTGTTTCTTAATTATTTTTTTCTGAATTTTGTTGTATTTGCATCTGATTTTTATAAGAGCCCACACAATACACTACTCACAAAAAATATCACATACCTATAGTTGTCTTATAGAATACGGAAAATACTATAAAATTAAATTTTTGTTCATGGTTTTACTATAATAAAAATAAATAAACCAATAGTCGGAATCTCTACAGATTTAAGAGCGAATAATAAAGCATTTCGATCAAATAATTTTGTGTCAACTCTACCGGTCGAAAATATAAAATATTGCATTACTTCCGTATTCCAAGAGACAAGTGTGTGATTGCGCGAGTAGTGTATTATAGTGTGGGTTCTAAATTAATATAAAAATCAGACATTAACATAGCAAAATTTTGAACAAAAATAAAACTAATTATCAATATTAAAAAAGTATTAATAGTTACATTTCCTTACGTACTAGAAACTCACTTGAACTTTTCTTTGGATGCACTTTTGTAGCTCTTATCTAACGATTGTATAAAATCTTTTGAATATTTAGTATTTTTTGGACTAGACTTTTTTTTCTGATTAGAGCCAAACAAAAATACCCCTAGTTTAAAATTAAACGCTTTCGAAGACAACTAAACATTTATAAAAATAGATTAATTAGTAGGAGGGTATTAGGTTTCTAGGTAATTTTGTTACGTATAAGCTAAACTATGCACTCAAGACAGACAGATATATGTATGTATTTGGCAAACTAACGCCATTTTAGGTAATCGAATGTGTGAGGTCAAATCAACTATCAAATCGTATTCGACTATCATATTGATATCAAACGTAAGGTTAAAAAACAAGTGAGATGAAATACTCATACCAAAGTTTATGCTTCCGAGGTCTGCTCTTTAGAGTCTGTGTGCGTCTCCTCCGTGGGTACGGACTTAACTTTAATGTCAGTCACCGCCTCTGACTCCTTCTTGTCGTCTTTAGCTTGTGCAACGGCAGCATCGTCGGCGGCACCGTTGACTTCTGCATCAGCACTATCACCACCGTTCTCCATGGCTAGCCTGGAGTTGAGGTCATCGCCATTGACCGCTGGGGCAGAATCTCCATTCGTCGTGTTGCCGTTCACATGTATTTCCTCGACGGCATTTTCCACTTTTTCTTTCGGAGCAGGTACCGTTTTTGGTTCTACTATTTGTGTCTTATCATCTTCGCTGGCGGATGTTCCTTTACCGTCAACGTCGTCGACGGTAAGCTCACTTTCGACGAGTTTACTGTCTGAAAGTTTAGTGTCTGTGAGTTTATCGTCTGTGAGTTTATCGTCTGTGGGTTTAGTGTCGGTGACTTTATCGTCTGAGGGTTTAGTGTCTGTGAGTTTATCGTCTGAGGGTTTAGTGTCTGTGAGTTTATCGTCAGAGTGTTTATCATCCATTAGTTTATCGTTTAAGGGTTTAGCGTCGGTGAATTTATTGTCCGAGGGCTTATCGTCTGAGGGTTCAGCATCCGAGAGTTTATCTTTCAAAAGTTTATCGTCCGAGGATTTATCTTCCGTGGGTTTGTCGTCTGAGGGTTCATCATCCTTAGGTTTATATTCCATTGTTTTACCTTTCGCGAGTTTGTCTTCATCAGGCGCCGGCATGGTTTCGGTTTCAGGTGCAAACTCAAATTCTAGTGCAGTGTCGAGGCTTTCTTCAGCTATTGTGTTGAGCGCAGGCTTCATTGTTATATCTTCTAAGTTGGTTACGTCATGGACTTTAGAGAGGATCTCGTCACACTCCTTTTCGAGCGCTTGTCCAGCGCTCTTAAGGTTTTCCAAATTGGCGGTAGAGGTGACGCTATCGAGGTCAGGGTCTTCGAGTTCAGGCTCTTCGATAACAGGTTCGAGATCCTCGATGATATCGACAACTTCCTCTACAATAGATGTATCACAGGTGATTTCCTCTATCGCAGTAACTACGACTTCGGTCTTTGGTTTCTGATCACCGTTGACGGCCTCCGTGGCGTCAGTAGTCGGTGCGACACTATTGGTTTTCATTTTATCGTCTTTTTCAGAGATTTCAGCAACAGCTTCGACCTTCTCATCGATGACAACGGGTTCAATGTCGCATACAGGCAAGTCGATTTTGTCATTTGGATCTGTTATTTCTTCGATAATGGTCTCTACTTGCATTGCTGATTCTTCTGTTGCTTCGGGTTCTATAATTTCTTTTGCTTTTTCCACAGTAGATTCGTCTACTTCCATAGATTCTGGCGCCTCTGACGTTTTTGGAGTTTGTTTATCAGTAGTACCATTATTAACGCCGTCTTCAGTGTCAGTTTTAGCTACTTTGGCCGGAGTCTCTTCCTGTAAATCAAAGAAACTTGTATCACATAAAATGTTATTATTCTAGACCTGGGGGTTCCGTACCCTTGTAATAATGTATTTTTGCGCTTTTTATTTACGAAGTAATTACTAAATAATTCTTTGATAAAGAATAAAACTGTGTTATTTTAAAATATGTGATGTAGACTTTAAAATATCTTTTAAAAAGTTAGCCCATGTGAAAAAAAAAATCAGAAATGCAGGCAGTTTTCCTGTCCATATGGTTGAATATCTATGAACTCTGAGCACATTCAAAGTGCATCTTCAGAAACCTAGAAGATTAAGGGGTTCACATGTTTCGAGGTATGTAACCAAAAGTTGGCAAAAAAGAAAAATATACTTTGAAATTCTTTAAATAGCCTTTTCAAACCCACGCCACACAAGCAAACGCCATAAAACAAATGATGGTGCAAGCACGCAACGATGACTGCTGGTATGCCGCCTACAGTACAGTACAACGAAAGCGAAAGGTTCCATCGGCCTCCTCCATGTATATCCGAGCTTTGTCGAAGATAGCCGCCATTTACCGATGCTGGCACTTCACGCTCGCCGAATCGAGGCGAGTGCCAGAGACAGTGCTATACAAATAAAAGAGAAGACATCTCCCCCTTCTCTTTTACCCGCATAGGATGTTTGCGCGCATATAAATGTACCTCAGTAACTCACAAGGCATTATCGTCTTTATGATGTGGGCATAGATCAGGCGCGGGTCTTCCTTGAAAGCCAAAAAGCCATGCATGTCTAAAATTTTCCTACAATAATGATGGAAAACGCTAGAGTTTGTACTCTTTTGAGTGTTTGAATTTCCCGCTCGCGCATATAATGCAATGGCGCGCTATTACTGACTGTTACTGACCTATCTTAATACCCTATCACCGGCCTCCCTCTCTTTCCCGATCACGACATACCGACGCCAACCGACACGTTGCGAACACGCCGTGAGGCAAGCCAAATGAGTTACGTCTTTTATGTCTGTCTTCTTCTTACATGTAGTGATGAATGGCATCTATCCCTCTTACGTTTCGAGCATCATCGGTAGGTACCTACTGGATTTTATACTGGAATTAAGCCAGGCATAACGACATGAAATTCGTACGTAATTAGACTGCAGGCAGAACTTTGCGAATTCTGCGGCTAAACTAACTTCATTATTGTTTTCAATTATTGTCTGTGTTCATTGCATTGCATTCATTGCGATTTGTTGTGTTTTATGTTTTAAAGTTGTATTAAAGTAATGATGAATTAGGTGAAATTAAAGTGTCAAATAACGAAATGGAAATTTTGGAGGATTTCAATGGACTGAAACAAATGTATTTCGCAGTCATTGCACAGTGACAAAGTAAATAGGTAATTAAAATCATACAGAACATAGTTACCTATCTCTTGCTTTATAAACCAATTAGCTTTTATAAACAATGATTTTTACAAACGAATCCACACATATTTACGTAATATTTCAGGTCTGGGTCAGGTTTATTTTATAATGAAATCATTGACGAGTTTATTATATATAAATAAGTATTTATGATGTATTTAACTAAGGTGAAATAATTAGGTAAAATAATAGATATTTTAATAATAGAGATTTTTCGTTTGTCTAATAGGTTAGGTACCTATTTTATTTTATTTTTTGTTTGGATATTCTCACAATTACCTTGATTTGCTTTTAAATAAAAAACTAGTTCTGTTGTATTATCTTCACACAGCACACAATTTGATTATATAATTTTGCCAAATAGCGCCATCTGCTACGTTATTACTAAACTAATAGGTTAGACTAGGTTAGTAAAATTTCAACAGATGGCGTAAAAACGCGCAATAAAAACTTACTTTCAGACATATTAAGGTAAATATCTGAACTTTAAAGATTCCACCAAAATGATTTTAAACTTCATATGTCGTGTTGGCGTAGCCATGTTCCAAATCCACCACACGCCACTGGCATAGATATGGTTTTGTGTTGACAATAAATATACTTTCTCGCATTTTCTGTGACAGAAGTCTAGTCTTTTATTTTTCTTAAAATATTTCCGACATGTATGATTGGTTCCCATAAGGTCAACAATCATAAAAGCATCTTAATCTGAAGCATATATACATCTGAATAAAGTCTATTTTAAGGATAATAAATAAAATTGTCCGTAGCTATTTTATTAAAATGTAAACATGATAGTAATTACGATCATTTGGCGAAAACGGAGAAAAATTGTGTTACGATGTTGTGGATACAGGCACCCGAACCGACACCCAAAATTTTGGGGGGTATTTTTTTATAATTTAATGTTTTAAAGAAATAAAAAGATTTTTGTAGAAAGGTCGATAGACAAATATATAAATGGAACCTAGTACCACATACGCTCCGAAAACAATAATATATATTTATTTTTTTTAATTAAATTTAAGCATTTAAAATATATATATATATATTACACTGTGAGAACTGTATATCATTTTGAGATATACTGTTTGTTTGCCTGTCTTCTCAAACCTACCTTTTTCTACCATGGGATACAAAACTACCTAATCAAGATCCAACATTAACGGGCGAGCAAAATTACGATATGAATATAGTACTGGGAATAAACAAAAGAGTATACACTCCGTTCGCTCAACCTGTGCCGCGACCATGACCTAAAATGTCATTTCATATAGTCTAGCGGCGGGTCATGATTTTGACAACTGTCACGAAACGCTGCGTACCTAAAACAGTTATCGTTGGATTCGTCGTGATCTCCAGATGACGGATCAGCCTGTTTTAGTTTTTGAAGCCGGAAACAAGAGGTATTTATGACGTCATAAAGATGGCGGTTGTCCACTTTTAATATTCGCAGGTTCCTAGAGTTCTACGAAACCAATTTATACATGTGAGGTGTCGTTTAAAAGATAATTTGATGTTCTTTACCTTTTTTAGACATAATGTACATAAATGCTGTAATTAAATATTCTCAAAAATATGATTTTTGTTCGACATACCATTCTACATTTTGAAATATAACTTTTCATGGGCTCACTCTTCTGCTACTATAATTTACTTTTTAGTAATGATTTTAGAACATTTCATAAGCTATTAAATGACATATAAAACACACATGTCAAGTAATATATACAAAATCTAATCATTTTCGTGAAACAGATACCGCTCTATTAACTGGTTCCGTGAAGCGCAGCTACTTATGATGTAACCAATATCATTGATTTATATAAACATTTTATACTTAAAATAAAACAAATATTGATTTAGATAAAATTTTTATACTTTGTAGTGTTTTAACAAAAAGATAAAACATATTAGTTTAATAAGTAAATATAGAACAATACGTCTTTTGGCCCAAATAGTTTATACAGATTTTACGTATCCTCAAAATTAAACTGATTCTGACATGCTTCTTTTCCAACATGGCAAACACCGTTCATTTCTGACCTTCGCTGACACACCCGCATCTTACAGATTGACATGCTGTTTTACACTTGCATGTTATAAATTCCAGATCTTTTAAAAATATGAGTGGCTTTGATGTACGTATCATGGTGCGTTAGTTGAAAAAAACATCCAAGGCAGGTAGACTGTCTACCGTTTGAAAAAACAGATTTTAAATTCGGTCAAAAACTGTAAGCTGGGCAGGTGCCCTTTTCATTGAATGATTATCAGATTAGTTACCCCAGAGAGTAAAATTTGGCTATATTTCAGAAAATTATAAAAGTAGACAAAAGGCAGTAGTGTCAAAAGATGCAGGAGCTCGCGGGCCATCGTATGGCAGCAGATCGAAAATTAGTCCATAATTTTATTCGAAAAACTTAATAAAATTGACAAAAATGTGTAATACGTTTTTATTTTTGATGTTCATTTTCAATGTCCTCCGATAGTTCTGAAAAGCGCGAAATCTGTAGATTTTTTTCTAGGAAACTTCTCTTCTTTTTTATACTTAAATTAGGAATAGGAATCAATACCTAATATCTATTTTGTGTGACTTCTGGTTTTTAATATGTCTTGGTATTTTGATAATAATACTATTTTTGAAAGCTATTACATTACATTTTATATACCTATATATTTAAATTTTTACTTATATTTAAAAAATGTGTTTTATTATATAGTTTTATACTGGCAACTAAAACGAGAATTTGGGGAATTCTGACGTGTGTGTTGTCAAAGTTGAAGTTTTTGACGTCATAATACTAAGGTGTCCATAATGATTAAATAAGTTAATATGAATACTTTGCTCGTTGTATTTTGCCTATGATGTGGCTGTAAAAATAGGTTGCCAGATATTTCAAAAACCTATGTATTGCTTTAAAGAGAAACGTTTTTTGTCAAAGTAGGACAGTAATTTAGTTACAGATCTGACATCATACAGGTTTTAGTGACTAGTTCTCTTCAACTTCTGTTTGCTTGCTTCTGTTTTCCAATTGAGGTGGATAGAAGTTGGGCTACTACCGTTTTTTTTTTTTGTGAATTCAGTGATTTAACAGTATATTTCGTTGAAATTCAACCAATATTTTTGATGCTATCGCGAGTTGTAGTGATCGACACCCGCGCGTTTGCACTTGCAGTTTGCACTTTCGTGGTTTATGACGTCATCGCAGGGGGTGAAGGGTGGGTCAAAGACATATTTTAATGTATGAACTATGAGTGACAGTCGCACTCGCACAAGGTGGGGGCGCGCATACGAACGAGAGAGGTCATTAACCCCACCTACAGTCCTACAGTCATGCCTGCACTACACTTCAGTAGCGCCGTTCTGCACAGACTGCATAACTTCCTTTTGTTATGGTGGTATAACCATAAAATAACCTTTTTTGGAAAGCTTATTAAATATATATGATTTTAAAGTAGACTTTTTAAATATTGAAGCAAAATTTAAAAATTTATGTTTAAATAAAAAACGACACCTTTTAACTTCAAATTGGTCGAACAGAACTTTAGAAATCTACAAAAACCTAGTCTCTCGAAGAATACAGTCGCCATCTATATAACGCCATAAATATTACTTGTTCCCAGCTTTCGAAACTAAAACAGACTGATTCGTCATCTGCAGATCACGACGATACCTGTTTTATGTATGCAACGCTTCGTGACCACGAACTCGTAAAATAGAGGACTTTTGACTGAACTGCCGATAAACTGATAATAATAATCCCAGAAAGAGAACAGAGCATAAAAAATCCATCTATTCTGGCTACGCCATGAAATATGGTTAAAACAATTTATTATATTAGAAAAAGAATAAGTATGCAAAAAAATTAACAGAAAAACAACAGAGTTAAATGTTCAAATTGTGCACCGTTCCACCTGACAGTAACGAAGATGAAGAATAAATTCTTTTTGAACATTATCAATAACTTCAGGACGTATGTGGTGTATTTCTTGACTAATTCTTACTTTTAAATCATAAATTTGTATTTGTATAATATAAAACAAAGGAATTAAAAACAAAAAGTAGATGTTCCGGATATTATTACTATTAGCATTAATATTCACCATTATATTTTGCGACAATTCAAACTAAACACAGTATCAAACTAGATTAAGCACCTGTATTTCAGTTTCCGTCTTGCGTTTGTTGTTACAGGCAAGCTGCGCCAAGCTATGAAGTAAAGGGTACACGGATGCGGTTGCCGCTAGAGGCGCGTTGCCCTCGCGGCTAACCAGCGCGACATGAAGACCAGCTGCTTTTGCTGCTTCTGCCTCTATGGTATACAAGAATCGCAATTTATTTATACAATCAAATTTCAAATGTAAATAATATTAAATATATCTCATATCCAAATTAAAAAAATATATACATCTACACTTATGTTATAAAGTACAGTGACATTTTTATGTACGTACATACCTAATACGTAAAAAAATACATGTCAAAAATACAAATAAATTAACATCAGTTACCTATTAAACAAATGTTATTACTCAATCACAGAATTTTTAAATGACACTGAATATTGAATTAGTTGTAACTTTATGTGTATTTAAAGTGGTTATTTAATCCGACCTTTTAATGTTTCTAAACATTTGCACACTGCCTTGACAGTAGAACGTAGCTGACAATAAATTGTATGACAGCTATTTATGTACTATGTTTTAAGCAAATAAATGGTATTTCATTTCAATGCTTTAATACTTTTTTCTCCATGAACATACACTGCGGCCTGACCAAGTGGATTACAATTAAATTTCTTCAGCAGCCTTATCATTGCCTATGGCAACACGCTAGAGCACATGCGCAGGAGACTGCTGGATTTGTTAGTTGGCTATATTCATAGATATAGGTACTTTATCAGTATTTATCTTATTTTGAGCCTAATTTGTTAGATTAGACTAATTCATAAGATAAGGAGTGCCTGCAAAAGACAGGAATTATAAAATATGCAAGTTAAAGACAAAGAAGTTTCCGAATGCATGTTTTTAGTAAAAATTGACGAACATTAAAGACATATTATTAAATACCAATCACATTGTCACTCTTACACTTTCTATCTTTTATAACAGAATTATATAAAAAAATAAAGATTATTTTTCTCATTATGGCATTAGTTTACCTTTTTCGATATCGGTCAAGAACAATATCTCCTCAGGCTTGCATCCGATCTTCTCGACTATTGCGGTATAGCTGCAGGATTCCTGTTTAGGACCGACAGCGGTATCAAAATGACCATCGATGCGTGCAAGCAGATTGCCGGCAAGGGATTGTCCGAACAACAATTGTTGTGCTTTTACCGAGCCAGAGGAATATATAAAAACTTTTCGGCCGTCCACAGACCGCCAGTTTTCTAGAGCCGCCGGCACGTCGTCGTATACGCTGAGAAAAACGAAAGAAAATAAAGTTAGCACTAATAAACAACGTCGAGTGTAAAAACATTTTTTGAAGTTAGTTCAATTTTATATTATTAATCGTTATTATTGCAGTGTGTGTCACTGTCGTTCTTCTTAGAAGGACATGCTGTGAAAAATTTATCATGTAAAGAATGGGGAATATTTACACTAATTTCTTATCAAATATTGCACATAAATTCCCGTTTTTTTATCATTACATTTCATAAAATAAAATCCCTCGCCGCGTCTATCTGTCTGAACGCGATAAACTCAAAAACTACCAAACGGATTGGCATATTACTGACTGGAATGGACAAAGTGATTCAAGAGGAAGGTTTACGTGTATAATTTATTAATGTTTTTTGGAACTTTGATGAAATATGACGATTATTGTTGAAGAAGTAAAAAAAAATCAAACCGGCTGGAAGCTTTCATCGAAAACGCTGCCTACTCCCTTTGAGATATAAAAAAATAATGTATAGAGGAATTGTGTCTCTTATATAGGACTAAAGAAAGTCCGCTATGGCATATGTCTATCTCTTATGGATAGCTTACTATACCTATTTTTATGTTTGAAAAAATGGTGTTATATGATGAGGTAATTTGAAAGCAATTTATACGGATACAGTATTGATTCTTATCAAATTAAATACGTTATTTACCTTCAGCATTTCATGCACATTATGATTGCCCTTTCCACTATACAATTTCAATCAATACTTTAGGAGCTATCGCGAGATATAAATATAAGCAGCTGGGCGCCGCGCCGGTCCGGCATACCGGACGACGCGACACGCGTGGTTAGGGTGAAGTTATCAATGTTGTATACAAAGAAATATTGTAGTTTGTTTTTATGTATTTAATCTTTACTTTTTCAAATATTTATAGGATTGGAAATAAAATACATTAAAAATACTCCAAGCAGGATGAACTTACGTTATGTTTAAATCAAATTAAATCCAATCCACTTGTTCGACGCAATAACCTGATACGACAATAAGACACAAAAAACATTATGGCTTATATGCTCTGCAACCCGTGCGAAGCCGGGGCGGGTCGCTAGTTCTAAATAAATATCGCCAATAATCATGTTTTCATTTTTTTTTCGATATGAGTTCCACTTGAAAACAAAAAATAAATCAAACGCATTAAGTTACTCTATAACTCAAAATATAAGAATAAAGATAATATGATCTATCTGTGGATAAACATTTGAACAACTGGTAAGAAACGTGGAAGGGATGAAGTTCTCATCCCGAAGAACCTATTTTGATTTAAATTTTTCGTGTCGGACTGCAGTTGTCTCGTACGCACACTTCAATATCAGGGACACAAAGAAAGAGACACATAAGCCCTAGACCACACGTTTTTTTTTTCAGCGTGGAAAAAAAAACGCCGAAAATGTGACCCATATACTATAATGATGCCGCACACACCTGCGTTTCATTTCAACGTAACCGCGAGAATATGCATCAGGTGCATTTATATGTGCACGGCCACACTATGCTAGTATTCTTGGCTCGAGCCACTGCCTAGAAGGCAGTGCTCGAACATTTCTATTCTCTTAATATCAAGTACACCAGGTAGCGATCATGAAAAACTCAACTACGTCCGGTGGCTGGAGCTCTAGCTGGCTACAGGTCCACTTAATAAGCATATATAGGACTTCATGAAGATTGAAGAAATAGCTGCCTATGTGCTGTTTGCCCGCAACGAGTTGGCCACCTACCAAACTCAACACCTAGATAACTGATATCCCTCCCAGAAGCCATTGACAACATATAAGTCTATGTTGTACTTTGAAGGAACTTGGCTTGCATTGCAAGAGTAATGCCATGCTGTCAGGATGCAAAACAAATACACATTGACGTCGAAATTGCTAGAAGACGTTAATTTGTATAAATTTTTCTACTACAACAATAAAATTACACTCACTGTCCTTTTATGTCTCCATTATCATAGCCCTGCTTCCAAATCAAGCCTTGTAGCGTTTTCAAAGCACTCGTCTTGCGGTCAGAGGACATCTGCCATTTCACATTGCTAACGAGTCCCTCGATTTGTTCTTCTTTTGAGGTGTCCTGTAATATTTTTTGTAGTTTATACATAACTAGATTATGAACAATCTAAACTTGTAAAAGCTGAAAGCTGAGAAAAACTAAAACTTAAGAGCTGTGGTGGCTAAGACGGTTAAGAACTTCGTTTTCTATTCAAGTAATGGGTTGGTTTCACTTCATAGGCGTATTGACCAATGAGTTTTTTTTTTTTGCTATTAAACGGTTAGCAAAATATCATGGTTTTGGTTTGCTCTAAAAAAAAATTCTGCCAGCAAATCTAGTGATTTGAGACGTTACTTGTGGTCGGGAAATATTCTAGGATTGGTTAACAAATAGTCGTATTGATCAGCGCTAAAGTTGTTTCCGTAGCTAATTACGGGGGCAGGCTAAAAAGTAATCTCTTCTAACCATACAAAATGCTAAACTGATACCGGCTGTCACGTAGTCGTATATCTCAGTACTTTTTTAACAAAGCCGAGAAAGCCTCGAAGTGACCCCCGTAGAGGTTGATCCGTTTCTGCCCTTTTCAACGAAAATGTGGCAAAAGTGAAGAAATAATTTTAGAAGACCGGAGAATCAAACAGCGGGAGATCGGTACAGATGTGGGCATTAGTAAAAAACGCGAAAACTAAATAAGTCTTTAACATTTAAACGTGGCCAAGGTCAGTGCGCGCTGGATCCCTATAATATTGACACCGTTCGACATGGAGCACGGTACATGGAGTACAATGTTGTGCGACATTTTTAAATTGCAATTCGAATAATCTGCGATGAGACTCAGTGGATCCAACAATGGTATCCCGAAAGTAAACAAATCATTACAGTGGGAATTGAGGATGAGAAGCTTCCTGGAAAGCATTTCGGAAATTTAAAATTTTTCCCTCAGCAGGGAAACTAATCGCAACTATATTATGGCATGTTGAATGTATTACTAATAGACTATTTGCCAAACAAAAAAAAAACTACGATGAATGCCGCATGTTATGCTAATTTGTTGGATCGAGATCTGGAATTGAAGCGAGTGGGCGACATGGCGAGTCATAAAAATTTAATGAAAAGAAATCTATCAATCAGCATTTGATTTTCGAATAACTTCATTCAATTTAATCCGTGATCAATTTCAACATTATGTTACATAAAATCCATGGCCCGGCAAAATAGGTCGCGGGCGCCACCTGTTGGCAGACCACAATCGCAAGGCAGAACGCAGAGGCGCACCGAAACGCAGCGACGTGGAATGTCGACAGATGGCGTCCTCGCGAACGAACAGTCAGCGACCCGCTCGGGCATTGAAAAAGCTGATTTTGGATCGGACACTTGGGACCAGACATTCGAAGTAGAAGGTCGATATTGTAAAATTGTAAGAAAGTAGGAGGAACCAAAATGGCGGGTGACGTGGACGATCGCCCCACGAATACCCACCCATTTATAATATAGTCAAGTGAAATTAGTATATCACACCGCGCCCCAAGTACCCGAGCATCCTTCAGGATGGACGGGAAAGGTCTCGCTCTCGACGTCGCGGCCGTCTACTGAAGAGGCTTCCTATTCTTTCGACATTTGTATCTTCGGTAATTGTTTTATCCAAATACCCACGGCCTGGGAGGAGGGCCGAAAGAAAGTCGCCGCCCGAAGACCAGGAGGAGACGGAGCAGCCCAGGAGCGGGACGTCGCAGCTGGCCTACGCCAGACGAAACGCCGGCCCCGCCGCCCCTGCGGCGAAACCGAATTCGGCACTGGACGGCAGGAGCGAAATGTACCTCCGCCCCTTCACGTCGAAACGTAAAAGGCCTGTTTCTTTTTTGTTTTATATGCGCATATAACGTAGATTCAATGTCAGAGTAAAGTATTTAATTCGATGTAAATTAGCATAACTTGAACACCCGCGCAAACATACTGACGACGAGACCACCGAAGGCGCGGTGCATCTTTGTAATTAGATTTATTATTTATTCTCATATTTGATCTAGATATAGTAAACATCCTTTCATTGTATCGTGGTGTTTCATTTGCGACGGCGAGTTACCTTCCCGACAGCACGGTCCTTGAACCAAAGGTCTGAGCTCCGCTGCTGATACCTATCCGAGCAAACTACGAGGTTAGCATCGCCTCACGACGACTAGAGCATGCATTTTATTGTTACGCTAGACTTACATCACATTTAAAGGTAAACCTTATTCCTTTTTAACGTAACAATATGGTTTACATTTCTATTTTCTCAACGAACAATATGTAAGAAACCTCTATTTTCACAACGTAACAATTATCACACATTAGCTAGGGGTCTACGAAAAAATGACAAAGGTTACGAAGTGGGAGGATGTAATTCTACATGCCTGAAATCAATGAGTTATATGGAATGCACTTAATCAGGGAAACTTGACAAACTAACCTCTCCCGGTATGGCTATCAGGCCTTCCACGCTTTCCTCCTTGTCTTTGACAGCCAGCGCGCGCAACGCTGCCACCACCTCCTTCACATCATCAGTCTCCCACTGGTCCGACAGGAACTGTTTCACGTGCTCTTCCGCGTACGGGAAAAGTTTGTCCTGAAATCAGAATAATTCTTATACATATAATAATTTCATATTTCTAGCAAATCTTCACTGTTCTATAAAAATAAAGGTTTAACGCACGGAGCAGTTAGCCAGGTTTAACATGTATACAAATCGCAATATTAATTTTTAGCAGATCACACAGTGATATATCTGACACCCCCACACATTGTGAAAACAAATAAAATTGTAGAGTGGTACATAATATAAAAAATATCTAAAACTGGTGTATGAGTATGACATGGTAGTTTAAAAACGGGTCGTCGCTAACCCTACGTTGGTCGAGTAACAAGACGAGGCTAATTGGATGTGGTGTATGTTAAAAAAATAAAAGAAAACAAAGCGGGTTGTGTAGTAAACCTGGAGCGTTTTGTACAGTGGACAAAATAAAGGTATTATTTTGGGTGCCCGATATGGCACGCGGACAGTAGTATATTAACTATATCTAGATTTTTATGACATTTTAATTATGATTGTGATTTGTTTCTTTTTTTATAGAAGGAGAACAGCGTGGCAAGTCACCCGATATTCAACATGAAAAAAGATGTGCATTCCTATATCTTCAAAATTCTGAAGCTATACTTGCTAGTCTACCTAAAATAAATCAACGAAAACCGCCTGAAAAATGGCGACACCATTTTCACTGTTGCTATTCTGGGGGGATTTCCCACTTTGAGGGGAATTGACATTTTAAATGCAATTTTAGTAGATACAAGTTGTTCAAGAAATAAATAGATCAAGCTTACTTTGACTGCGCAGAATTTAGAATACCGGCCAGTCGAACAGTATCAGATCGCTACAGACAAACGTGGGCATTAGTAATTAGGAACACGTAAACAAAATAATTCATCATTATTGAGGCATGTTCAAGGTAAGTGCGCGCTGGGTCCCTGAAATGTTGACTCCATGCAACATGGAGCGATGTGTGAGATGTTGCGAGAAATTTTTCAAATTATTTCTAGAATAATACCTGCAATGAGACCTGAATCCAACAATATACCTAATTTCAAAAGTAGAGAAATATCATTACAGTGGAAATTTCAGGATGAGGAGCCTCCTCAGAAGTTTAAAATTCGTCCATCGTCAAGGAAAGTAATGACAATTATATTTTAGGATGTTGAAGGTATATTTCTAATAGATTGTTTGCCAAAAAAAACTACAATGAATATTGTAAAATGTGTTAATTTGTTGGATCAACTACGAGTGTCAATTAAGAAAAAAAGGAAAAGCAAACTTAGCAAACGCATATTGATTTTGCATGATAATGCATCTATCTGTACATACTGTTAAGTAACAAAGCGAGCCATGAGCAAAAACGGCTTTGTGGAAATAGACCATACACCCTACAGCCCAGATTCAGCACCCTGGGATTGTTTCCTGGTAAGAATTCTGAAAAAAGATTTAAAGGAACAACGATTTTAAGATGATGCCAGTAAGTAAACGATCATTTCAACAACAAACCAAAGAGATTTTTTTAATGGCTTAATTAATGTATTCTAATGTAATTTTTATGAGAAATGTTAATAAATGCATTTTCCTCTCAGAGGGGCTGACTACGTTAGAAAATAAAATGAAAGTGTCCACGCTTGTCTTTTTTTTTGTGGTTAGGTAGAAGAGCTATTAATCTCGCCTTACCATTACCAAGTTACAAGTTATTACAATCACCAAGGCCTGTCAATTTTTGAAACCTAAATGAACCGTTCCCAAACGAGAAGGTTTAAATCGAAATTTTTGATTCATAAAAAGTGGTAAATCATTTTTTTTTAATAGACTCGTAACCGATTGGCTTTTTTCCGTTTCAGTTTTCAAGGACTTCCCGCCAAAGAAGATCGTGACTCCCGGCGTTTTCAAGCCCATATTCCAGCACGTACAAACTTTTCGAGGAAGACCTCATTTAACAACTATACTAATATTTTTGTACTCAAAAACTATTAGACTGATTTCAAAACTTCTTTCACCTTTAGAGCTACATTATCTGTGAGTAACACAGTCTATATTATTTTCAAACTAGCTTTTCATTAATAATAAGAATAAAGCCTTGAACTTTACAGTTCTTGCACTGGCCTCAACCCCTGATTGCCTTCATTGTAAATTCTAGTGCAATGACACGGCACTTACGAGGACTTGCATTGAATACTACACATGAAATGGTGGATTATTGTGTATTATATTATAAATTATTATTATTATTATTTGGTTCTCATCCTGAAGATTTAACTGATTTCGAGATATACAGTATGTCCCGCGGTTATAGGATTTAAACTTGAATGTTATACAAGTAATTTTATCGAAAAAATTTAATAAAAAATACTATACTTGTGGATATAGTATACCAATAAAATCGGATACTGCTACAAAAAAAATTATATAATTAGCTAAAAATAGTAACCTGCAAGTTAGATATTATAATCATGGGACATGCTGTATATAAAATTGTAACGAAACTATGTTGTTGGCATGTACATGGTACATAATTCAATGTCGTTGAGTATTTTATTGTTTAACTTGCCTGAACCCATAATACCTTTTTTAACAGTCTGCCTCTACTTCCGGAATACAATACAAGCTATAGCTTTCGCAACATCGTATAAAGGTCTGGTGCAAGTTGGGGGGCTGTCGACCCCATCATCGTAAAATAGACAATGTATGCAGAGCTGTAATGGCGGGGATCGAACCTATGACCTACGTATCAAAAGCGGGGTGCGTATACGCTCGAGTACATACATCCACAATATACATTTTTAATATTGTCGCTCTATATATATATATTATTTTTTTTAAACTCAAGAACTTATTAAACCGATTTCACATTTAAATAAGTAAAATCAGGATTTAACGAAACATATAATACGAGTAGGTATAATAATGTTGCTATTAAGTGTAAAAAAAAAACAGTTTATTTAGATGTATTAAAATATACGTTAATATTTAATAATGTGCATCACAAAAGTTGGGCGGAGACTCAGACAAAAAGCTAGTGTTAAATAAAATGCGCAACATGAACAACTACCTTCTTTTGATTGTACCTATAGCAAGATTTGACGCGTTTTCTGACTTGGTATATGAATAAATATGAACTTCCAACTTTTAGCGTCAGCTGATATAGTTTACGATAGAATCTATGTAAAATTGTAAACATGTTATTTTCTATCCCCACCTGTGCCAAAACTTTAGATACAGTTTCGTAAGCTGGACAGCTTACATTTCGCTGACATCGTTTCGATTTCATAACTGTTTTCAATTTAATGTTACGAATTTAAATTCGCCAATATAACTGGTGAAAGAACGCCAGTATAATTGGGTTCAAAATTTCGCAGATTTAAAAAGGGATTTCATAGTATATACCAAAAACGCTCAAGTAAAGATCAATGCTAAAAGTTATAACTAAATACCAGCAGACGATGATACGGGCGAACGGGGACGGGAAATTTGACCCACGGCAGAAGCGCTAAAGTGACGTATACCCGCGGCGCCTAAATATAAGAGATATTTAACAATAATTTTAAAATCTCGTAAGCAATTGGCATGCTTTGGTCACCAGAGACACATCGAGCAAGATGTTGGAGAGCACTCTTCGAATTCGTTAAAATAAATACTTCAACACATATAAAGTAAAAACAATTAAACTGGTCAAGGGTGAACATGACTCGTTTCTTGAGAGGCCGCCAAGTCCACAGCGCTTAGGCATTTAATCAGGTTAGTCAGTTTATCCATTAATTACTGAAATACAACCAAATAGGAAAATAGAAAAAAAAGACTTGACTCGACTGCGGAGACGGAGAAGGTAAACATATTCATAAAGACAATAAATACAATTTACCCGCGTGGGCAAAAGCTGTTAGATATACAATGGATAAACAAAAACTTTCTTGAAATCTCGTAGAAATTACCCACAAATATCTATAGGCACGGTTTCAGTTTGCTCGTATTAAAGTCGTGGGAAAACAGGTAAACACAGGTTGGCAACAAACAATTTTATTTTATATGATAACTGGTCCCCATAGTGAAAATAAGTCGGGCGAGAGGCCTTGCGACGCGGCAAGGTGAACGAACTGGCGCAGCCGAACAAACCGGATAACGTGCAGCTACCTAGGTTTAAATAGTGCTACCCAATTCTGTATGTAAACCTCATTGCAGATAAATTGAAATATTTACCGTACCTCACAAAGTCAAATACCATACCTAGAAGATTAGACAGCGATGTTTATTTACAATAAATTAAAGTTGAACTTGAAAAGCCTAATTTCAAGGAAGTGTCAAAACAGAGTACCAACAGAGAATATTCAGAATAAGGATTATTATTTTTTCAATTATTTCGTTTGTAAATATCGTCCTTGGGGTGGCGCGGCGCTTGCCAGTAAACGACCCCGAGCGAGCATTGGCAAGTCTTATCGTAGCTTAAAGTCTAAACAAACTAGTCACCGGCGACCGAGCTAGACGTTTGGAGATCAATTTTGAATGAGCCGTTGACTCAGTCGCAACTCGTTACGCTCAGTTTATGTTTGCTACCATTTTTTTAATTTTTGTACTAATAATAGTATTGTAATGAATCTGTATGCAAATATAAGCTTCGATTAAATTACAAGTCCGAGAACCAGTTCCGAATTTGTAATTAGATATATTAGTTATATTTTTAGGATTTTGTTGAGGGTCTGTATATCCGAGATGAAAAAAGGAACCAACACAGGATCACCCTGGTGCTTGTCTGTCTGTCACGGCCTATTTCTGCGGATCTACTAGACCAAAAAGTTGCAACTTTGGTACATACACAAATTTAGGTGACCCAATTACAGAAGTATAAATAAACAAACTCTCATTTTGGAACAAATAATGTTAAAATAAAAAACTTTTTAAAATGCATCATGTGACATTAAACGATAGTGTTTATGTATTATGAAAAATACTAAATATTTTTTTTTAATAATTGTTTGAAGAAAAATTTGCTCAAAACAAAATAAGGCCTTTGTTTACAGTTTATTAAAAGCCTAAACTAGAAAATATTAAAAAAAAATTTCAAGTGCAACATGTGACATATTAAATGAAAGTGCTCGTTTTGGGAGATTTAAATATACTAGTGGTTACCCAGCGGTCGAAGTTCGACCATACATACTTTTTTTAAACCACCAATAATAATTGGCGAAAGTAAGTCAATTGAAACTGCATCAAACGGCAGACTATTAAACTCGACAGTATATTTTGTAACACATATTAGGTGTACATAGATTTTAGCTTTTGGCACTCCTTTTCCATATCAACTTTACCTATGCCAAATCTCATACTCCTCCACACCTATCCATAATATGAAAGGAATACAAAGTTTTCTGTTCATATACCCATTAATACATTATATATTACCAAATCAAGTGGTTTCATCCCCAATTAAAATAACAAATTCTCCAAAAATCAAGCTCATGATTTCTTTGAACACTATTCGCTATTTCACATAGTTTAGGATTTCACCATATAGTCCAATCTCAAAAATTCACATGTATTTACATTTTACCTTTATGCACTCCTACTCCACATAAACTTTAACAATGTCAAATCTGACACTCCTCTCTGCGCGCATTATGCTTGAAAAGGGACACAAAGTTTTCTCTTCACATATTAATATATAGATTATCAAATCAAGTGGTTTGGTTCCCTGTTGAAGTATTCAGATTTTTAACAAAATCTGAATACACAGTTTTTTCCTCAAAAATCGAGCTCATTAATTTTTCGCTATTTCTCATAGTGTAAGATTTGGCCATTCAGTCCCATCTCAAAAACTCACCTGTACATAGATTTTAGCTTTCTGCACTCCTACTCCACATAAACTTTAACTATGCCGAATGTCACACTTCTCCGTCCGCGTAGTATGCTTAAAAACGAGTCCTAAAGTTTTCTTTCACGTATTTATATATAGAAAAATTTAGATTTTACGTAATTACAAATATACAAAGATCGCTCATTGCCGCCCTTATGTCCGAAACTTTCTACTGAGCAAAAAATTAAAATAAATAATATGGAAAATAGGACCTCACTCTTAGTTTACAGGAAGCCTAAACGAAAATCCTAAGTATTTAAACTCCAAGAAACATAATTGTGGAGAAAAAAAAACCTAGAAAAAATATGTTGCTTAATTCCATTAAGAACTAATAAGTTCAAATGGTCTTAGACAATGGCAACACAAATTCTATTAGCCTATTTGGTTATATGAAGAATGTTTAACTTCCGACTTAAATTCTACAGAGATTTTAAATAAACTTTAGAAAAAAAAAAACCAACTTCAAAAACATAAACTAAAAAGTTAAAAATATAACAATTACAACAATCAAATATTTATAACTATAACAAATATAGAAGACAATTTAGAATTAGAATCATCGAAATCCGTTCACCCAATTGAGAAAGTTCTGAGGTAACAAACAATAAAAAAAAATATAGTCGAATTGAGAACCACCTCCTTTTTTTTTAGTCGGTTAAAAATATAGATGATTTATAGTCTGGAACCCTCGCCACTCGAGTCTGACTCATATTTGACCAGTTTTTTTTAAACCATAAATTATTCTTAGAAAACAATTTTGATATTTAATTTTTCTATTTAATAAATAGGGTTGGAAACAAATATTCCAATTTACATTCATTACAAAAAATCATGGACGAGGTCAATGACATTTTTCTGGAAATACACACAATATTAGATTTTTCGAAGCATAATGAATAAAATACTTTAAAGTATTTTAATATAATGCCTCAAAATGTTTTTAGAGTAGCATCCATTGCAAATACTTCATATACTAATTGTCTAAAGCTCTCACTTTTAAAATAAATGGTACAAAGCCGTGGATGCGCGAGTCCAAGACACGTTTGACTGAATATTCAGCTTAATAAATGTTCTTCATGGTTCACGACAAAATTCTAAAGTAAAACATTATTATGTGAGTCACCATCGCCATCGGAAGCATTGGAGACATTCCAGAAACGCCTTTCACTTAACAGAGCATTCACAATTATACATACTTGTTTTACGTTACCCAGAAAATTTTAAAATTTTGCCACTTATTTCATTTTTTATTTTCCACCAAATTGAATACCCAAATCATATCCTATCACAAAGTCTTGAAGTGATTGGAGAATAATAGATTTCCACCCACGCTTTTCAATTTGGCAAGCACGCACAAACAGAAAAATGTGTCAGCCCTAAAGTGATTTACACAACAATACAAATACATTTGTATGAAAATAATTACCTGTCTCGTAAAACATACTACATTCTTTGTATTTGCCATATAATTAATTACCTACAGAATTTCAAAAATTACAGTAAAATACTTATTCGTTTCTCTATTTATGTTCCATTGTTATACTTAAATGATTTATCCTAACTCTCCCACCTTTTCCACTTCTGTTTGGAATTTTAAATAGCTTCTGGCGATAACTGACAAGCGAGGGTGGAGGGGATGGTAATTATCACATGCCATACCTTCCCCCCCCACCCTCTAAGAACCCCTCCCCTCCAGACATAAACAAACCTAACTTAATGATTTGAAAGAAATTGACCATTAACCGGTGTCAGTGATATTGTGTACTTAAGTCAGAAAAACTCATTGGTACACGCCCGGATTCGAACCGTGGCCCTATGGGGCCTTATAAGTACACAATATCACTGACACAGTGCTTCGGAGGGCACGTTAAGCAGTCAGTCCCGGACGCTGTCAATAGATGGCGGTCGTTACAGTTCCCAACCCGCAGTGGAGCAGCGTGGTGGACTTAAGCTCCAAGCCCCCTCCTCACCCTGGGGGAGGCCTAAGCCCCTGCAGTGGAGTAAAAAATGGGCTGATGATGATGACCATTAACCTAAATTAACCTAATTCGACATAGATTGATAAGCTCCTGAATGGCTCTTCGCTCTACTCCGCTTCGCTCCTCGCATTGACATAAACAAACCTAACCTAATGATTTCAAAAAATACACCATTAACCTATCTTAACCTAATACGAAATTTATCAATAAGCTCCTGAATGGCTCTTCGCTCTGCTTCGCTTTCCTCCTCGCATTGAAATAAGCAAACCTAACATAACCTAGTGATTTAAACAAATAGACCATTAACCTAATTCGAAATTCAAAGTCTTTTAAGTAACTCTACAAATCAACAAAAAGTAGATTACAAAAATATAGTAATTTACAAAAAGTAAATATTTAATTATTACAAAAAATGTTGTAGTTATTTTTCTATCCCTCGAGAATAGCATTTTTTTTCTGGGTAAAAGGTACACTATGTCCCTTTCTGTACCCATAACAACAAAATTTTGTATCTGATAAAATTGAATAAATATGAAAAAAGGGATTGATGAAAAAAGAAAATTTAAGAACCAGTTTTTAAGTTTGTTATTTCCTAGTCTAAACAAAGACTGATAATTATTTGTAATGAAAAAAAAAAAAAATTCTTTGAGAAACAATAAGAACACATATAAGTACATACATATTATGAAGTCATGCAAAATTTAATTAAATTTTCTGAGTGAAAATCTAATCCACAAACAAAATATTTTATCATGAAATACATACGCTACTTATGAATACAACTGTCTTCGAGTTCAAATTATTTTCAAGCGTTTTTGATTGATAGATGATGATAGCATAATCAATAAGATATTTTAGACAGATATATTAGACAATGTTTGCCCACAGTTCACATCAGCGCCACCTGGTAGTGATCTCAAAAGCGTCTCAAAGACACTGCCAGCACTGGTCGTAATGTGTCTAGATCGATGTTGTGGAAAACGGACAGATTGAATATGATATCCAATAATTTAGCAATTTGAGTAGAAATCTATATAATGTTACAATGTGTTTATTTAAATTAAAATGAAATTACCTACTACACCAAGTGAAAATAGCTTTTTAACAATAACTATACGTTATAAAGGTATTATTTATATATTATATCTGAAAACTACAGACCCAGTATGGTTTTTTTGCATTATTGAAATTGGTCATTTTGCAACTTCATGTATTGGTCATTCTGCGTTATTTCGCTTGACATATATTGGTCTTTTGCATCTAAAGCATAACAAATAATGAAAATTAAATGAGCTTAAAAATTAAAGGGGTTCCTCGTATAAGAAACGTTTTTTCGACTGTTTCGTCCTTGAGTCCTGCACTGAAGCGATCAATCAACCGTTGAAATGTGGATGGAGGATGCGTTTTGTAATCCGAATCCGCTATCAAAAAAGCCATATGGGATCGTAAAAGCAGTTTCGTCTTTGTTAGCAATCGCCACTGAGACTTTCAATACCTTGAACGCAAATCCATGGTACTCATAAAACAGTTCTTTTTCGTTGATTGTATCAATTCATTTATCAGAAGGAGTGGATACGCGTCAGCCACAGTGACAGAATTTACCTTCCTTAGTCCTGTACCATCCTGCGATAGATGTTCATGCATTTGTCGCATGATGATTTGATAATTTGAATTTTCGCGAAAACCCTAGGGATTTTGCAAAAACATGGACAATTAGACAGTGGTGAAAACATTTCTCAATCTTACTATAAAAAGTTAGGGTTTTTACAAAAATACGAGTTGCTATAGGAATATTGCAAAACGAAACGTTATAGCTATAATGAAATAAGAAGGCTGATTGGCCGGTCGGAGCGCCCAAATCGAGACCTCCTCTGATTGGTTGACGTTTTAAATGTCAATCATTCACGCACGTTGCTTTGTTTGTGTTTTTGAAAGCAACTCTCAGCAGTCTTTTGTTTTAAATATGGCTAAAAGTGTGCAAAAGTTTCTATAAATCGATATTATTATTTCTATCTCTTCATAACTCAATGATCTAATACTTCAAAGCTCACAGGGTAAAAGTAGGAACAAATCAGAACAAGATTTGGTCAGTAAGCAAAAATCTAACCAATCAGAGTTAAGGATATCCAATGTTACTAAAGCGACTCGCGTTTTTGCAAAAACCCTATATTTTTCCAGTAAAATTTGCAAACGTTTTCGCCACTGCCTAATTATCCGTGTTTTCGCAATATACCTAGGGTTTTCGCAGAAATTCAAATTATCAAATCATCCTACGACACACACAAATATTAGGGCCAAGCGGGAATCGAATCCGCGGTTTTCGGATCTGTAGTTGGCGGCTCCGACCGCTCAACCAATCAGTATTTTAAATCTCAACTCTCAAGATGACGAGAAGGTAATAGCATGTGTTATAAAGACGCGGTTTCGCAAACTGTACCTACCTACCCGAAAATTCGCGTACCACAGGCAAAACATCACGAGAACCTGGCTCAAGTAGTAGGTAGGTACCTACCCTAAGCGCGCGGTATTTATTCGCCCGTCTAGCAACCAATTTAAATCCCATTGAATTTTGAAGTAGGTATTATTCATTGACATAACTTATCACGTTATCACACTGAGATAGGTGGTAGGTTAGCGCGTTTCGTTACTTCTGTTATGGTATAATAATCGGGCGACCGAGCTTTGCTCGGTATTTTTTTTAACCCCCGACACAAAAAGAGGGGTGTTATAAGTTTTTATATCATCGTGTTAGCACAGTTAAACTTGCTCTTACTTTTAGGTGATATTTATGTAACAGAAAAAACCACATCTAGTTCCTCTCATCTGTTTTAGAGAAACTTATCTATTGCAGCGCCCCCTGATGGTCCATGAACGCAAATCTTATCTAAGAACCTGGTCTTAGGTGATGTCTATATAACGCAAAAAACCGCGTAGAGATCCTCCCAGCCGTTTTAGAAAAACGTATTTATTGCAGCTATTGCAGCACCCCCTGGTGGCCCATGATAATCTTATCTAAGAACGTGCTCTTAGGTGATATCTATATAACGTAAAAAACCACGTAGAAATCCTCCCAGCTGTTTTAGAGACACATATCTATTGCAGCGCCCCCTGGTGGCGGATAACTGCAAAACTTTTTTAATTATCTACTCGTAAGTGATACCTATATGTAATGCAAAAACTGTATCAAAATCAGTAGATGCGTTTCGAAGGTATACATCTACTGCAGCACCCCCTGGTGTTTAATAACCATAAAACTTATTCAGTCATTCAAATTGTCAGAGCCGTTTCCAAGATAGACGAAATACATAATATTTATTTATACAAGAATTGCTCATATTATAGTATAAGATATGACATTCACTACCACTTTCACTACAGGCTTACTATTTAAACCTATCCAGAAAATTCCAACATTTTGTGAAAAACGAGTCTGTACTTTTGAACTATCAACCTTAACCGACAATAATAATAACAATCGTAAATTATATTATTTATAAATCGATTTATAATTCCAGACACAACAAAACAGGTCAATAACTCAATGAAAACAATCAGTTAGTAACCGCCCACAGATCATTATCAATGTCACGTCATCTCTTTTCGTGGCGTTTGAAAGTAATAGGCGAGAAAAAGACAGATGTATTAAGAAGGACCACCTTTTCGTAGCAGAAGTAACTGTACCACATTTTTTTATGCCCCAGCTGCTCTGAACAGAACAGCTGTTCATACCGGTGTGTACGCCACTTAAACGTGCAAGGTTAGGCAAAAATTTCAACAATAAAAATAATTCTTCCAAAAGAATTTAATTTAATGAAGGTAGGGATCGTATTCGAATAGGTACGCATCAGAGAAAATATAGGTAGGTACTCATAGGCCTACAATCCAAAATCATACAATATTTATAAAAGCATACAATTAGATAATTTAGTGCCCTCAGTATCTATCTAATGCTGTTACGAATAATAAAAAATACCAACTAATAATAACAGAGAGCCAGCTCGTTTCTGCACAATCGTGGTACCATTTTGAATTCGTCCTCCATATTGCAAATCAGCAACGCAACCACTTTCAATATCTGCGCCCTTCGATATAATGAGATATTTGAAACGAACAGATAAAATAAAGGGAGGAAATTAAAAAATATACATAGAATCACGTAGATCAGGTACACGTGACATACACCGGCCGGTCAATCATTTCATTAGCTAGTAAGCAGACCTACCTTAACAAAAGTAATCGATGTGGTAGTCCCTTCGATGTCTAGTAAGAGGATCTTGCACTTTTTCACAATTTCTCCGATATCTGTTACGTCGGCCATGTCTCTTATACAATGGTTTTTATCTACGTTTGTTTTAATTTTTTATTGACTAAAGTTTTCTTTTCACGTAGCAACCACGAAGGAAGACAAACTGACTGACGGTGACGGACGCTTAAAGTCAGGGGGGGAGATAGAGGAAAGGAGAGGTGCATTGCATTGCTGCCAACCGACTGAGCATAACATTTAATGAGTAGCATGTGAAAAATCATATGAAATGCGTAATCATACGTCGCACCTGCTACATAACTTCACATAGTCTGCTAAAATAAATAACAATGGAATGCAATCGCAGATTGTGCGAATTTTATCGTTTATCAACTTCATTTAAATGAAGTAGAAAAAGTTATCTAAGTTCATAGTAACTCAAAATATTTGCCTGTAAAATTTTACAGACGAAATCACCGCATTAAAAAATAGTAATTTCATCAGATGAACACGAATGAAAAGTATCAATCATTCCATGTCTAGTCTACTGAACCGATTCGTTTTGTTTCGTAGTTAACGAATCCTACAAAACTGAAGCGCTATGGTGCTAGATAGCACTAGACTGTCTAGTCTAGACAGCATGTGACAGGCTCAAGAATATGCTTAAAATTACAAATGTTTGATAGAAATAAAAATTGGATTACCTATCATCATATTAACGTTCCATCATTTTAAAAATCAACAGAGATTAATAAATGCACTACGAAGATAAAAAATGCTTCTAGCATTTTAAATATAAAATGAAAAGATTATACGCATGAAAAATATAAGATAGCGTTCACTTCTTTGATTTATTAATTTTAATGATAAGTATTTATAGACGAAAAATATAAGCGAAATAAAAGCGTCCACAAGTGGGTAGGCCGATGCTGCCCGCGGTCGCTTCGATGTGTGTCTCCGTCCATGCAAATATTTATTACAGGTCGGACGTGTCATACTGTTTACAATGTAACGAAAAATAAATCATAATATTCAAATTGAATTGAATATATAATCGAATAACCGTCTGCAGGCATAAACTAATGTTAAATTAAAATGGTTACTTACCACAAATAAGATATTCAGCAATTTTTTGTGTCTTTGACGAGTAATTTTACAAATTTTTAAGACAAAATTTGGTATCGCGCACGTTTATTCGACGCTAAGCCATTACACTGATTAAAAGCCGGTTGGTGGACTTATTGCGTTTTGGATGACTTTCTGCGCGAACACTTTAGAATGCCGACAGCCCATCTGGTTATATTGGTACATCGATGGTTCTCTTAGTAAATTCAATAATAAAGCTGATACACCTCTGAATATTGACAAAAAAAAATCTTAATTATTCCTTTATACGTATAATATTTTAATAAAATTAGTATAGCTCTGAAAACGCTTTTGGTTTGAGAGCGTTTTGTTCGAGAACTAGCGCAGAAGGCGTGTCGCCGTGAAAGTGATCTTGTAGTAAGCACGGAAATGATTGCTACTTTTAATTCATTTTCATGTGATGAAATAACAAATTTTTTACAGTGAATTCACCTATGAAATTTCACATACTGTGATTTTTAATCTTTTAACTAGTCATCAATAATTATCAATTAACTATCTCTGTCAATTAAATAGGTCATGACCTTCAATCTGACCAAATATGGTTAATGTGTAGTGAATAGGTTAATTACCATAAGCTTATATCACACGTAACATTCTATCAATCAATTACTATCAATATATGATCAATATCACAAAACACACAAAACATATAGAGATTAATGTGGATTATAATTTTCGTCATTACAACTAAATGGCTACCACTTTTTATAATTTTTACAACAGATTCATGATCCGGAGTCCACGCGAATCTCCAGATATCGATTGTAAAAGCAATCGGTCTAGTAACTAAAAAGTTCAAAATGACGGCCACTTTTTCAATTTATACCACAGATTCGTGATCAGAGTCCATGCGCTCTCTTAGGTATCGATTTTGAAATCAATCAGATAAATCATTTTCAAAATAACGGTCATTAATTAAAAAAATAAAATAAGAAACCTATATTCAAGTAAACTAATAAGTACCTAACTAATCTATATTTATTTCTGCTAAGACTAAATATCCAATGATAATTTTGCGTAAATCGAAGCACACGTACAATACGTAAATGACGTAATTCCGACACAATCGTGCTTCACGAAAATGTGAAATAGTGGCATTTTATTTAAAACGATAAAATTCGCATGAACTGCGATTTTGCTGAGTATTATTTGTACCAGACTATGTGAAAGAAAGTAGCAGGTGCGACGTATGATTACGACGACATGATTTTTCACATGCTACTCATGAAATGTTCCATGCTTAACGAGTAAAATGAAAGAGATAGTGATGTGATCGGACTTCCTGTTCCTGTCTGTATATTTAGCCAACTCAACGAACGGATTTTGAAAAAAGTTTTTAGGGTCCGTCCGTTAAAAATTATAAATGCAGCCCTATACATCTCTGCAATTTCAAAAGTTTTATTTTGTAACTGTTTCACTGCTAGGCCCCTCTCAAGTTTGGATCCTTGTCTCGTTTTACGTTTATTTACGTAATGTCTGTTGTACACATAAAGTTTAATTTCATTAATTTAAATTTTTACCCAGGAATGTTAGTCAAGATGCTAAACAATCTTTAAGCACAATTTCAACTAAATCTGTTAAGGTTCAAGGAGTAACAAACATCAAATTAACAAATAATATTTAATGTGTTGAAAATGTACCTATGTAAAGATACACATCAAAAAAGTCTAAGCAACACATACAAATTTTAATTTTACAATGTGTTTTCGCATTAAATCCTTAGTAATTTCTTATTTATATATTTGTTGATGCTTTTTTGACATTAAACAACAATTGGTTTTTTATATTTATTTTTTAATAATCTTAATTAACAATAATTACGAGTAAGTACTGTATGTACATAGTACAAAGTAAGGTGCCTAATCAACTAAACTTAAACTAAAATTAAATGGTTGTAGAAAAATTGCATAAATTAATACAAAATGTGGCCTCCTCTGTTATGGAGAACTTATTGGCACCGATTTTCATAGAATCGATGAGACTGTTAATGTTATCTTGCGGCAATCGTTCCCAATGAAATTTTAGTAAGTCCATCAGTTGTTGGGTTGTTGTCACTCCCTCCAAGTCCTTTAAACCACGTCTCTGGAGCATGTCCCATGCATGGTCGATGGGGTTGAGGTCTGGCGATTGTGCAGGCCAAGCCAATACCAGGATGTTTTCCCTTGCCAAGTACTCCCGTGTGTGCAAAGCTGTATGCGAAGGCGCATTGTCATGCATCAACGTGAAATCGGAGCCAAGCGTTTGTGCGAATGGACGGATATAAGGCCTTAGAACATCCTCAACGTAATTTACAGCGTTCATGTTACCATTTACAAAAACGAGCTCAGTTCGTCTGTTCTTCACAATACCCGCCCATACCATAATTGTTGAGCCGTTGTGTGGATGCACTTCCTGAACGCACCTCAGTCTTTCAGTATTTCCAGGACGACGGTACACTCTTACCCTCCTAGTATCAGGCTTGAACCCAAATCGAGACTCATCGCAAAAAAAAATTTTATTTATATTTATTTATATAAATTGCATTCGTATAAAATTTTGTAATTATTCATGTGGAATACCTTTGGGGAATGCCAAAACATTTTTTGCTGAATTGGATAACAGCGCAGAGTTATTCATAACTGGATACCCCATTTCGTATTCTTTATTTCCCTACACCATTCATTTCGACGAGCGCGATTCCCGTGACGTATCGGTGGGCACGTAATTGGCCGTCGTGCTCGTAGGCCATACTCTTGCAGTCGATTTCGCTTAGTTTGGTAGCTAACAACAACACCACTTGAATTTTGTAGCCTTAAACCTATCTCTCGGGCGGTTAACATCGGCTTGTGTCTTGCAGTCAGTTGTATGTATCGATCTTGCCGTGTGGTTGTACACCTTCCTCGACCTGGATGCTGTTCAGCAGGATCTCCCGTGTTAGTGTAACGCTGATGAAGACGGCAAATAACGCTTCTGTTGACACCAAAATACCGAGATACCTGAGATTGACTTCTTCCCGCTTGCAACATTCCTACAGCTCTTCGCATTTCATCTGCGTTCAAATGACGTCGCTCCATGACGTAAAAAATGGCTCAAAATCCAAATTTGTTCAAAACTTTTTTCAAATTATTGTTTAAATCATAAAATTGATACAGAATACTAAATTTTAATAAGCAAAACAAAACGTTATAAAATTGGAACAAATGCATTCGCTTTTGAATTTGTGAAAAAAAACAAATGATACTCAATTTAATAAAATAAATATAAAAAAACAATTGTTGTTTAATATCAAAAAAACATTAAAAATAATATAAATAAGAAAATATTAAGGATTTAATGCGAAAACACATTCTAAAATTGAAATTTGTATATGTTGCTTGGACTTTTTTTGATGTGTGTATATCTCTATTGCTATTAAATATACCTTATTACTATTCCCCGGAGGCGAGGATTAAGCTTTGTGTAGGTCAAAACGACCTGAGCTGCGATCATATATTTTTTTCACAATGAGCTTGAACTAATAATAGTGTGGCCTCGTCGGTCCTTATCCTGCCTCGCATTCGTTGCATCACACCAAACTTCACCAACTCATGACCTAGCAAGTAGGATTCTGCTTGGGATGACGAAATGAAAACAAATTTCTTTGACTAATATTTACTTATGTACATACAGAGTTCATCTCTCATGCAAAAACTTATAGAAAACAATAAAGAATGCAAAATGAAAAAAAAATCTCTTTATCATAATTAATTATGTAGGTAATTTATCTAGGTTTAATAATTGGCATCTGTAACAGTATATTTATTTTTCGTAGAAACTAACCATTATCCATCCCATGCCACAAACTTAGTAATCAAAGATTAAGGAGATTTATACTTCTATTATCTTATAAACCTTTCAGAACCATGTCTTATCCAATTAATTTCTATTCTGTCAGCCTTATACTTAATTTTTTATTGCCGGCTTTAAATATGAAATACAGTAATTCTATTAACAGTTCTTATTTACATTAAAAATCGTCACATAAATAAAATTACAGAGATATAGTGAATTTGGATAAGAAACGGCAACTAATCTTTTATAACATATTTTTTAAACAGCTGAGTTTCACATACAAGGTTGGGTATTAATTCTTTATTTTAACATTGCTTTAAAGTGAATATCATTGTATTTTTAAGCGACTTCAAAAAAGAAGGAGGTTACTCAATTCGACCGTATGTTTTTTTTTTTTTTTTTATTGTATTAATAAGCATATCTGGGTATTCAAACACATACCAATATTAAATATAAATGACTTTAAATAAAATCAAACATTTGCATTAAAATAAGTGCAAAACCCAGATTAACTGCGGTTTCCACGACCCTATATGGTTATTGCAACTTGGTTGTGTCTAGCTTAATATTAAAGTAGACGCTAATCGTTTGAAAGTTTTATATTTATAGCATTTAAGACAGTGTTTGCACTGCAACATATTAAATATTGTTGAACACACAGTTGCTAAGATGAAATTCTAAAAGCTGAATGGACTGGTGTTATTGTATACAGATCGCGTCAAACTTTATGTCGGATTTGAATACAAAGTTCTATGTGTGCTGCGCAGGTACAGTCATGTATCCCTCGCTTCACTGCGTCGCGCTACACTAAAACCGGTTATTGCGACGCAACTTGTGCTTACTTTCGGATCTGCCATAAAGTTCGATTGGAACTGTAACTTTCAATGAATGTGTACAGTACTACGCAGCACGCACGGATCTTTGCCGCTCTGAGTTGCCTGCGCATACTCAATGCACAGGTACCGCCGCGTGGGCAACGAGTCGTAGCTGCCGCGCGCGCGAGCGAGTAGCGGCGAGCTATCCGACCTCTCCTTCTTCTCCACTTTATGCTACTGCGACGCTTTCTGTAAATAACTTCACAGCAGCAAAGATCCGTGCGTATTACGGTAATGTATCGAATGTGGAGTAAATTAAAAAAAATTTTTTGCCTGTCTAGCATGCATTTTCTTACAAATTCCACACAAGAGTAACAGCCCGACTTACAAGTCGCCTGGGAAATAGCTACAGATTTTTACAGGATATACTTATTTAGGGTAGGAAATTACTTCAATAATCATGTTTCAATATTTCTGTTTATCTATTTTTTTCATAGTACTGCTCGAATTGACAACTTTCATGGTAAATTTTTATATAAACCTGCAGCCATATTTTTCGTACAGCGAGACAGTCGTATTTCCGTCGGCCGATCCCGACCTGTGACCAATGCTCACTATGTCACTATGCATAGGACACTGGAATTTCGCATCTAATGACAGGACAGGACAGGAGCAGAGAGATGAACATAAAATTACAATTTCGAGTATTAATCTTAAATCTATGACAGTAACATATTACGTCTAATTAAACTATACATATCGGCAGTTATTTACAACAAGTGTGTAGTCATATTTATTATAAGATACTTAATAAATACTTATAGATTGATTTGTTCTAATAGACTTCTTTTAGATGTTTTCTGTGATTCTTCCACTTTGAATCTTTTCACTAAATTTGGTGTTCCGACGTTTGTTACAGCTTTTCGTTTTGCCACCTGTCAAAAAGAATTACTAATTAATATATATATTTTCTTAATTTAAAGTAAGAGTAAACAAAGTGCCATCTTTATTACTCATGAAGTGTGCAGTTATATATTTAAATATGTTTTTAAATTGTTTACAATATTATATAGATATCTAAAAAAAGGCCCATTGTTTCATATTATGCAATGGACCCAAGTTATTTTTACGTGACTATAAGTTGCGTCAAATTGAAACACATGTCATTTCAAAGCTGGTATTTATTGAATATTATTAGTATTTTTTTCTTAAAGCGGCATATTCGATATATATATTATAGTAAAATAGATATACGTGGCGTTATAACTTAAACTGCTACATAGTTGCTTTCGAAAGTTTTTATTTCGATAAATACGTATTTTTTCGAAATAAAACATGTTACATTCGAAAGCCAATGTTCTTTTAGAAATGAATAATTAAAGTTTATTTAAGACAGCTCTAGTGATAACGCCATCTGTTGTGAAGAATAATGACTAGGTATCATATACGTCCATTGGATCTTTGGTCTTTTTTGATTGACTATCGCAATTTCACTACTTTTTTTCAGTGTGTATCAAACGCCGTTGAAAAGAAAACGACGATATCGAAATTAAAGATATTTCTATATCGACCATAGGACATAAGACCATGGTTTGAATCCGGGCGTGTACCAATGAGTTTTTCTGACTTAAGTACATAACTATCACTGACACCGTGCCTCGGCGAACACGTTAAGCAGTCGGTACCGGGCGCTGTCAATAGATGGCGGTCGTTACAATCCCCAATCCGCAGTGGAGCAGCGTGGTGGATTTAAGCTCCAAGCCCCCCCCCCCCCTCACCCTGGGGGGCCAAAGCCTCTGCAGTGGGGTAAAAACGGGCTGATGAAGTGAAGAAAACTAATAATCAGCAGTGTGGGTCAATACTGGGTTTTGTTTTATTTTTTATTTTTTAATTTTTACGACTTTCAATAAGTGTGTGCAAACATCTTATATTGAATAAAAACTTTTTGAATTTTGAATTTTGTTCTTTGCTTTTTAAAATACTTTGTTAATTTTACTGACTAACTTTATGAACAGCATTTTCAGCACCTATAAATTTAAAATACCTGAAAGTAGTAAATATTTTATTCATACTTTGAAGTATTTTAATTTTACCAGTGTCATCTGGAAATATATGAAAAAATAATTATTTAAAATTATACCCATAATAGCTATTTTTATTAGTCATACCTTAGTCTCTTCTTTTGCAGGCGGTGTGCGGACTGAGAAAACAAAGTTGCGTTTGTTCGATGACGCTAAGGAACTCATGTTCGTGGGCTCCTTTTCGGCATCAGTTGCCAGTGGAGTGGCCAGTGCTGCCAATCTCTCTAGAGCGACTTTCCCTCGGGAAAGTAACGAACTTCGGTTTTGTTGCTAATGAAACACAATAATACCAATAGTTTTAGATAACTTAATCATAAACGATATTTTTGGTGAAATGGTAATCAAACGATTAGTGATTCCTGAACCCAAAAAAAAAAACATATTTTTAATTGTTTTGTCTGTTTTCTTATGTCTCATTGTTTATTAGATTGTAGCTTTCTAAATTAAAAACCACTAAACCAAGTTTGATGCATCACATTTAGGTTAAATTATAATTCAAAATTATAGGGTTTTTGTGTGATCATGATGGTATTTTAATACAAAAGTTGTACGATGAAAAATAATGTCGCGGGGAACCTAAAAAATCGAATAGATGTAAAAATTACCAGGTGTAAAATGTAAATCGTTTCCTTAAATTAACATAGTCTTACCTGAAACATTGGAAATGTTTTCTCAACCGAATTCGGTACAGTGTTTTCATTTTCTTTGGGGAGATTTTCAGCAACAGGCGTTTTTGTCACATCCAATTCCAGTAACAGGCTAGACATGGATTTACTATTTAAATTGGCTTTTATAATTGTATTTCTCGTGATACTTGAGTTGAAAACTTCAGCGTCTTGGTGATTCTGAAAAAAAAGATGGTGGGTATCAGGCCAAATTGTGAAATGAAAAGTTTTTCAATGTTTATTCTATTTGATCAATATCCAAGGATACAATTATATCGTCTAAAAAGGCCGCAGGTGTATCTGGTCCAAGATAAAAATATACAATGCTGGCTATATGCGGACATCTTCCAATAATGCGGCGAACGTGGATGCAAGAGCAGTAATAGTCTTCGATACTTTCTTTACCTTGTCTTAATGGGTTCACCAAAATATATGTGGAGTATTGTCTGCTCCTGACATGTCGCGATTGCATTTTTCCTCAAATCAATACTTTGTTATTAATCAATTCTTGACGTCGATAACGTTCTATGATGTACAGTCCATTTGGTCGCATATGCTCGTGGCAGTATGATCTAGCGATCCTTAAATGGTACGTGCCCAACGTAAGTAGAAGTAATTCTCATATGATAGCTGAGGGAAATCATCAAAAGCTGCATTATTTACATCGATAAACGACGAACCGGTTTCTACTCAACTCTAATGTGCGAAATACACATTATATAACCGCGTACTCTTCGCACGCGAGCGAACTAGACTAGCGAGTCTATTCACAATGCCTTATTACATTTACTTACTGAAATGGTGTTATTTACAACAAACAATCAGTACTGGTTTTTGCTTAGTCTGTTATAATTTATTCCCATTGTTTTTTTTTTTAATGTGTACCTAAAATTAAAAGTGGGATGTAACTTAACAATTTAAAACAAATTCAGATTTTTTATATTAGGATAACTTTCACAATTTCATTTGTAAGGAATTAAAGACCTAATGTAACAAATGTTTAGGCTGTGCCTGCAAGTATTTTTTTTTTAAACAAGGAGTATCTATCTCATTCTCACTTTTTACTGAACTCCCCTCGTACGTGCAGATCTGAAGTGCAATTAGCATGCCTGATTGAGCAGGTCGCACCGCACCGCTTCAATGAAATTACATTACTGCGACGTTTTCATGACTACCTTCGAAGCCGCACATAGATATAGCAAGAACTGTACATATATGCACCAAAAGCTTGCCAGCCATATTCACTACCAGCGAGACATGACATGAGACGTGTATCGTGAAATGGTGTAAAAACAATTCTATGTTACAAAAAATAATGAAATCACTTTTCAAAAGTAACTAATTTTTCAAAATATCCTAGTCCCTTAATACCCATCTCGTGCGCAGTTTCAACGCATGTTAAACCCTTTTTTGTCTTTCATTTTTCTATGGTCTGAGCTGTGAGCAAAATAATAGTACTTAAACTAAGCCACAAGAAATTACCAATTGTCTTAAAAATGTCTCTCGTTCGTGACGCTGTTTCCGCCACATCTCTTCAGACTCAAACTCATCTTCTTGTGTTCCCGTTAAATCATTAGGAACTGTTCCCGTCGTCTCTTCGCCATCTGATAAACACAGCGGTAGTCAATCAAATGCCATCGAAAAATATTAGTTGACTGGGGTTAGGGTTTACTGGGGCTAACGTTTACAAAATAATAAAATAAGTAATTCTGAAAGCTCTAGTTTAAATTAATAATTTTATTACTTTGTGAATACTAAGAAAAACACGCCAGTAAGGAAACTAAAAGATTAAAAAAAAGGAGCATGTGAATGCTTATGAGCATTGAGTTATGGATGTCAAATATAGATAGAAGCAAACCGTCGTTGTTCCATCGGAACTTGCGCTGTCTGTGACCTTCGCCAAGGTCGCCATCTTCCAGTAACAACTCTTGCAATAGTCGTACTTCTCTTTTATCTTGATCCATCACCTCGCGCCTGAAGAATAATCAATAATATATATTAATTTATAAAAAAAAAACAATACTTGTAATCTATAATATAAACTCGCAGAAGAACTTAGCCTTATGCACAGAACATGGTAACTGGCCAGCCCACGTACTGCCCATTTTCTAAACCTCATCAAAGAATTTTGGAATTTTTACTGTTCTCTCCCCTGATATTAATGGTCCTCTTTGATTTTTAAGTTTTTATAATTCGGTATATAAAAAAAGTCATAATCACCTTTAATTTGGGCCAACCAGTTAAAAACGAGCTTTGTTCCAAATGGATAGATGCACTATTCAAATCAAACCATTTCACTGTCACCTCTTCGTGGTAAAAATGAAACATGTTGCATTATATCAGCTTAGGAACTTGAATTTTAACACTTTTAACACCCCTACCAACCGGTTCTTGAGAAAAAAGGTCTTGACAGACAGACAAAGACAGTCATAAAACAAAGTTATCTTATAAAGGTTTCTCATTATTAACTTTTGAGGTAGGGAACTTTGGTATCTCTATGGCATATCACACAAATAAAAAAATTATAATATATAATAATAATAATAACACACACAATCACAACAACGCCTAAGTCCCAAACTAAGCATTAGCTTGTATTTTGGGTACCAAGGGAAGACACCACATACATATAACAACCAAGACCCGATGCCAGTATTAATATTCATCATATAAATACTGACCCGACCTGGGATTCGAACCCGGGACCTCCAGCTTCGCAGGCAGGGTCGCTGCCCACTAGGCTAAGCGGTCGTCATTATTTATAATGTACAAACGAACACATTATGAAATGAAAAATTCTATGATTTGACCACGACATACAACTTGGTTTTTATGTTATCACTACCATGCAATAAATAGTAAAACAAAATTGTGTTGCATGTATAGATTAGTTATTACACCTCAATTAAAATTCGGAATAGTTTACGTTAATTTGGTTCTGGCAACATTAAGCTGTCAGTTGCTCTATAGGATTACGACTATATCGGGCTATAGGTTATATACAATACAACATACATGTGTATCTGCCCCAGTTCTTTCCGCAGTTGTCCTTGATGGAAGACTTCGTCATCTCCTTCTTCTTTCTCCATCCTGTCGAGCCCCGCTTCGTCCTCGTCGCCAGATCCCGCCCACTCATCTTCTGACGTCAGTTCTGCCTCTTCTTCTAAGAAGTCGTTCGTTTTACGCTTCAGTTTCTGGACCGGCACCTCAATCTGAAAATCATTATATGGTACTGAGTAGAATGGTGCTCTAAAGTTAAAAGTGAAAATGTTATGTAACTATAATTATCAAATAAAACACTGATTGTCATGATTTACTGGGATTCTGAAAGGTATAAACGAAACAGATTCAATTTCTGATACCACTAGTGTACCTTATGACAATGACGACTAACGCGCGAAGATAACAAAATAGTCTAACACTGTATTTCATTCCTATGGCCTAAATATTCCAAAATATATGAGAGATATCACTACATATTATAAAATAAAGTCCCCTGCAGCGTCTTTCTGTCTGTCTGTCTGAACGCGATAAACTCAAAAACTACCAAACGGATTGGCATATTGATGACACCAATGGACGAAGTGATTCAAGAGGAAGGTTTACATATATAATTTATTAATGTTTTGTGAAAATTTGTTGCAATATGACGATTATTGTTGAAGAAGTCAGTAAAAATCAAACCGGCTGGTAGCTTTCATCGAAAACGCTCCTTAATCCCTTTGACATCTAAAAAAATAATGTATGGAGGAATTGTGTCTCTTTTATAGGACTAAAGAAAAATCTGCTATGGCATATGTCTATCTTCTATGGATAGCTTACTATACCTATTTTTATGTTTAAAAAAAATTGTGTCATATGATGAGGTGATTGGAAAGCAATTTATACGGATACAGTATTAATCCTTATGAAATTAAATACGTTATTTACCTTCAGCTTTTTATGCACATTATTATTGCTCTTACACTATACAATTTAAATTAATATCTTAGGAGCTATCGCGAAATATAAACATCGCTCGACTAGCGAGGCAGCCATACGGGACGACGCGACACGCGTTGTTAGATTAGGTTATATGTATTTATCCTTTACGTTTTCAAATACTTATAGAATTGGAAATTAAACACTTTAAAAATACTCTAAGTAGGATGAACTTACGTCACATTTAAAGGTAATTAAATCCAATCCACATGTTCGGCGCAACAAGCTGATATGACACTACGACAGAAAAAACATTACGGCTTATATGCTCTCCTACCCGTGCGAAGCCGGGCGGGTCGCTAGTACTAATATTTAATATTATGTCACTAGTCTACTACATAAAATGAAACTCATAAATATAATAAGTTACCTCGTTATTAGGATAAAAGCATTTTGATGTTCAAAAAAAGAAATTTCACTATACTCTAAGATCCCAATTAATCTTGAGAACACCTCATTCTTTTCCCAGGCAAAATATTTTTCAAATATTATAAAATATATTAATAAACCTTACTAAGAAGGGTTGGCAACAGTGTTCCCAGACGTCCAGATTTTCGTGGGACGTCCGATTTTAGGGTTCTAATTAAATGTCACGCGCGGAATGCCAGTTGTGCCGATTATTACGTGAAAGTAAATTGATGCGTGAAAGTTCGATCGGAACCTAATAGAAATCTAGTAGTTTACAGCTGGCCTATTAACTGAACACAACATTAACTGAATCTAAACTCAATTTTGATTTAGAGTTATATATAGACTTTTATAAATTGTTGAAAGACAAGAACGATATATTACAACAAGTAATATCACCTGAAAAACTTTAAAAAAAAAAAAACAATTTGTTGATGTCAATAATTCAAATATCAGTAAAATAACAATTTGACGACCGCTTAGCCTAGTGGGTAGCGATCCTGCCTACGAAACTGGAGGTCCTGGGTTCGATTCCCAGGTCGGGTCAGTATTTGTATGATGAATATTAATACTGGTATCGGGTCTTGGTTGTTAGATGTATATGGTGTTTTCGCTTGGTACCCAAAACACAAGCTAATGCTTAGTTTGGGGCCTAGACGTTGTTGTGATGTAAACATTATTATTATTATTTATATTTCGCGATAGCTCTTAAGATATTTATTTAAATTATATAGTGTAAAGGGCAATCATAATGTGCATAAAATGCTGAAGGTAAATAACGTATTTAATTTGATAAGGATTAATACTGTATCTGTATAATTGCTTTCCAATCACCTCATCTTATAACACCTTTTTTATGAACATAAAAATAGGTATAATAGCTATCCATAAAAGATAGATGTATGCCATCGCGGACTTTTCTTTAGTCCTATAAAAGAGACACAATTCCTTTACACATTATTGTTTTTATATCTCAAAGGGATTAGGCAGCGTTTTCGATGACAGCTACCAGCCGGTTTGATTTTTTTCCGACTTCTTCAACAATATTTCCACAAAACATTAATAAACCGTACATGTGAACCTTGCTCTTGAATCACTCTGTCTATTGATGTCAATAATTTGCCAATCCGTTCGGTAGTTCTTGAGTTTATCGCGTTCAGACAGACAGACAGACGCGGCGGGGTACTTTATTTTATAATATGTACCTAGTGATATAAATTATATACGCACTATATATGACGAAGACGCGGTAAAGAGCTAGTTGTTTTATAGAAATAATAGAAAATAAGCACCTCATTTTCTTCAGAATCGTATTCAACATTTTCATGATCATTATCAAGCTCGGAATCTTCATCAATACCTTCATTTTCTGAAGATCCTTCTTCATCATCTGCAATATAAATCAAATAAGTTATGAAAGGCTGCTATAAGGTAATCCATGCTTGATAAAATCTGTCCCATAAATAAAATCCGACTTCAAAACTTTTCCTATGTGTTCAAATTTAATCTAAAAAGTTAAAAATAATATTTTTAATTACTTTTAAGAAAAGGACATTAAAGGACATCATACAGAATTATTGATACTTAAATATTAGCAATATCTAATCAATTATTTTTAGGGTGAATTTTTTTAATTTTTTGTAAAAATATAATTTATTTTTCAATTTTTAGTAGCAAGTAACTGTAGCTTATTTGTATTTAGTATGGGTAAGCCTTCTAAACGCGCTGATAATATCAGACAGCAACGTTTGGATTAACTAGTGACGAAAGGAACAATCTTTTGAAAAAATATGGAAAGAAATGCAATAATTTGGGGATTGGGTGCTTGGCCGCAGCCACGAATTTGAAGATATGGGGAATACATAGTATAACATTCACAAAAAACCGGCCAAGTGCGAGTCATACCCTCAGGTTTTAATACAGTCAAAAACGTATATAGAGGTGTCGTCGCTACTCGCCACCAGAATGAAACGCATATTTCAATTTAAAAATATTTATATGTAATATTGCAAAAAAAATAACAATTTTCGGAGTTATTCCTTTACTTGTGCTAAGTGTAAAACTTTACGCCTTGCCAAATTGCATGATTCTAGGTTAACGAAAAGTACCCTATAGGTTTTTATTTACTTGCAGGTGTCAAGATTAATATAAGAAAACAATTTACCAGATATTTGAAGGGCTCTTTTTTCAAGTCGTTTTCTTTTATGCTTCTTTTTACTAGTTTCATTTGTATCAGTTCCTTCATCATCAGATTCAAATATAAATTTCTTTTTTTGTTCTAAATTTACAGACTTTATCTTGTTTTCTTTGTGAGTAACAGATGTTTTTGGCAAAAAATATTTGTTTGGTTTTGGATTTTCTAGATCATCATCCAGTTCATCAAGTATTGAGCGAAGCAAATTTTCTTCTGTTGATTTTTGTAGTACGGGTAATTCCACTGTGTGTGTTTCCAGGGATTCAATTTCCTGCAACATATGTATAAAATTATCTCGATAACATACCAACAAAAGAAATTTTCATAGCACAGGGGCTACTTTCGAAGACGAAGAAGAAAAAGTTAAGTATAGAGAATCATAAAGATGAGGAAATAAACAAAGAAGGCAAAAGGTTGATTTGATAGCAATGTTGGAGAAAAGAGGATGGATGATTGTAAATTGCACAAGGTGGAAAGACAAAGAAGGGGAATGGACTTATATAGAAACTAAGGGGACATCAATGGTAGACTATGTAGTCATGAATGAGGATGGATGAGAGCAGAAAGAATTTTAGTATATGGAAGAAAAGAGACCATCAATCGCTGGAAAAGAGAATGAAAGGCCATATTTAATTTTGAGCCGAGGAAAAAGAAAGAGACAAGAAGAGAAAAAGTTATAACTAAATGGGCCAAGGAAGATATTGATAAATACAGAGGAAAAGAGAAAGGATATAATATAATAAGGATATCCGCACGGGATAGCCGGGGATAAGATGTAGAGAAGAAAACGAGAAAGACAAAAGAGAGGAAGATGGGAATAAAAAAGTGATGGGATGGCGACTGCAAAATAAAGAAAATAGAAATGAAAACGAAGTGCGAGATTGTTGACTAAGCTGATAAGAATCATGGTTAAAGAATAATTATACAACGCTCTTCGGCTGCCTTAAGAGAAAATTTATTATCTTTCTTGTAATGTAACTTGGCTAGTTTCCATACACAAAAAAAGTCAGCTATTTGTCAATAGTATGATTATAAATAGATATGACAAATATGAATTACCAAATTTAATTATGCTGCTTTCACGTTTTTTTTTTAAATTAAGAATAAATTCTTCCAATAAATTATAGTGGCACTAAATCCACAATAAAAATTTTAATGTTTATTATTAACCTTAAAAATTACACCAATAAAATACATTGATAAACAGGTTCATCACTATTTAACTACTACTAAGCTACTGCTAGTCAACACTAGAGGGCGTCTATTATTACAATTAAATGAATCTCTTACATAGAATATTCCACTTACATATTTTGAATTCCGAAGCGCTAGTCTTCACATGACATCAAATTGTCGTTTCTTAAGCAATGTAATCTCTACATAAACAATTCCAATATTAAAATGTCGCAAACAAATAACAAACATCTAAACATTCTGGCTTGCTTATTACAGTTGCGATATTTTATCCCTAGTATCGTAAAGTAATTCGTGAGGTTTTTTTTACTGTGTTCAGATTAATATTTAACCTCGCCCCACGCATACGAGTACCGAGGTGTACTCTCCATCAGGTGGACAATCTAGCTAGACTATAAGTTTCACTATACAAATGTATATTTAAAACCAGTAATATTATCTCCTTACTTTTGATGGCTGCGGTGATACTTCAGTAATATTTGAGCGCTCCTCACATGTAGTTGGAAAATTTTCATTGACAGGTTGGCTATCTGAAAATTGCGTCATTGGACGCCAAGGCTGTGACGTTGTTACTAAATTTTGTGAAAAACTTCCAGAACACAGCAATGCTACATCATCAAGGTTCACCTGAAACAAATTCAAATTTAAAAAAAAAATTACAAAAAGTAGAATTATTACTTTTTTAATTATGAAGATGACCAATTCACATACTTCCTCATCAATTTGAGTTGCACAAATAACAGTAATTTTTTCTGTAAATTGATTACTTTCTTTTGATGATGGTTGTAGCTCAGCTTGTGTTAAACTTTCTGTTGTTTTTGAACTCAAAAGAATATTTTGATTCAATTTCATTAAATTTTCATTAACAGGCGGACTTTCTACTGTCGACTCTTGGCTGGCGAATAAATCTTCTGACTGTGTTTTACATACTTGAGCACTCTGTAATTCTACTCCTTCTGTAAATTTATAATAATAATTAAAATATTGTATGCTATGTTTAAAATATATTTCACTATATTGAAACAACCTTCACTAGTTTGATCCATAATTCTTGATTGTTCTTCTACAATATATGGGCTACATTTCGTTCCCAGATTATTCTCAGAAGTCACAGTATCAGGCTTTTTACCGCTATAATCAATCTCATCATCAGAATCTTCAAAAGCTTTAAGTATTCGTCCTTTCTTTTCAATATTTTTATTAACATTTTCTTCATCAGAGGACTCTGATGACTCCTCACTATCACTACTTTCATCACCAACATTACTGGGATCATTGTCACTATGGTCATCATTACCATTTTCATAGTCTACATCTGACTCTTCAGCTTCATCAACAATCAAATGATTCTTTTTTCGTTTCTGATCTTTAATTATTATATCATTCTCTTCTAGTTCATCACTTTCACTGTCACTTGATTCCTCAGAATTTAAAAGTTTATTTTTTTCATCTAAAGTATATTCATCACTTAATTTCGCTTCAATAGTTTCTAGTTCATCTTCAATAACAGATGCACTCCCAATTGTGATCTCCATTTTAGTTTTTTTCTGTTTCTCCTCTTCTAATCGTTTTTTCCATTCGAGAGTTCTTTGTTCAGCTATTTGCTCTTCAAGTTCTTTTTTCAATTTAGAGTGTTGTGTGCCAGGTTTTATTCTAAAAACAAGGGTACAATTTAAATGAATAAATATTAACACTATTAAAATATAACGAATGAGATTAATACAATACCTTTTCTCTTTCTGCCTTTCTAATTCATCCAATGTTTTCATACTAGCAAAATAGTTGAATTTTTCTTTCAATAGTTCAACTCCTGATATTTTTCTTGGTGTTAAGTCATTATCGCCATCCAAATCAATAACCATTCCAGGAACACCCATCAATTTTGGTTTTGTACTTAAAAGGGTTGAATCTCGTGTAAGCATTGCTGAATTCGCGTTGCAGGTATATTTCCCTGTGAAATTGAGTTACAATGAACACATTTACATAAGCTTCATAAAAAAGTTAAAAATAGATGAATATTATTTTTACTTTTACAGCCTGACGGTCATATTATGCTAATTGTCTGATAACCCATATACTAATCTTCCAAACAACTAGTGTTTTCTATTTGTTGAACACAATAAAACTGTGCAGCAATGAGGCATTGCTTTTCATCAAAAAATGTGAAAGTTTGTAATACTTATCAATGATATTATATATGTCGACGCCAAATGGTCAAATCAGCCTGTTAATTGGATGGCTAGGCCATTCATCTAATATCGGCATTCAATTGAATGGCTAAAGGAGGATTAGCCAAGTTCAAAGCAACATTTAATGACAGGGCTGAACATCATGTTAGCTTCTTTTTTAAGTGAATAAAAACTTCAGGTACTATTATGATGACAGATCATACGAGTAGAAATTCTTGATCATTTCATGTATTTGGGTGTATTCGAATTTCCAATTCGACCAGGATAGGTCGAACGACCATCATGGTCTACCACTTCTAAATAGATACATTATGTTAAGTTAGGTTCGTTTATACTTATGCGAGGAGCGAAGCGGCGAGCCACCCAGAAAGATGAACATTGTAAGAGTCAAACACGTCATGAAGTAGAAGCTGACCACGGCATTAAAAAAAACTAAATTTAAACGATCCGGCGGGTTTGTAAATAACGTTATACTACCTTAATTTATTCAACGAACGGCCTAGTCGTCTAATTGAATGGCGGCATTTAATGAACAGGCTAGCCGTGCAATTGAGTGGCTGATTTACCCAGATGGCAGAGACATACTCTTATAAAATATACAGATTCTTTTTAAGGTAATTAAATCCTTTTAATTCCTAAAGCGTGAAGGGTTGACAAACTATCATAATAAACTGTTACATTATTATTAAAAGTTGGACCTACTATATGTTTCATTAGCGCCGCTAACAACAGCATCTATGTCATACATTTCTATATCTTCATCAGACATATTTTCTAATAATGCATTAAAATCATCATTAGAAACGTTACTAATTACATTGCTTACTTCTGCTATATTCTCTAATGCTTCTAGTTCCGTTCCCTTTTCTTTTGTGTAATTAAATTCATTGCTGTTTATTTTAGAAATATTATTTGTAAAACATACTTCTTCAGCACTTTGCACTTCATTTATGCGAATTTCTGTCTTTTCAGAGTCATAATGCAAATGCATTGATTCACTCTCTTGTTCAGTATTATTAGGATTTACTTCGCTACAGCTTACTTTCGCATTGTTGGTTGTGCAATCAATTTCTTTAACATTTTGTACATCATTTATGATAGTTTCGGTTTTTTCGGGGTCATAATGCAAATGCATTAATTCACTCTCTTGTTCAATATTATTAGGATTTAATTCACTACAGCTTATATTCAAATTATTGGTAGTGCAACCAATTTCTTTAGCACTTTGTACATCATTTATATCTGTTTTGGTCTTTTCAGCATCATGTAAATGCATTGATTCATTCGCTAGTTCAGTATCATTTTTGAATCTATTATCAAGTTGAGATAGATTATTGATGCAGGTTGTAGACTGAGTGTCAGTGTTAATTATACTAGCTTGACAGTTATTAGTAGAAGTGTTAATCTCAATTTGAGGCAAACTTATATCATCAAATGCTTTGTCATTTTTAGTAAAATCAGTATGATAGACAATATGTTTGAGGTCAGTTAATGAACTGACATTATGACTAGTAAAATTTGTATTATCGATAACTATGTCATTGACATTAATATCAACATTATCATCTTTTTTAACTTGAATACACTCTGGTGTATCAGAACCATTATCCTCTTCACTGTCACTTTTACACAATTCAATCACTTCTTTCTGTTGCTGTTCTAATTGGGAACTGTAATTTGTAAAAAAACATAATAATAATAATTTGTTAAAATTCACTTCATTCATACTCATGACACATAAGATATTGAATACCAATGTGAATAGGCGTTAGTTATAAATGAAAATGCAGAATTAAGGCATCTTTGTAAACCCCAGGCAGCAATAATAATATGAAGTGATAATATGGAGAAAATAGAATTAACAAAGTATTTACATGAAAAGAATGAGCGCCAAATCTGCCTAGTAAAATCAAGTATAAAAAGGGTTATCACGGTGATGCTTAGTTTTTGGTAAATTAGTTATATACATTGTAACATTAAATAATACAATTACAATTTTGATTTGTACAATAGGGTTTCTTTGATATTTTTGTAAACATTTAAGTGCATTAAGTTAATTATATGCCTTTGCTTCTGGAATCATGGGAGAAAAAAAACTGTCATGCCGTCACATTCATGGTTGATTGACGTCAACAATGAATAATACAGCTGATACATGGCTGATACAGGCATATGTGCAATCTATCACAGATTCAATCAATGCAATATACTATCAATCAACATACCGTTTTTTTTATGTAGGCAGAAGAAAATTATACTTTAATTTGTTTTTACAAATATCTATAAAAACCCACATTATATATTGTTATTATAATTATATTATTTCTATTTAAGAACCAAGTTTTTCATACGCATCAGTTCGTCCATCGCCTTCACAAACCATTGCACCATTTTGACAAGGCAAACGTAGTATGGAAGGTTGCTCTCATTCTTTAATAAATACATATAATTGAATTAGTAAATGACTGATACGTACGCATAATGCTTTAACTGTTCTTCGTTCATTTTTAATGGCATTTCTTTTCCATCAGAAGTCACTATAGGACGCCGCCGATTCATGATTTCTCTTAATGACAAAGGTTTAGGACGATGGTATGGAAGACTAACTCGTTTGTCGCGAAGCATACGATTTGACTCACTTTTAATAATCTGCATGTTTTCCATAGCTTGTTTTGCTGACATCTGTAGGAGTAAAATCCTTGATGATTTTAACAAGAAACACAATGAAAGATAAAGCAAAGATAATACAAAATGAAAAAATCAATTTAGTTCCTACTAACTAATTCCAGATAGTTCTACTAGGATTTCTATTGGAACTAAATAGGTGAAACTATTTACTTCTATTAATTTATCAAACTTAGTATTGGCCCAGGTTCGGAAGATTTTGCTATATTTTCAGTTGGTTTTGAGTCAAAACTTGCCTCGCGTTGATTAATCTACAGACATGTCAAGATTTTTACTGAATTATAACTTGTGACGAAAAACGGATTGTTTACGATAACTATAATTGACCAACTCCATTGCTTAACTCAGGTCAAATGCCAGAACATTACCCTAAAAGCTTATTGACAGAAATGTGACTGTTTGGTAGACCAGTTGTGGTGTTATCCACTAGCTTCCTCAGATTCCGTGTATCAACAGCAGCTGAGTTCTACAAATAAGGACTTTGGACAATGATGGTAAAACTGGTGAAAAATCAGGTCGGAGTAGTCCACCAATCTTCACCATTATTGCTATATAATGGAAACAACGACAGCTCTAGCCGACACTCAACTTTGTTGAGTCCTACTGCTAAGGCATTTATGATCTTCCTATTAGGATGCAGCAAAAAAGGTTTAGGAGTAATTATTTTGATTAAATAGATACTTTTGTCAGTGATTTCTAATTTAATTTTTTCCTGTATCAAATGGCAATTTCATACTTCAACACCTAATAAAATAATAAACTGCATCTGTATGTCTAGTCAGTTCTTGCCCCAAAAACAAAAAAGTTCCACATTACATTTATCTCTTTCATAAATGACTCTTTGTCAATAATGAAATCATCACATATAGGAAACAGTGAATTGTTGATATTTACTCTGTGAGGTTTGGAAGTTTCTCTGAGTTCGCTAATATGTGTTTTTATTGATTTTTCTCTTGTGTAGTTTTGCATGTTATATTCTACACAATCTTTCTGTGGGTCACCTTCTTCACCTGAAGTGACATCTTTCTCATGAATAGCTTGTTTAAAACCTTGTTTTTTGTGTTTCTGGAACAAATTCATACTAATTAGAAATTGAGTAGGAGTTTTAGAGAAAGGAGACTGAATAATAATACAGAGTAAGTCAGAATGTTATGCAGGTTTTCAAAAATTTATTATGTGAAATATAATGAACATATAATATTGTGAGATACACTGTCAGGTGTTCAGAGCAGGTTCTTAGATATATTTTATAGCTTAGTTATGCCACCAGGAGGTGCTGCAGTGGATGTGTTGCTCTTATATGGCTAGATAAATAGATTTCGATGGTTTTTTTTACAATATATAGGTATCAGCTCAGAACTGGTTCCTCATTAGTTTACCGTCAGGAGGTGCTGCAGTACATGTTTCTGCAAAAAGGATTTTCATCGTCAGCCCTTAAATGTCCCTGTATTGGACATAGACCTACTAATAATTAAAAAATAAATAATAAAAAACTTAAAAGCAAAAATCTTACATAATACCTACAACATAATAAGAATCTAAGTATAAGTGTATTAAAAAGTAGCTCTTCGAAACTGAGTAAAATAATTAAATACTATGTGTTACCTCACAATTTTAAAACAATAAAAGAACAATGTCCATTGCAACTTATAATCAATCAATTGGCCTAAGCTATTATTGCATAACTATAAGTTGTCTTGAACTGAAACATAAGTATGTCTCTGAAAATTCTCGTCTTTTTGAAATTTATTTGTAAAATATGATTTATTCAAGAAAGTAGTATTATGAAATATCATATATATTTAAAACATGTATATGTGGCGCCATATTTAAATGTCACACGGTTGCATTCAAATGTTTTTAATTCAAACAATACATCACTACATATTATAAAATAAAGTCCCCCGCCGCGTCTGTCGGTCTGTCTGTTTGAACGCGATAAACTCAAAAACTACCGAACGGGTTGGCATGTTATTGGCACTAATTGACGGAGTGATTCAAGAGGAAGGTTTACGTGTATAATTTATTAATGTTTTGTGCAAATTTGTTGAAATATGACGATTATTGTTTAAGAAGTCGGAAAAAAATCAAGCCGGCTGGGATCTTTCATCCAAAACGCCGCCTAATCCTTTTGAGATATAACAAAATAATATATGGAGGAATTGTGTATTTTATATAGGACTAAAGAAAAGTCCGCGATGGCATATGTCTATCTTTCATGGATAGCTTACTATACCTATTTTTATGTTTAAAAAAATGGTGTCATATGATGAGGTAATTTGAAAGCAATTTATACGGTTACAGTATTAATCCTTATCAAATTAAATACGTTATTTATCTTCAGCATTTTATGCACATTATGATTGCCCTTTATACTATACAATTTAAATTAATATCTTAGAAGCTATCGCGAAATATATATATCGCGCGACCAGCCGGGCGGCCATACAGGACGACGCTCCAATCTCCAAGACGATCCAATTCACATGTTTGACGCAACAAGCTGATATGACACTACGACAGAAAAAACATTACGGCTTATATGCTTTCCTACCCGTGCGAAACCGAGGCGGGTCGCTAGTATTTTTCTAAAGTAATACATGTTACTTGTTTAAGAACTTCATTTTTGTTACATATTGAATAGTTAAGGTTTATCAATAAAGATTTTAGTGATAGCACCATCTGTCTTAAAGAATAATTACTAGTTAGCGAGTCAGTATAATACCATATGTAGTAACATATAGCAACTAATTAAATTTAAGATTAATCCAAATCAATAATAAATATTTTTAACTTCTGAAATAAATCTCCTCTTTAAAACAAGCAGCGAAATGACACGACAACTTCTAAAATAAATATAATAATTTACAATTTGATGATTTGATGCGTGAGAAAAGATCAAAATAGGCTGATGGTCCACAAGATCAAAATAGGCTGATGATCCACAGTGACGTGCGGTGACCTCTGTACCAAGGGAAGCCGGCCGCGTTAATCTAGGCCATTATACATACACCCGTTGTTCATATTGGGATGTTTTATGGTATTTGAAAATATTTAACACTTAAAATATAATTTCTTACCGTGATGAAAATGATTCCTTGCCTCCTATAGCTCATCTTCTTCGAAGACATGGTTGTCTTTGGTCCAGAAAAGACGTAGAGCGTCATTAGAAACAATTGATTGAGTAGCGGCTTTGAAAAAAGCCTTTTTTGACTATACATTGTAATGTATAGTAAATATAGCAGCATGGGCGACTATTGGAATGTGCTCAACAAATTTTGTAGTGTTTTAGTTGAAGAAACGTATATATTTTGTTTGACATACCTAACAGAGACATTTTTTAACCTACTCTCTATCTGTTTCGCCTATTTATATTCTAAAGCTATTCTTCTATCTTTTTGAACAAAATGTGATAATACATTGTCATAAAAATTTTCCTTACCTTTTAGTTTTAATAACAAGTGTTTTTCAATAGATATTAAAGCCAAATTGGACAACCTTTGTTCGCTCTGAGTATTTCTACAATAGGTATGTATGCGTTTTAATGCCGAAAAAGATCGTTCTGCGGACGCAACACTGAACGGCAGTGTCACAATTAATTTACACAATTGTAATGTTTGTTGGAAAGCATCTTTTAAAGTTGGCTGTTTAAGATGAAACAATAATTCATAGACATCTAATTGACGTAACGATTGCGATGAATATATGACTTTTAGCTCATTTTTTAAAGCGTTGTCATCAAACAATTTAGGGAATTGTCGATTTAAAAGATTGATTTTACTATCGGGAAATGTACCGTAACTATCCTATTTTGATTTGTTTACTAAATCCAAAAATTCTAATTGGTCGAATGAATTATAGCGGTCATTAATTTGCATATTAATATTATCGATTATTTCACGAAAAAGTCTTTTAAAAGCGGTTTTAGTATCGATACCTTGTATTTGACGGCGACGTTTACGCGGCGGTTCTAAGGATTTTGACAGTTCATCGTAAATCGAATCAAATTTATTTAACATTTCATTGCATAACCATGACCGAAATGATTTGATTTCCTTAATAGCAAATTCAATATCTACTTGTTTATTTTGAATGAGCGCAAACAAAATATCTGATCGTCCAAATATTTCTGAAAAAATATTCAACAAAAAACAAAATTCGAATTCGGTCAATTTTGTTAAAATATTTTCCGCGAGAAATAAACTGTCTTTATCCCAGTCTTGTGGATTTTCTAATATCGTGTCTAGAGTTTTAATTATATCCGGTTTGCAATTTAAAAATACGTTAACAATACGCGAATTATATTGCCAACGAGTTTCTGCTACTCCAGGCAAACGGCGTTCCGCGATGCACTTTAAAAGATACGATCTTTTGGTAGATTTATTAAAAAATCGAATCAAATAATTTAAGGCCCCGAAAAAAGTTTTACATTCCGGAATATTTTCAGTTGACCGCGATAAAACAAGATTTAGAATGTGAGCATAACATGGAACAAAGATTGCCATAGGGCATTTTTCTTGGACTCTAGTTTTAACACCAGTTACGGAACCAGTCATTACCGACGCGCCATCGTACATTTGACCTATCAATTTTTGCATACAGTTATATTCTTCTGTATGATCTAAAACAACTTTGCTTAAAATTTCCGCGTCCCTACTTCTACTGACATCCTGAAACCCTACAAATCGTTCCTCTACGCCAGTTTCAGTTAAATACCTGAAAACAACTGTAACTTGTTCGCGGTGACTATTATCTGGAGTTTCGTCGATCATTATTGAAATAAAATCGGTTTTAGAAATTTCACGTTTTATTTCATGTTTTATAAAGGCCGCGACGCTTTCTATTAGATCATTTTGAATATGATTTGATAAGCCCGAAAAAATTCCGTTACGACTTTCTGAACATATATCAAAATGGGTCTCTAAAATAGAATCATAACTTTTTAAAAACAATAATGTTTCTACATAATTACCACGATTGTCTGAATACTGTTTTTCGTCACTACCACGGAAGGATAATTCTTGTTTACCTAAAAGCACAACGGTATCGATTAATCTTTTCATAATTTCGCGATTTCGTTTTACTTTTTGGTTATGTACAGAAAATGAATTTACAAGCGACGTTTCAATTCTTATCGTACCAAATTCGTGCAAGTTAAGACAACTGCGGATATGTTTTTCAGTATGAATATGTTTTTTTGTGGAATTGGCAAGATTATTTATATCCGTAAACCCCGTTTTACTCCAAACACTGCATGAATTAGAAAATAATAAACATGGAAAACAATACAGTTTATTTAACTTGCAACTTCCGGTAAGCCAATTGTATTTATCGTACATTGATAAATGAAAATGCTTCGTAAAACCATCTTTCCTTTTATAATCTATCGGTAAATTCGGTTTAGCGCGCCCAATTTCTAAAATTCTTTGTTTTTGACTAAAAGATAATTTTGGAAATTCGGTTGCAGGATTTAATAAAAAATCCACTGAACAACATTCTATTGCTATAAGAGCCATATTTCGTTATTTACGTACCTACTTACCTACCTACTTACGTACCTACCTATCTAACTTAATAAAAAAGTTGTACTTACGTAGGAAAAATTTGTTTATTTGCAAAAATAAGATAACTATTTACAGATATTACGAACGCCACTCAAAATATGTACGTTAATTATCTAAAACTCACACACTTTATCACTAAATCAACCAGCAATCATTAATTAAAATAAATTTTCAAATATTTGCACATGTAAACGTTAGTCAACCAGCAACCAGTCCAGTAGCCGTTATGAATTGTTTAAGTTCGTTCTTAAATACATAACTGATATCTGGTTCACTCAATACCAATCAGTGAACGAACATATTTCAAAGAAAATTAGCCAAAATAACTCGGTTTAAGACGTGTTACTTGTAACGAATGAGCAGCTGTGTGCTATACGACAGCCAAATATATATTCTCAAATCACGGAGTGTGCTGCCTTTGATAAGATAGCGGTGTATGAAGGCGTCTTAATTTGGCCGCGTAACGTCGTCCTGTTTCAAATGGAGTTACCTATAAAGGTAAAAGGTACCTTATTACATATGCAATAAAGTTCATATTAACTATGAATTATTGAAACTGATTTTAAATGTGATAATTGTAATTACACCGTCGCATCGGTTTACACACACACGTGTTTACGTACACAGAGCGCCGCACCACGCCGCGCGCTATGATTTGAATTATCAGTTTATTATTAATGTTTATGAATCACGTCAATTCAAAAGGTAACTCGAAAGGAATCGTGTTATTATGAGTGACCGCCACTGATGGTCCACCATTTCAAAAAAAATTGGGTATGTTAGGTTTGCCTATGTAAACCAGGAAGCCACCAAGACACCCTATATTTTTTTCTTCATATTTCTGTTTAAAAATATGTGCAAGGGGAGGTTACCACACCCCTCCTCTTTAAGCTTGAAAATATATTTTTTTGCTTTTCATCAATCAACATTGTAAAGCACTACCAAATCAAAGTATCCTATGAATGGTTACAGCTATTATATTACAAATAGCCTGCAACTTGTACCTACATCATCAAATAATATATGGATGACATAAAATACTGTTGTGTCCATACTAATATTACAGATATTAATATTACAGATATGCAAAAGTAACTCTGTCTGTTACGCTTTCACACCTGAACTGCTAGACTAATTTTGATGGGTACTGAAATAGATATGACCTTGGAGGACATAGGCCTTTTTATCTGTGTATCCATTTATACGGGCTAATCTCCGAAACAGTTTAACCAATTCGAATAAAATTTTGTAAACAAGTAGAGAGCATTGGCAGAAGTGACCTAGGTTTTTCTATGCAACTGCAAACTTCACATACAGAAAGGAGATTGCCGTGAGTGATATAGGCTATGTTTTTCTGTGTGTTTGTTTGTCTGTCTGTTTATCCAGGTATATCTCCAAAATGTCTGAACCAATTTGAATGAAATTTTGCTGACATAAAAAGTGAAAAAAAGAGTGACATACATATTTCTACACATAAAAAATCATAGTGTCTGCCTATCTGTCTGTCCCAGCTAATCTCCAGTAGGCCTAAACCGATAGTAATGAAACTTTGCAGACATGAAAAGGAGGTTGTCAATATGGTATTAAAAATTCTTAGGTAGTAAAGTTTCAGAATGTTCTAGAAAGTCTCACAATTTTCTAGAGCATCACATCCTTTTAGCCGTCTACAGATAAGTGTAGTCAATGTAGGCGTAGTTGCGGGTGGAAAGCTAGTAGTATGATATGAATACATGATACTGAAACAGGCAATGAATCAAATGTTTTCAAATGTGTCAAATAAATAAATTACAGGTTCAAATCGTATAATACTTTATAGCTACTGAAAGTTACTAGTAGCTTTTATTCTAGAATGAACCCCTTAAACAAATCTTGAATCACTGTTAAAGTTTGTAATAATTTAACTTATGCATGCTATATTACATAATTAGGCTAGACATAGTGAAGACGAGAAGCTAATAATAATATTACTATTAATAATAGTAATTAATCAATAATAATCACCTTATTCATTTTCCCAATAGATTGTTTTTCATTTTCATTGTCAGAGCTGTCAGAATCACAAATATTTGACAAATCTGGTATCCTCTCAGTAGAGGAATGTGGTTCAGAATAATTATCTGTTTCTTTCACTGATTCCAAATTTTTAGTTCTGGACTTTATTAGACCCTGAAATTTTTGCATGAATTTATTTTTCTTCTTCTTGATTCTAAGACTATCCCCCATAGATTTTTCGCTAGTAATGTTGTCTTCATGTTTAAAATATTTTTTATTAGAATCAATTGTATCACTGTCACATTCGTCAGAGGAAGTAAAAATTTTAATACGTGACTTTGGATGAGAAATTATCCTTTTGTTTAAATTATCTTCATTATTATGAACACTAGACGAGTTTGATTGAGAGTTAATTTCTGCATTTTCACTATCACTGTCACTTAATATCCTTTTACTGCGATTTACACATGGTACAGAATCCTCATCAGAATCCGAGTTTTGGTTTCTTATGTCCACAGTATTATTTTGGCCATTAATTATGGCACTTTGTAAGTTACTTTCGGAAATACATGTAACTGATCCAGTTTTTTCAGGGTGTGAAACATTGGGTGCTTCAGCAGTCGACGTAGCCATAATAAAAATGAAAAATGTCGTGTAATTTAACAATTATAACGAATCGACGAACACTACAAGCTAAACTCTGAACTATAGAACATTTAATTTGTTAGTTTCTTCTTCTTTTAATATTTGTTAGTTTGTTGACATTTGTTAGACAAAAACAATACCGATTCCCGCCATACCATCACGTCACACGGTCACAATCAATGGTCACCACAGAACAATGTGGTCACGTTCTGTGGTGGTCACAGTGCGATTCACAGAACAGTGCGATTGATCTGATCACTAAGATTGACAGTGATCACGGGCCTTCCTCAACAGAAAGAGACAGAATAAGAGTACAGAAGATTACATAACGGCTCTTTTAGATTGGCGGTCAAAAAATGTTTTTATTTCATTTTTTTTACTTATTCCTTTGTTCTTGATTGTTCGATCAAATTCATTGTTTGTTCGTTCTTCAATTTTTATAAACAAAATTTAAAAATTCTTTTTTAAGTTGGCACTCAAAAGAATTTTTTTTAATATTTTTTTTTCTAATTCGTTTGTCCGTCGTTTGTTCTTGATTGTTCGATCAAATTCATTGATTGTTCGTCTTTCAATTTTTCATAAACATTATTTAAAAATTGTATCTTAGGTAATTGACGTTCCATTTTTTAATTTTTTTTTTTCATTTCTAATTCGTTTGTTCTTGATTGTTCGATCAAATTCATTATTAGCTAGTTTTTTAATTTTTATACAATAGGTACCTAAAAATTTTAGACAATATTTCAAAATTTCAAAATTTTCACAATCAATTGTGAACCATAACATCGATAACCTGAATTCGCTGAATTGGCTGAATTTGATACAGAATTAAGGACTAGTTGCACGTTAATGAATAACATAAAAACTGACCAAATATTCGGTTGCATTATTCAGTAATCGTCGTTCAAGGATGCTTAGTTGAAACCCAAAAAATAATAATACGATAAGCTGAGTGGCTGAATTAGATACAGAATCAAGTACTAGTTGCATGTTAATGGATCAAATGTTCGGTTGTATTATCCAGTAATCATCGTTCAAGTTTATAAAAAGTATCTTTAAACGAGAATTATTGAATAATGTAACCGAATATTTGGTCAGCTTTAAAGTTTTTCATTAAGGGGCCCTTTCGAGAATCGAGGGTCGGTAATGTAAGAGAATCATATAGAAAACGATGTTCCACGACCTTGAAAAATCACACAGCTAGCCAATGGATGTTACTTGTCCTTGAAACATTCGAATTTAAGATGATGCTTATGGATAAGTGTAAAAAAATCAGAAAGTCACTAAAAACGTGAAAATCGCACTCCCATATTGTAATAACTGAGTCGTAAGTATCAAGAATTATTAAATGAATTTTATGAAATAATAAGGTTAAAACTATCTTCATTAAGGTGCAACTAGTACTTAATTCTGTATCTAATTCAGCCACTTAGCTTAACGTATTATTATTTTTTAGGTTACAACTAAGCATTCTTGAACGACGATTGCTGAATAATGCAACCGATTATTTGGTCAGTTTTTATGTTATTTATTAACGTGCACCTAGTTCTAAATTCTGTATCAAATTCAGCCACTTTGGTTATCGATGTTATGATTCAAAATTGATTGCGAAAATTTTTAAATATTGTCTAAAATTTTTAGATACCTATTGTATAAAAATTAAAAAACGAGCAAATAATGAATTTGATCGAACAATCAAGAACAAACGAATTAGAAATGAAAAAAAAAATTAAAAAATGGAACGTCAATTACCTAAGATACAATTTTTAAACAATGTTTATGAAAAATTGAAAGACGAACAATCAATGAATTTGATTGAACAATCAAGAACAAACGACGGACAAACAAATTAGAAAAAAAAATAAAAAAAATTCTTTTGAGTGCCAACTTAAGAAAGAATTTTTAAATATTGTATATAAAAAAATGAAATGAAATGAAACAATGAATTTGATCGAACAATCAAAACCAAACGACGAACAAACGAATAAATAAAAAAAAGTTAATTAAAAACTTTTTTGACCGCCAACTTAAGAGGACGACAAGGAGGAGGACAACGCTGTAGGATTACCAAATAAATTGAAAAAAAAAAGAGAGCCTTACATCATCTATATTAATAAAATTATAGTGTCTGTCTGTCTGTCTGTTCTGACTAATCTCCGAAACGGCTGTGGCTGAATCATGGCTGAACCGATTTCTATGAAATTTTGCAGACGTGCATACATGGACATATTCGTGCAGAGGGCATTTTTGGAAGTGATAGGCTAGTTAAGAAATATACTAAATCTATATCTTATTTTGAGCATTCGCAGTTAATAGCTCTTTGGTTGCAGCATTATTCCAATATTTAAATGTATATTTATAACAAAATCCAACTTTTGTATGAAGCTGACAATTCAATTGAGTACCTCAAGGCACAGCCTCAATGTATAGTTTATCCATTATATTAACCCACACCCTTTGACACGTGGACACCGCATACCGACAAAAGTTCACAAAGAAAGCCGCCGGCACTTGGCAGCCGCCTCAAAGGATACCGACACCGGCGTCTGAGGTCTAATATAACGGACCGACTTTATCATCCATATCGTTCATGCGCCACCTGGCGAGAGAAAAGGGCAGTAGTACAACCCATTGCCCTTTAAAGTGATACAAAGATGATTATGGGTAACGGGTTCAGTTTTATTCAAAAGTAGCTATCCACCCACAGCTTCGCCAGCGTAGACTACTCAGTTGTACCAGGACATCTAAAGGGACGTGACGCTCCAGAACATTATGTGACACTTTCTAGAACATTCTATATGTAACTTAACTACCTATCTGAGAAATATCTAAATGTAATTTTATCAAAATCCATTTAGCCATTTTAGCATGAAGAATAGCTATGCCACAGGTCGGTCGCAAAACCAGTCAGCCGTTTCAGAGCACAGACATATATCGGTGTCTTGGAGACTAACCGGAACAGATAGATAGACTAATAGATATAACTTACGATTTTTCATATTGTTACGTGTTAGGGTTCGAAGAATTTGGAGAGAAAGACCTGCTGACTCTTTGGAAACTTTATTCACTAACAGTAGGTCCAACACAAAGCACTAAGTCCAAACACTAAGCACTAACGACGTGTGTTCGTAACAATATATATAAAAAAGTTGCTCGTCAATGCTATCTAACAACGACCTCTTTATGTTACCAAATTTTTATTGAAATCGGATCAGCCGACAAACACATAGAAAAAAACCAACCTATGTCACTCATGATAACCTCCTTTTATTTCTGCGAAGATTCATTAAAATAGTTTAGTCGTTTTGGATATTAACCGATACAAACAGACAGACAGATAAACGCACGGACAAAAAGTTACCTTTATCACTCCTGACAACCTATTTTTAATGTCTGCAAAGTTTCTTCAAAATCAGTTTAACCTTTTGGAAGTTTAGTTCAAACAGATAGACAGACAGAGAAACAAATAAAAAGTAGCGTAAGTCACTCCTCACACCTTTCTTTTCATGTCTGCCAAGTCTCAATAAAATCGGTTCTGCCATTTCAGAGATTAGCTTGATCTATCGGATAGACAGACAAAAACTACCTTACTATGTTACCTCCGATATTGCCATCTGCATTTCTGCAAAGTTTTATTTAAATTAGTATAGCGGTTCCGGAGATTATCAGAAAGAGACACAGACACAGACAGATACTACGATTTCAATTATTATCATATTTCATAGATAGCGCACATAATGCACTAGATGCCAATAGGTACACCTATTAATCTAGATGCGAATACCTATTGATAGCTAACTTTATGTCGATTTTTGTATTACTAAGTGTAAAAATGTTGTTGGAATTCCGAATAAAATAAAATGAATAAATAATAGCTACGTAATGGCACATAAAGTGACTTCTGGCGTCATTAAGATTGCAACTATTTTGCAATTTTGCAGTCTTTTTATCTATTGGTTTCTTCTTGCTGTAGGCGTTGTAGGTTGATGGGGCGACATAACTTCCATGAACTTTTTAATTATAAATATTTGACATTGACAGTAAACTTCCATTTTAGTACAACATAACCACACATTATAAAAGTAACAAATGCAAAAGTGAACAAAATCAATTATGTATTGTATTCGCCGTTCACTTTTAAAATTTCCTGTGTATTTGCGTTTTTATTCAAAAGATATTAAATTTGGCTCTAATGTAAAAGCGGTCATGCTTGAGGGAATCGATATCTTAGCTGACGCTGTTGCTGTCACTTTGGGTCCTAAAGGTCGTAACGTAATATTAGAAGAATCCGATAGTTTTAAAATTACTAAAGACGGCGTCACAGTCGCAAAAGGAATAGAATTAAAAAATAAATTTCAAAATGTAGGAGCTCAACTAATTAAAAATGTTGCTAATAATACTAATGAAGAAGCAGGTGATGGTACAACTACTGCAACTGTATTAGCTAGAGCTATAGCAAAAGCTGGTTTCAATAAAATTGAAAATGGAGCAGACCCAATTGAAATAAGGAAAGGTATAACATTAGCAGTAGACGAGGTAAAACAAAAATTAAGGGAAATGTCTAAACCCATCTTTTCATCTTCAGAAATAGAACAAGTTGCAACGATATCTGCTAACGGAGACAGATCTATTGGTAAACTTATTGCTAAAGCTATTGATATGGTTGGAAAAGATGGAGTCATAATTATCAAGAATGGAAAAACTTTAAATGATCAAATTAAAATAACTAAAGGGATGGAGTTTGATCGTGGTTATATATCACCATATTTTATAAATTCTAAAATGAAACCTAAAGTGCAATTTAAAAATGCCTTGTTGTTATTTTCACAGAAGAAAATATTTAGTGTTCGTGAAATTATACCGGCATTAGAGATTGCCAAGAAACAGCGCAAACCGTTAGTAGTCATAACTGAAGACATAAGTGCAGAGCCTTTGTCTGTTCTAATTTTGAATAAATTCAAATTAGGTCTACAAGTAGTAGCAGTCAAAGCTCCAGGATTTGGAGATTATATGAAAAAGTCATTAGCGGACATGGCCACGGTCACAGGTGCAGTGGTTTTCGAAGATGATACTAATCTTATTAAATTGGAAAATGTGTTACCAGAAAGCTTAGGTAAAGCAGAAGAAGTAATAATTACAAAGAAATCAACTGTAATACTTAGAGGTAAAGGAGATAAAGATGAAATAAATGAACGGATTCAAGACCTTAAAGATGAACTTAAGAAAGTGACGTCTGATTTTGACAAGAGATATATTATTGAACGCTTGTCAAGATTACAATGTGGTATTGCTATATTATTTATTGGTGGAAGTAGTGAAGTTGAAGTTAATGAGAAGAAAGATCGTGTAAATGATGCTCTAAATGCAACACGAGCCGCTATGGACGAAGGTATTGTTTCTGGTGGTGGCACGGCATTATTACGTTGTATCCCTGTACTAGAAAATTTAAACACTACTAATTTAGATCAAGCACAAGGTGTAGACATCGTAAAAGATGCTTTAAGGAAGCCATGCTTTACAATTGCAAATAATGCAGGAGTAGATGGGAATTTTGTAATTTCCATGCTGGAAAAAATGTGGCCAGAATATGGTTACGATGCTCTGAATAATGAATATGTGAACATGATTGAAAAAGGCATTATTGATCCCACAAAAGTAGTACAAACAGCATTGACCGACGCAAGTGGCATAGCTTCGCTACTAACGACAGCCGAAGTTGTAATATGTGATTCAGAAAAAAGAAAAATGTTAAAACAGCTAAATAGCCCAACAGAAACTAAAGAACTGAGTTTTTAATTTTATTTTACAGATGTACTTTTGAATAATATACTTACGTACGTTATACATAATAAATTTTTTTACTTATTGTTAATACTATGTTCATATTTTCATTTCTCAAATTACGAAGTAAGAAAAAAAAGAACGTAGCTTACAGTAATCATCGAAGATAATAAATTGCAAATTTTTCAAAATAAAAACCGCTATTTTCCCTAATATTTCAACTAATTTGCACAAAGCATATCTTACTACATCTTGCTACTGTTAAGCCGAGTATTCATTGCATGAGGCTACCGCGTTTGCACGTGCGTTCGAATCCACTACGTGTTGTTTTAAGTGGCGCGATTTTGTTTCAGGATTATACTTTAGCTCCGACTATATAGACTATGTTTTACATAAATCTTTTATTAATGTACAACATACAATGGATTGCGATATATAAAGTAGATACAATTTGGTTGTACGGAAGTCAATCGTTAGAAATTAGTCCAGCGCCGACCCTAAAACTGGGTGGTTAATCTGTATTATACGAGTTGACGGTGATATTTCACAAAAATTTGAACATAAATACAACCAGTTATAGTCGCGAGTTTATACGTACATAGCCTTATGAAACAACATAAGTAGATAATTAATTATAATTAAGGATCAACTTTGCAAATTGTGAATAAAACCAAAAATTAAAAATACCCATAATACCCATTACAAAGATCTTCACTCCTCACGTTGATCGAACTTAACCTATTGATTGAGAAATGGTGGACAATCTAATTATCTTGACTATCTATCTCTAACCATCAAATTTACAGAAAAGCTTCGCTCCTACTCGTGGCTAGCCTACCCTGAAAGCATATATCTAATATCAGACACACGCACATTAAATAACATAGGCTAATTGAAATTAAGGTCTCATACAAGGTTACTGTTTTTTGAAGTGAAAACTTCGTTAGCATCGTTGTGATTTGAATGTCGATGAAACGAAAAAGCGACAGTAAAAAGAGACAAACATAAATTCATAAGATCTTATGTGGAAGACAATGAGATAGGAAGCATTATTTATAGTGTTTCTTATGTTCGTTGTTCTCTTTGTGCTCTACTTCGTACCTCCTCCGCTCGTGTCCTAAGACATACTAGGAGTTTGCTTGGGCCTCAGCGTTGTACGTGTTAATACGTGTTTGTGCGCGCATGCGTAGTACAAAGCTTGAGAAAAGGCATCAAAACAACAGTGGTGTTTTGTATACGTGTACGTACCTATTATTCATAATAAAATTCTTCAAATATGCCGAAAAGGAATGCAGAATATTGTCGGGATTATCGAAAAAAAAGGGAAAACAAGATTAAAAAGTCAACAAAAAGTTCAACGGAACCTATAATTATCCTTTGATTGATTGACTGAATACTGAATAACTTAAAATTTGAATCAATCCGAATAATTTGAATGGAACTTAACGTTTTCGGTGTTTGTGATTAGTTTCAAAAAATCTTAATTTTGAATAATAAATTAAATTTTGTAGTGCAATATAGAGTTTATTTCACAAATTCAAATAACTGTTTCTTCATAATGAATTCTGCAATGTTGTCAAAAGTCATAAATGTCGATATAAACTTGGGAAACCAAATAACATCAGGATCATGTAGTCATGTTATTGTAGAAATAATAAAGTATATTGTTTATCACAGGCTACAAATTCCATATTCTCATCAATGGCTCAAACATCTTATTGGCAAAAAAAGGGCTCGTGATGAGCAAGGGAAGAAGGATTGTCTAATGTCTATGAGACATTTTAGAACCGCTAGCGCCGCATTAAATAGTTTAGACTCCATTATAAAGGTAAATATTTTTCCTGTATTAATTTTACCTATACGTAACGTTAACATGCCTATTCCAGTTTCCGTATTGTGCACCCTCGAAAATGTACACAGAATTCCTTAAGACGCTATAATAGCTCGCGTGAAATTTACGTGACGTAGGGAATTTTTATTATGTTTAGAAATTGGTCAATGGGGACTGATTTTCTACACATTTCCAAATTCTGTTCTTTTGTTGTGTAAAGGGAAAGTTTTAGAGAAGAAATGAGCCACATTAAATAGAATTTTAAATAACATTTCCATTTATGGTCGTGCAGCCAAATAGCAAAAACTGAATCTATATAATTCTATCATGTTCATCTGTCTGTATGTGCATCCATCCATCTATTCGATTCTCCATACCACAGGTAGATTTATTATATAAATTGCCATAGAGAAATTATGAAATCAGAATTATTTCTGGGAGGTATACCTACCTACGTTGAAGGGATGAATCATTTTTTTCGTGCACCCAGTCACTACTGGATAAGTTTTACTTATCTACTTACCTGTACTTTTTAAATTTTTTATTGCAGTTAATAAATTAGAGGTAGGTATGTAAAATTGATAATAGCTTTAAGAATTTGTATCCCATGAAATATTCACCTAAACAATAAGACACTTAAGAACCTCAGTAGGTATTTTGAAAGATTTGTCCAATGACACCTGCCACTGCAAAGCTATTATTAATTTTACATACCTACCTCTAATTTATTAACTGCAATAAAAAATTTAAAAAGTACAGATAAGTAGATAAGGAAAACTTAATAAGCACTTTTTATAGAAATTGTTTTGAACAGGGTATCTTTGCGTTTTTCTGTATATCTGTAATTTTTAGTTACTTGGTTGTCGAAAAATACCTATGAAAATTACTAAAGAACATTAAGATAATGCGTACCTATTTAATTTGGCCATTTTTTTAGGGTTCAGTTTTTCAAAAAGAAAAACAAAACTCTTATAGGGTGACCTTTTTGCCTATCTATCTGTCAAGACCGTTTTACTCAAAGGTCAATACAAATAATCAATATTAATACAAAGACCTGCAGGCTCTTGGAAGTGTAAAAAAAATCAAACTTCAAATAAACGCAATGAAAAAAAATGAAACAAGGCCTCGTAGCACAAGTAAAGGCCAAAATCTGAAATTTGTAGTTATAAATCATAATTTTTTGTGTTTTATTGTTTTTTAATGCCCACCGATATTGCCATTACTCCTGTCTGTTTCTACTTTTTTTCCCGTTGTTTTACTGTGAAGTTGCATGATTGCGGATCAACCTAGCTTACACTTTTCTGAATTTGAAATTAAACAGGAAGATTGCTGCACATGACAGATTCCAGGAAGAAATGAATAAGAACTGTGATTAACAAAATTTTATATCTTCTGAATTTCAATATGTAGGTAGTCTAAAAGAAGGTGGTTCTCATTGTAATTTTTATTAATAAGCCGTCGCAATAGCTACATATTTGGCTAAAACTTGATTATTTAAACAACGAACAGCAACTGGGAATTTTATGGAATGCCAGTTCTATCTACCAGAATGATGTCCTCGGAAAGAACTACTCTCATACAGAAAAGGAAAGACAAATACTAGTTCCAATACTAAAAACACACCACTTATACACTTTGCACAAACAGAACTATTATAATATGATGTTTATACCAGTTAAATTATTCAATTCATAATATACAATGACGAATAAACTCTTAATTGGGCATATGTGTGATTTAATAATTTAATACATATTTGAAACCTTCAAAAATTTTGGTTTCAAGATAATGAGACCAATGTAAAGTTTTCGGAAGAGGATAATTATAGGTTCCGTTGAACTTTTTGTTGTCTTTTTAATCTTGTTTTCCCTTTTTTGTCGATAATCGCGACAATATTCTACATTCCTGTTCGGCATATTTGAGGAATTTTATCATAAATAATACGTACACGTATACAAAACACAACTGTTATTGTGATGCCTTTTCTCAAGCTTTGTACTATGCATGCGCGCACAAACACGTATTACCACGTACAACGCTGAGGCCCAAGCAAACTCTCACTATGCCTTGGGACACGAATGGAGGAGGTACGAAGTAAAGCACAAAGAGAACAACGAACATAAGAAACACTGTATAATGCTTCCTATCTCATTTTCTCCCACTTTAAATCTTATGAATTTGTGTCTGTCTCTTTTTACTGTCGCTTTTTCGTTTCTTCGACATTCAAATCACAACGATGCTAACAAAGTTTTCACTACAAAAAACAGTAACCTTGTATGAGACCTTAATTTCAATTAGCCTATGTTATTTAATGTACATGTGTCTGATATTAGATATATGCTTTCAGGGTAGGCTTTTCACATCTACCACCTTAAGAGTATTAACCATAAGAGAGAGGGGGGCAAGGTGAAGAAACTAAACCAACATTTAGAATTTAAAGAAATGCAGAAATACAAAAGAAACAAAAATAAAAATGAGTAATACATACCTGCTACACAGACATTGAACAGACTTCTGATAGGTCGTAAATTCAAAACATTTGATAGTAACACTAAATGGCCAGCCATTCTCCTATTAAGTCTCAAATGTTTAGGTTTAGTAATTAAAAAAATGTAAAAAAAAATCAAGGTCAGGTATATTTCTGTTTTTCTTTAAAGAAATTTGGTCATGGTATGTTGATAGTCTACCATTTCTTAATGAATAGGTTAACTTAGGTTTATCTATGTTAATGCGAGGAGCAAAGTGGAGTGGAGCAAGTAGCTACAAGTAGGAGCGAAGCTTTTCTATAAATTTGATGGTTAGAGATAGATAGTCAAGATAGTTAGATTGTTCACCATTTCTCAATCAATAGGATAAGTTCGATTAACGTGAGGAGTGAAGGTCTTTGTAATGGGTATTTTTAATTTTTGGTTTTATTCACAATTTGCAAAGTTGATCCTTAATTATAATTAATTATCTACTTATGTTGTTTCATAAGGCCATGTATAAACCCGCGACTATAACTGGTTGTATTTATGTTCAAATTTTTGTGAAATATCACTGTCAACTCGTATAATACAGATTAACCACCCAGTTTTAGGGTCGGCGCTGGACTGATTTCTAACGATTGACTTCCGTACAACCAAATTGTATCTACTTTATATCTTGCAATCCATTGTATGTTGTACATTAATAAAAGATTTATTATTATGTTAGGTTTGATCAATGCAAGTAGCAACTGTCTTTGTAATGGATATGTATTTTTAATTTGGTTTTATTCACATTTCCGTATTTCTAAAAATTCTGTATGTGGTTTTGTGTCTTCGCCCACATTTCTAAATTATTATTAATATTTTTAGGGTGGTACTTTTGAAAGACCGTATTATTGTTTAAGCGCTTTCATTCAATATTTGCATTTCTAGAGTCTAATCCAAGAAATAAATGGCCCGACATTGCCCGAGGAAGTATGTATCATGTTTGGTGCAACACCAGTGACCAACAAGGAGGTATATAGAGTTTTACTACCACTTATGTGCCACAAACCACAGTGTCACTCAGTAAATAAATCTGCTGACCAAAAGGTTCTAAGGAATGTATTTAGGTAAGGATGTTTTTGGCGATTTTATAGAATTAAATAAAACTTGATTTTCTCAGATTGATTTTTGCCCGATTTTTTCATGTGCAAAGAATACTCTAAAACATTTAATTTTTTTATTTCAGAACATTTGTCACAACTGGTTTACACAGCAATATGTTTTGTGAATCCTTGCCACCAACAAACATGTACATATTTATAAAGAAAAATTCCAGCACCACTAGCAATATGTTGGTGAACAAAGACAATTTCGTTTTTACAAATGGATACAACTTTCCTAAGAGATCAAAAGTTGCTGTAATCGATTTGAGAAAGCAAATTTCTAAAGATTTTGCTTGCTGTAACAATTTTCAAATATTTCAAGATGTAATATGTGATACTCTAGCAAGTTTGGATGTGAGCAATTCAAAAAATCCAGTAGATGAAGAATATTCTGGTATCGAATCATCAGATACGAAGAAATGGTTTCAATCCACATTCATTATGAAGGGCTTTAAAGACTGCATCGTCAATGGCAGCTCAATTACTAACATGTGGTTAGAAAAATGATGTTAGTTGCATTGACACTTAGGAAATACTTAGTAGTTTTTTTTTAATGTAATAAGAAGACTGTTTTAAGCTTAAGTAATGAAATCTTAAAGGTTATTTAGTATCTGTGTCTACTTTTTGAAAATTCATAAAAAAGTCTGGAAATTTTCTTTGACTATTACATATTAGATAGAATTTATTTTTATTTAGATAGAACTATGTGATGCAATGACATCAAAAATAAGGCTAACTTATATACGCTTGTGTATTAAACAGACCACATCCTTACGCCAAACCATACTAACCGTGCAGTATCCATCACTGGGTGCGTGAATTAAACCCATATGTTTTTGATGTCGAAACTCTATCTAGACATATACCTGCTGTTCGGCTGAACGTAGTCCAAACTTATAGAGCATGTAGAGTTTCCGAACTAAACAAAAAGTTTAAAAAAAATGAAGCTTTAAACACGTTTTTTCGGTAACCGTTAGTTTGCGCCATCTGCTTACTTGAAACTTTTTATTTAGTTCGGTAAGCTCTACACGCTCTACAAGTTTGGACTACGTTCAGCCGAACACGCGGTATGTAATCAAAGGAAATATTATTTTTTCGCCATATGATTGTATAAAATAAAGTCATGCCTATTTGCCAGCAGGGTAGGCAGAGATTAGATATCCATTTCTAAAATCTGATTTATGCAATTTAAAGATCACTTTATCTGCCTTAATAATAATTTAATGTTGCATTGCGGTAATGTGTTACGGTTTTCCAGGAACAAACCGTTCCATTATTTATTTCAAAACTGTCCAAAATTCTATGCTTCGACATATTTTAACCACTGTTTTTTTTCTGCAAACTTTACCCCAACGCCTCCTTAATGTTATAAAAGTAACATTAGTTATTCTTGATATTAGGTATTTGATAAAAGAGGATCCATTCATTGATCTGATATTGCACTTAATACACAAGTTAGCATAACACTCATGGCCACTATATTGCACTGATATCAAATCATACAATTGACCATTCCCAAATTTTTTAACTAAAGTCCGTTATATTTTTTTCGAAAGAATAGGCAATTTTAAGAAAGTAATTTAAAAAAAAAAAAGTCACGCTATAAGAATTTTCAATATATCTATGTAAATAACAATCTAAAAATTTTTTTTTTTTAATTTCTTGAAATTGCCTATTCATTCGAAATAAATATAACGGATTTTAGTTCAAAAATTTGGGAATGGTAAATTGGTTGACGTCACTTATGTCACAGTTGGTTGTATTGGTATGTTATGGTACATGTAACCTCAGTGTTTATCTGAATATTATTTTTATTAGTCATATAAGTCAAGTTAGTTAAGTGTTTTATATAAGTATAAATGTTTCTCATTTGAAGCCCAAACACTTCTGATATTCTAATGTATATTTAATTACAGATGTTATTTATGATTTCCTCAATTCATTGAATAGTGTTACAGGTTGTGCCAAACCAATTTACAATCGTTGAATGTGTGTATATGCACAATAACTTGCTGTCCTAGTGTGAGTGTGTAGGTTACAGAGCTATATGTTTCGTTACATTGATAAAGAGAGGTCACAATTTTCAATTCTCAATCACTACAAATTTAAATTTTCCTGTAGGTGTGTAAAATAAAAATTGGTTTAGTGAGAAACAGATTATATAGGTACTTTTCAAAGTTCTATTGGACGTGAATATTATAGACTAAGAATATTAAATGTGCCAAATAGAAAATAGAACATACCAGTAATTTTAAAGAATGCCCGCCAAAACTCCTTAGAAAAATCAAGTGTAAAGGGGATGTCATGGGCGATGCTCAATTTTCGAAAAACAAGTTATATGCATGGTAAAAACAAATAATACAATTACAGTTTAAATTTCTACAATGGGGTTTCTTTAATAATTGTCATGTCAATCATCAACCATGGATTTCATGTTTTTTTTTTCAAATAGGTATCTATAAAACCTCACATTACCTATATATTGTTATTATAATTACATTATTTCTTTATAAGAATCAGGTGTTTCATATGCATGCATCAGTTGGTCCATCACCCTCAATACCCATTGAACCCATCATTGAACCATTTTGACAAGGCAAAAGTAGTATAGAAGGTGGCTCTCATTTTTTAATAGATAAATTTTTAATTAATAGGTAGTAAATTAATAGATATCAATTACTTGACTGATAAAATATAAAGAAGTGTTGACATTAGAATAGTTTAAATATAAAAAAAAAATTTTGTATTTAACGATGTTTGTCATATTTATCATAATAAATATTTTAAAAAGAAAACAATTTTATTATTAAAACCGTATATATATCATAAATGTATACTCTGTATTTCCGATTGTCCATCCCCGAAAATTGTACGCTCTTTATATGCTACACAATTTTTATTTAGTGTTTGGTCCGTTCGTCTGTCTGTACAGTTTTCCCAATTTTGACACTGTCTTATGGCATTATTAAATTCATATATTAAATTATTTCTATTACCATTCGGTCCGATCACATAAGTACATTTTATGTATTTTTGTACCATATCTCTTAAACAACATTCTAAAAGTTCATAGTATTCCAACCAAAAGTTATTCGGTAAATGTGTGAGTTTAATATTTAAAGCTTGAGTTAAAATCCCGGTAACAAAAATATCATCAATCCAAAAATACGAGTGGTAAGCAGCAACTTTATGAAGTCTTGCAGCGACTTGTGGCGTTGTTATATAATACCATCCAGAGACATACGGTGGGTATATGTTGAATGGATACTCATCTGTTGATACATACCATTTATTTTGTTTCATTCTTCGAGGTACAGTATCATTCAACATATAACCTACCATGAAGTTTGCTCTCTCGACATACTTGAGTGATTTAAGGTATGCGATAGTTTTTTCTAAGTTGAAAACTATGTCATCATCGACTTTGAGGATAAATGTGGTTTTGTTACAATGTCTGGCTGCCCATTGCAAGCCCATCATATGTTTGTATGTGAGATTTCTGTAGTTTTCAACGAAAGATCCTTGAAGAATATCGCCAAATATTGAACTTTCATCTTTTATAGCCTCCTGAGTAATTTCTCTGTAAAATAGAATTATGTTTTGTTATTACACAAATGTCACAAAATCACGTTCAATATGTAACACATACCCTTCGTTTTTGGGAATTTTTGCCAGTAGAAATACACGAGTTGTATTGAATTTTTTTAAGTACTGAACCGGCATAGCTCTTCGATGAGCATTTCTTAGTTCTACATGACCAACATATGAAGTCACTACGATTAGAAGATAAAGTAATTCTTTTGATTCTGAAAATAAAAAGTTTACTTTAACATAAAATATTAAGACCTGACCTTATTAATAATTCAAAAGAAATGTAATGTAGGTAGGTATATAGGATAGATGTTATACCAGCGCAGTTAGTTAAAGTCGGTCTAATTAACGACTTTTTAATCAATGTATTATATTCATAATTAAAATTTTGTATTTGTTTCACTGCATCAGATTTGAATGCAATCTGACTCCAATAAATCCAAAACAGTAAAGTTATTCCGGCTATGAGGGTAATGAAAATGAAAGTCCTTTTCATATTAAGAATTATCTCGTGTGCTATTAATTTATTTTGTTTATTTAATCCAAGATAAAAAACAAATAATATAGCAGTGTTGTGCAGTGCTGCTACCACCAGCTGCTACTTAGTCTAGTACTAACCAACTAACTAAATAGCTGCTACCTATGGCTGCTACCTACTGCCGCTATGTACCTACTGCCATGCCAAGAGTGGCAGGTGATCTGAAAAGCTATTAGTAGATGTTGCTTGTGCCTTCGGCTATCTATCACATCGAACTCGGTATATTTATGTAGTTGTGTCAAGAAAATTTTATAATATAGTAGGTATAACGTATGAATCTTTTGACGTTAACTATTAGGTACGTTAAATATGTCAATGCGTTAAACATAATTGTAAATGCTGTAAAAATCAATCTTCGATTCTAATTCTAAGGCACGCTAAATAACGCGCTAGGCACTAAATGGCTCAAATAAACCGTTAAATCTAGCGCGCAAAGCGTTAACTTTGCGGCACGGTATGTATCAGTATGTATGTAGTAACTTTTGTTAGGTAGGTACTTGATCGCCTTGAACTGCCTCGAACTACCTTTAACTACCTGTTCAATAAAAATATCAATGTGTGGTTTTAGATGGCGCTACTACTGCAATGTAGGTACAAAATTTTAAAAAATAATTATCAGCGTTTAAAACTTAAAAACTATTAAAATTTTAAATATACTTATATATTAAAAGCTTGAGGCTTCATTTCAGATAGGTAGTTTTTCCGCCTCCAATTAAAATTCCCACAACATAGCTAACTTTTAAAAACAAATGCAAACTATGGATCAAAAATAAACAACTCAAATTGGCACATCCTTGGTGGGATCGTGATTAAGGTAAATTCATGGTAAATTATTGTAGGTATATAGATGCCCAGAGGTGGCCACTATTTTATTGCACCAATTTTGTTTTTGGTTTGTCTCGTGTTAGAAGGGCTTTTTATGTCTTGTGCCTGTTTACTTGTTTCTGGTGTAATGTACTGCAGTCGTGCGTTGCGTGGTCAGGCTGTTCCTGAAAAACAGCACCCACACCATATTGGTCCGCAAAAGCTGAGCTTTTCAGCCTTTAGGTATGTTCATAAACTACAGTGTATCAATTACCTGCCTTTTGTTTTTATGGTTCTTTTTTTTAAGGATGCACATGTGTTTTTGTAGCAAATAAATTTCTTTATTATTATTATCTACAAAACATACAGTACATGTGACGCAAAATATTGACGGGAAATTGAACGGATCGATAATAATTTCGTTACCTACATATTAATTTTAAAGTCCTTATCCTATCACCGCTGTCCCTGGCTATAATTCTTTTTTTTCCTCTTTTTCGATAGGTATTGCAGCAAAATTTGATTGACTAGTGGGAACATTGTAAAAATGCAACGAGATTATTAAAAATGACAATTAAAAAAAAAAATATTACAAGAGTACCTACCTAACGCTTGTACCAAACTTCTAGATAGTTTACTCTGAAGTCGAAGCGATTAGCGTTGCAGTAGGAAAGAAAGTAAAATTTGATAAAAACCAACGACTTTAACAACAACGGAATAAAGAAAATATTAAAAAGGTGGTCCTTTAAAATAAGTAAAGTACAAATAAATGTAGATACCTATTTTACCTTATAATCGACTTTTTTTTAATTAAGTTGTGCGCGGCGATAACTGTGTGACTATTTGTATGCGGTCTCCGACCCATACAAAATAAAAATAAAAGGACATTTTTAATATTTTTTAATTAAATATGTACATAAACAGGTTTTAGTTGTAGGTTTTTTAAAATTTACATTTTACCTTTAACAAATGTCTATATCAACTGCAGCGCCCGCTTGTTACTAAACTAAAGGTTGTAAGATGCCAAAACCTTAGAACGACTTCAGGCAAATCCAAATCGCGACCGTCCAATAAAACGAATTATTATCGGGCATTTATTCCATAACTTGTTGCAGTTAAATATGTTAAATAGATGCAGGTATAGTTCGCCTCAAACTTTATGGCGGATCCGAAAACAATGCTATATGCGTGCTTGCGCAGGTATAGTCATACCTCTTTCTCCACTGCGTGCCGCTACACCTAAAACTGGTGACTACGACGCGACTTGTACCTATGTTCACATCCGCCATAAAGTTTGATTGGAACTGTATCTAATAATAATGACGAAAAATGTGTATTAATCGTGATATAATTTTTTTCTTTTTAGGAGTTGATCGATGTGGCTTACCTAAGCTATTTGATAAATACGTGTAAAACGATCAACCATAGGAATTTATTTCTTAGTTATAGTTATTTATTAGTTTGAAACATAGTACAACTATTTTACTATGTTTTTGTGGTAAACTGCATTGAATTATTTTGTGTAAATATATTTGTGCTACTGTGGTAAAGCTAAATATTAATTTTCTTATTTTGCACAAAACTGATGTTGGTATTCTTAATTAAACATCTTTCTCGGGTATATATTTTTAATAAATGCTCGATCTCAAATGACATCCTTTAAATTATATATATCTACAAGCAAGGCCAAACACCACCAAATACCAAACAAAGCTATATCGTTATCAGAGCCCCGCCTACGCAATGACTGCCCGCATCGCAGGAAATTCACTCACTCCAGTGTTCATCGACGGTGCGCGCACGCCTCTCGTTACATTAAAATAAACGCACGCGCCGACCTTGTCACTCGTTTGACAATAATTACCCTTATTGCCATAAAAAGACAACAATTTTCCAAAACATGAATGAAACTACACACGAAGACGCTCAAGCGGAAACGCTAAGGGCCAAAATCGTGACTATGGTGTGTTTGTTCGTCGTGTCGATGATAGTTGGTTGTATACCGTTGATGATTTCGCGGAAATACGACTGGTTCACCAAATCCAGTGGTTCGAATATGCGGTCTTCGAACTTGTTTGTTATGGGACTTCTGGCGTTCGGTGGTGGTGTTCTGTTTGCGACGACTTTCATGCATCTGTTGCCAGAAGTTGATGAGAATATACACATATTACAAGGTAAAGTTGTAACGATATGATGTTAGTAGGGAACGTACCTATACTACGTGACCCGTTCAGGGGCGGGGGAGGGGCGTCTTCAAAAAATCGCTTGGTCACAGGGAAGAGAGGGAGCTTAGGTGTTTGTCACGTAGTCAATATCCTCTAGGAAAATAATTTTGAATAAAAAACAAAAAGACTTGTTTTGGTAAATTAAGTTGCTGTTAGAATATGTTTTTACATATATTCTTCATTTGTAATTGTAGGTATGCATGCACTCTTGACCTCACGTGGCAAGTGTCGTGTGAATGAAGACAATTATGAGCCAAATTTTTTTTTAACTTACTGTTTGCTGAAAATGATTTAAAACGATATTTTTGAATTACTACGCGCAAAAGACGAGAGAGGAGGGGGTAAAGTTGTACAAAAATGGTCACGTAGTATGGGTACGTTCCCTATGGTCATGGATAATAATAATAAATAAAAAATCGTTTATTCATAACAGAAAAAGTTTCTTTTACAATCCTTGTTTTTTTGGACATCCTTTTAAGTATGCAAAATACTTGTGCCAGGATATCCAGCTCTTCCATATCGTATTAATATAAAATGGATTGTCTGATGAAGTTAGACAAATTTTTGCTTGTTGCAGCATGCGTATGTGTGATAAGTGAGAAAGTCGGACAAACCCTCGCCTCATGAAACACAATCATAAGTTTAGATGAAATCCAAAGTTTATTTGATAGAAAAAAAGTCAAACGTGATAATTTAACAAGTAATAAAAATAAAATAAAGTTAAAAATTAAAAGAGATCCCTATACTAGAAATGTTTTTTTTTTTAATATTATACAGTGGTACCGATCTCTTCGTATGTGAATCCGACTCACACTTGACCGATTTTTTTCGCTCGTTCCACTAAAATCCCCTAGATCAGTCCCCCAGGGGACTACACAGCACTCAATGTTCCACTACGATACCCTATGCTGGGGATTCTGCAAGTACTAATAAGTGTTATTCCTTTACAGTCCCCTCTAGCCTCTAAATAAAAATCCACTTAAAAATTATAACAATTACATACGCATGCAATTGAAATCTGTTTACTGAAGGGAATAAACAATGACGTAAATAAATTTTTCTAAAATAAGCAAAAAGTTGAAAAAAAAATAAAAAATAAATAATTGTAAATTCTTCCATTTCGTCAGACATGGTGAAGTTAACTATATAATTAAATTAAATTTCTTAATTTGTAGCGTTGAATAAATAATTATATCCTTGAGCAATACAAATTCATCATCTATCGGTAGGGGTGCCATAATTTCTAGAAATTTACAAGGGACGGGTTTGATGTTCATAGAGCTTTAGTATGTTATGTTTATTTTATTCACATAAACAATCAATATTAAGTAATCAAATTAAACTATACAACTACACAATGCTGTACAAGAAGATACAGAAATAAGTAAGTTAATTATTTTTCAACCAATCTTATTTTGAAGTCGAATTTAATTTCTTGAAGATATCCATGTTCTTTTTGACATAAGTATAAAACTGAGCGCAAGTATTAAAATTATAATGATTAATCAAAATAGTTTCAACTGTTCCTACGACAACCCGTATCTTTCCATGTATCTTTCGTGCGACTATTGAGTTGACATCGGGGAAAATATCCTGTTATCATTGAGTTCAGGAAAAAAAGGGGCATATAGCAATACGGAACTGCGTCGTGTAATACAGTGGCAGTCTCGTATATATGGGACGTATGGCATCTCTATCTATCGGTGAACGTCAGTCAATGCCAGTGTTATCCTTATATTAGCCAGTACTGCATTGTAAATAGGTTTCAATTCAATAATAAGGTTCTCAAACACTTAGGGGTTTCAAAAGGAAATTAGAGTTTTATACAATCCCCTAGGGGATCGTAGTGGAACATTGAGTACTGTGTAGTCCCCTGGGGGACTGATCTAGGGGATTTTAGTGGAACGAGCGATTTTTTTCGATTACTAACTCTCCGAAACCCTATCGCGCGTGGCCGACGATTCGTTTTCGTTAGGGAGTGCGATTCGGCTATATTTCCGAAATTTAAATAATGATGGTAGACGAAAGACAGTGGTGTCATAAGATGTAGGAGCTCGCGGGGCATTGTATGTACCTACCATAATTTCGAAAATCGGTCCATAACTTTCATGAAAATATAGACAATCTTGGGGTATTTTCATAATTTTTATTAAAATTCTATGTATGGATTTCTAACTCATACTTTTCCTTTTAAATAAGGACACCTATTCCTATGAATACAAAACATTTTCTACCATGTTGCAAACTTTTAAACAATGCCCATTCACCGGTTTTGTTTGGCCACTTTAAGATGTTTGCAAGTATTCGATAATGTGACCACTAAGAATGATAATTTACAGTTTTGGAATTGACAAATATTGACAGTGCAAGAGCCGTGAAAAACTTATACTTCTGCAAATTAGACACGGTCAAACAATAATACAAACCTCGGAGAGTACAAACAAAGTTTGCTGATGTATCTTGTCATTCCTCAGATATCAACGTTTGTTTTATAATGAGAAGGATAGGTACATATATAACCTCTGTGATACTTTAGTCTAAATCCCATATAATCAGTAACAGTGACGTCGTATCACATTTTTACGTTTGTATAATGTCTATCAGTCATCAAATAAAAGCTAATTCATCAAATGCTCGAAAGTCGATTTCGATAGGGTTTTCTGTATAATACATAGAAATCATCTCATAAACGACCTTAAACTTTTGTGGTTATGAGTCACCAGAGGGTGTAGCAGAACATGTGTTTCCTTAAAACGGTTTGGCCGATTTTGAGGGGCTTTTTTCCATTAAAGTTAGATATCAACTCAGAGTTGATTCCACTGTAATAGATATGTTCTTTTAAAACAAAATAAGCCGATTGTGAATGCGGTTTTTCGTATTACATTCATATCACCTTAAAACGTGGCCTGGATGATTTTGATGCGAGTTTTTGCATTACATAGGTATTCACTTTTGCAACAGCATTTATAAGACGCCAAAGGGCGCTGCAGTCGATTTTTCTTCAAAACGGCTTTTTAATCATCATTAGTCCGTATCATATCACGTAGAAGTGATCCTTATGAAGTTTCACAATTTTATAAGTACAAGTCGCATCCCTATAGCGACCCCGGTACAAATGTGTAGGTAATCTACGCGACCGAAACCACGGGTGAAAAGTTATTATTATTATTATAATAATTTTACAATTAATATTTATAAATTTACGATACGCATGCATTTAGCTGTTGTTGCAGGACAAATAAAATTGCAACTTCTTTTAAGTATAGATTATACAGAACTTAATGTTTTGAGTCTCCTTAACAGCAATAAATACTTATACATGTACCAGGGACTCCGTTCTTCCATAAATAAATAAAATTCCTTAATTGATTTGTATATACATACATATATGTATATGAGTGTGTGAATGAGTGTGTGTATGTTTGCAAGGGTGAGTGCGTTGGTAAGTACCTACCTGTATAGGTACCTACCGCACACACACACCCGTGTGAATGCTGGGAGAAGTGGTGAAAACCAACTGGATAATTTATAAAATAAAACATTATTATGCTATCTCATAATTTTGTGTTTTCAACTTGATATGTGTTCAATATTGTACAATTCTTTGTTTATTTTATTAAACGAAAAGCTTATTATTATCTAACGTTTCCATTTTCATTCCAATTCCATATGAATTAATATTATGTCGTAACAATAAAAAATATACACAGAAATGGGGATGCTACCCGAGCTACCAATATATCTGGCGGCGCTAATAATGTGCAGCGGCTTCTTCATGATGTACCTGGTCGAAGAGTTGGTGCACGTGTATATCAACAGAAGGGAGAACAAAACTGCTAACACGAGTTTCACGAGGGTCTTGAGCATTAGAAGGAACAACGACGAGCCCACATCTTCTGACAAACCCGACAGGACAAAAGAAGTAGAAGCTCAAAGTCCGGCGCGTTCTAGTAAAAACGATAACCATAATCACAGTCATTTGCCCGCGGAGATCAAGGAGGACGCCGTGGTCGCAACCATGAGAGGCTTGCTCATTGTATTAGCTCTCTCCATACACGAGCTTTTCGAGGGTTTAGCTGTCGGTTTGGAGTCATCAGCGGCTACTGTTTGGTTAGTCTTTATATCTGGTTTACGCATTTAAAATATTATTAAAACTTCTTTATCAAATATCTCTACCATATATAGAGTAAATAAATTTGACAGCAGTTTTGGTTTTAATAGAGTCATAAAATGTCACTCCATCTTGCACCAGCTAGCTAGAGTATGAGTGGTTAGACGGTAAACGCAGAAGAGGGCTTATAATCAATTTGTACTTTTATCTTCTCTACCAACAGAAATGACGGATCGATATGTTGTCGTCCATGCGTCCCATTACAAAATTAGGCATATCGTATAATTAATAGTGTACATACATAATTATTTATATGTCTAGATATTGATGACATGCGGTATGATGACAAAAAAATTAGTGGCCACCTTTAACATATAATAATAAGATCCGGCACATCCCCCACACAACGGCATCTAGTCTCAAAGTAAGCAAGTATTATGCTTGTATTATGGGGTACTAGACAACTGATATACGTACTTAAATATTCTTCTTTTTTTTTATAATACGTACATATATAGATACTTTTACACCCAGACATGGAACAAATAGACATTTTCATGCACTCAAATATTTGTCCCGGGCGGGAATCGAACCCGCGACCTTTGGCTCCGTAGTTAGAGTTTCTAACCACTCGGCCAACCGGTCAGTTACTCCGCCTTTGTAATAACCATAGAAAGACCGAAATCAGCCGCCTCGCTCCCTACCAGAACGACAGCACCCTACCGACACAAGGCGACCTCTCATACACCGCGCTAGTAGTGTATGCCACACCGGTCGTTAGTCGACAAATACCCGTTAGCAAGTATTTCATCGCGAAAATGCCGCGTTACGCAGTGAAATGTTATAAAAACACGCCCAAAAACAAAAAAAAACTATGTTGAGTGGTGTAACTTTTCATATGTAAATATGAAATTGTGTGTTTTATCTATTTATTTATTTACTAAATCTTTGTGTGCGTTAATTACATCCGGTCAGATAAGTGATATTTATATCTAAGTACGTTTTTTGACTCTTAAACTCTAGTCGTGTGTATAATCAAACCTATTGTCTAGTCGGCATATCCGTTAATGATAAGCTAATTGTCGATATTCCAAGATATGCTTTGGTACCTAAATTATGAGCTGGATAGACAGTACCGACCACACCATAAATTGTTACTTTTGTACTGAAAATTTCACTTTCTATTTTACTGATGCCTATATCAACACTTTTTGTTGGAAATAATTTATAAAAATCTTTGGACAAATCCAAATTGGATTTACCCAAAGTTCGACGGTCATCGAGCCTAGCGAAAGGGCGACTCTTCGTGTTTTTTTTTAAATAATAATGCTGAAACGAAATTAAACTTAAATGAACTGTGATTTTTACCCGAACTGCGAAAAAGGAGGGTAATGATTTAAGTAGGCTTATGTACGTAGGTCTCTATGTATGTATGAAGGGATGTTCATCGGTTCCTTTATATTTCATTGTTTTTCAAGAATTTATTTTTGGAAAAAAATAACTCATCGTCTTTCTAATACAAAATATACTGAATTTAAATTTACATCATCACAATACTTGGAGTTGGTATAGCCGTGGTCGCATGCTGTAATAATGACGTACTTTTCTGTTCGTAAATAAGGGCATGCGACCAGGGTTATACCTCGGGTATTGATTTGCCCATTTCGTAAATTGAAATTCAGATAAAGTGTATTGGAACAGCACGACGAGCATTTTAATTTTTAACAATTAATACAATGAGGTGTTCACGTAGGAATACCAACCCAAAACGCAAAGCCCGCGGTGGAGCTCGGCATCATGCATTAAAATTGTCCAATAAAGTTATTGACACTATTATCATCTAGCACTGACTTACGATTTCGATGTTTGGCGAGTTATTAAGGTGTGAAATTTTAACAACCGTCCAAATTTTGACGTATGATCTTGGCTAAAAAACCAATGGCCGTCTTGTTTCCTTTTAGAATCGTTCAATAGAAAGATATTGAGATACACAAACCTTGCCCGAAAAAACAAAAAACTCTAGTCACCATTCACAGCCGCCGCACGTTCCGCCCCGTCTTGGTCTCACGGTTTCGGGCGCGTTGTCACAAAGAAGACAACCGAACGTTATAGAATAACACTGTAGTGTAGATAAAATAATTTATTATGAAAAGATAACATATATTTTTTATTTACGTAATGAGGTCTATTGGTGATACTTATATAACATCAAGAAAAAATTTGGATTGTTGTTAAAATTTCTTCCTATATACGGTATGGATATCATCATTTGTTTGTCCCAAAATCAGCAGGATGTACAGATTGTTTTTTTGACCTTTAGACAACAGGTGCAAGAAAAAATGTTATGCATTAAAAACATGAAAAAAGTAATTTACTTCCAGTCTCGTCAACCCTGTACAGCAAACGCAAACAATGGAAACGTAAACACACGGTGGCTACCTACGTCCTACCTACTACTATTTACGTGATGTCCATTGCACTCTCGTCACTATTTTAAGACATTATGACTATGCAATTAGACAGTATTACAAATACGAGCATTCCACACGCCTAGACGAATGGCATGTTGAGTTACCTTGCTGATCTGTAGTGGTATATTCCGTTTGATAGACTATTCCTTTAATTATCTCCCCGTGAAACACGTGGCACAATTATAAGCGATAAACTGCATTAAGAAAGAATACGATAAACTGCAAACAGCTTATGTTAAAAACACTCGAGGCACAAGCTTTACTCGGTTACGGTCAAAATGCGACTAATTAATCGCCGCCCCGCGTATATTCTTTACACTACCCCGCCACATGACACTGCCCTGCTGCTGACGGCAAATTTCAAACGATTTCAAGGCTGCTGCTGGCTTGTTGGCGTATGCGCCGCGTTCGTGAACCAGGGTTGCGTGGTTATTTGAAAAACGAATAATATTAAAAATTGGTTTTCTCGAAAACGGCTACAAATAAAAATATAGTTTCTTCGACGAAATCGTTATTGAATACCAGCATATTTTAAATACAACGGGACTCTGGACGGTTGGAATCCAAACTGTATATGGATTACTCCCACGATATGGATTGATTACACATAGTTAGGTACCATACTGTCGTTTCTAAAGATTTCTTTTTAAATTTTCACGTGTTTGTTGCAATATTGTGAAGATTAAGCTTTTTGAATTAAACGAACTCGAGCAAAAGACAAATGCATTTTTATACAATGCTTACCATATTTGATTCCTTAATTTTACTATTTTGATATGAAATACTAAAAGTGCACTAAATACGACTCCGAATCATCTGCCAAAGAATACATATAATATGTCTAAATAGTGTATATATATGCAAGTAATGCATCAATAAAATATTCCTTTTTATTACAAATTTTGTCATACATATTTGACGTAAATTGACGCACGACACGGTTGATATTCACACCTTATCAAGCGCTAATAATTGCAACGAGTTTCTGAACAACGATTTGGCGTTTTTCCGTAGCCGTCGAATAGCTATGGAATTTAATCAACTAGTATTTATGTCAAATATCTCAAGTACGTAATGTATGGATTTTACTAAGTAGTGTAAACATCATACGTTCACGGGTTTAGTAACACTTGTGTACATATATGTGCACAAAAAAAAATATTATTTGCTGTGTCCATGTCATCGCGCTAATCGGTACGGATATTCATAATATTGATAAGACGAAAGAATATCGACGATTACGTCCATTCATTTCTATTACACCCAAAGAAAACTAGCTTGGTCTACTTGTAGTAGGGTACTTGCTTTATTTATAGAAACATCATCAATGGAGGGAGGTGAGAGGGGGGAAGGACAATAATGGGAATGTTCGATCCAGTTACTGGCACGATATCTAGCATTCACTATGATTGTAAAACATTTGGTGTGTTACAAATTATTAGACATATATTCGACAATGGATGGTCACCCTACTCCGGAAACCCTGGATGTTTGGGAGAACTTATTTGGGCTAACTTGGGGCCTGGATTTCCTTGGGATCTGAAGACTATCTTGGGGCGACGAATTCGATTTCAGACTCAAAATTATAAAATGCCGGAATCTCTGTGGATGAGTACTTGGAATCGCCTTGGTGTTGATCAGTAGGGCTAGTAAGGTAAACTTGGGGCGCCGGATCCAATTTCGGGCTCAAAATATATTCTTTTAATGTTTTCCGTAGTCCTGGATCGAATTATAAGGAAGGGCAAGTTTTCAGGAAGGTCGCATAATCTTGAGAGTTACATGCAAAAAAATAAAAATAGTTAAAAAACCTTTTAAGCTAAACGATTTTATTTTAAACCATCACCTGTATCAAAAATTTGAAAATAATTAATTAGGACACAAACCTGGACCTTCTTAAATTCGGACATCTGCTAAGAAATCGTGCAATACTAACAGTGCGGTCTTCTCATGTCGGATGCCATGGGGAACTTTGCGGACTTTCAGCAGACTAAAATAAAAAAGTGGGGTGTATTGGAAATATTTCATTTGGTGGACTTGCGCAACACATTTTTCTAGACAAGTCATTCTTATTAAAGTACAATTGCTATACCTACAGGTTTTATGCATCCCAAGTTTTTATTTTAGTATGTAAAAACTGTCAGATTAGTACTTATTCCACTGGGGCAGCAACACCACACAACACAAATGTCATACGAAATGCGAATACAGCACAATCTATTTAAGGTACGATTCCTTAACCTTGTTCCTTATTCCAAACTAAAAAGTTTCACTTCACCTCCTGCCTCCATCACTAGACCCTCGTAACCAAGTAGAATATGTGGGACTCGTGAAAGCAACTAAATTAGCCCAATCTCGAAGGGTTTACTATAGTAAGCGTAAGAGTTCCACCTCCTGACTCCATCATGAAACCTTCGTTACAATGTTGAAATTATCATAATGTTGGATTCTCATGGGAACTCAATGTGTGCAAAGTTTCATAAGAATCGGTTTAGTAGAAGTAAATGAAAAAGCTGTCCCAAGAGTTGAAACAAAGATAAATACACTACGGGGTCGAACTAAATAAAACCTTTTGAAAATTGTCCATTTGTATATGGACCAGGCCTTGGTGCGTCTGGTCTGAATCTGCATCTACAAGTACCTACCTATGTTAATTTATTCATTATAAACTCTAGTTACCATAAAGAAACATTTTATTTCCAGGATTAATGGGGTATACCTATAAACAGAAAAAAAGGAGTCCATAAAAAATGGATGAGAAAAGTTTTTTTTCCATTTAAACATTTTTAATACTGCACTGTAACCCCAATTGGTCCCACAGTCGTTTGGTCTTTATAATAAACAGAATCGATTGACGCCATAAAAATAATAAATGCGCATTATTCTTTTTCTTCCCGTTTGTACCGCGTTTCCAAAATCCGTGATTGCAGATTTACATTAACTCTAAAAGTTAGAGATGGTCTCATAGGAACGTTTTCTTAAAGCTATAATGGTTTTGGTTTCAATTTTACTACCCCATCCCAAATTACTACTTTGTACCGTGTTCGGCTAAACGTAATCCAAACTTATAGAGCGTCTAGAGCTTACCAAACGAAACGAAAAAGTTTCAAATGAACAGATGGTGCAAACTAACGGCTACCGAGAAAAACATGTTTCGAGTAGAATTTTTTTTATCAGTTATTTTTTTTTTTAACTTTTTTAGTTCGGTAAGCTCTACATGTTGTATAAATTTGGCCTACATTGAGCGGAACATGCTAGTTAACTTATCCGGCAATTTAGATAAAAAGTAAAATTTGTGTTGAAACCTTTCATCTGATATACCTAGTCTGGCCATAAATACTGTTACAATTAAAGATAAGAAAATATTACATTTGAATGGGGAATCTGGCATTTTTATAAGATTGTTCATTGTGTTTTCTCATTTTGGCGCTAATACATTATACAATATTTTGCGATATTAAAATGGAGTGGAGTGATAAAGAGAACCGAATCGCTGTGATTGCATTACGCAAAGTATGGAGCCAAGGGTAGTGGCACCAACAGATGAACACTTAAGCGACCGGGGTAACTTGGAGAGCCCAGCTTTGCGCAACTATTAATAGATTTCCTGCCAATTTTTGTTTCCTCATTTTTTAATATTATGTAGAAATAAACAGTATACAAACCAAGCTTACTGGTCTCACATATTATTTTATAAAAAATATTGAAAGCAAAAATATGGGATTTACCCTGAAGTTGAACAATTTGCCCTAACTCTGAACATTCTGTACCCAATTGTTGAACTAGTATCTTTATAGCAATAAATGATTAGCATAAATTTTCGTATTCACCACTGTGACTGTAAAATATAGAAACAAATCCATAATTTTGGGCAATAACTTTTATTAAAAATAGTGATATATTTCAAACCAATGTCGTCTTACCATATGTAGAAAACTTTAATGTTCATCTTTTGAAGTAAGATCTAAAAATTGAACGAGCACGTTAGGGAGCGTTCAAGTATTACGTAACGCAATTTGGGGGGGGGGGGGAGGGGTCTTGTAAAACGTTACGGTGCGTTATAAGGGCGAGAGGGGGGCATTTAAACAACGCGTTACGTAACATTTTTTTTAATAAAAAAACTAAGGAATCAGAATCTTCCAAATCGGCAACCCTTTTCGTTTATGTTTTACGGGGAATCCCTGGATTGTATTGTACGTTACTTTTATTTTTGTTTTCCTAAGTTGGCAACCTTTTCGTTTATGATTATGTACTTTTACCTGACCATGACTGGGTCGTAGCAGAGCGGCACAAACTTATTCTGTCTGTATATGCCGGCGCCAACGTGGATCCTGACGGTTTAGGTAAGGAAGAAGCTGTTGGTTACAACGGTCCGACACACATATCCACAAGGAGTGGAAAACACGCATCCTCCACAGCGAACACCCATGCTTATGATTTCGAATCACTTATATCAGTCTCTGCATTCAAACCCTTAGTGATGACAGAATCGAACACCGTGAAGCCAGTGATAATCATCTTTGTAGACGATGGACCGGACGAAAATCCGCGCTATCGGGAAGTCAAGAATTTTGCCATTCAACACTTCAAAAAATAAAACCTGGACGCCCTGTTCATAGCGACTCATGCTCCTGGGCGGAGTGCATTCAATCGAGTTGAGCGACGCATGGCCCCATTTAGCAAACGCCTGTCAGGTCTTATTCTGCCGCATGAACGTTTTGGTTTTCATTTCGACGACAAAGGAATGACTGTTGATGAAGATTTGGAAAAACGCAATTTCCAGCACGCTGGAGAGTCACTAGCCAAAGTCTGGAGTGAAATGAATATTGACAGCTACGATGCTTCGACGGATAGAAAGCCTGAAGATAGCTTGCAGGATCCAGCAGAACCTAATCTGGCGTGGTACAGCGCTCACGTCCGTGAATCGCAATATTTATTGCAAGTGATGAAATGCACGGACGAATCTTGCTGTTCTCCCCCGTGGAGTGCGTTAAAATCTGTCTTTCCGGATACTTTCTTGCCGCCACTCTGCCCAATCCTTCAAACCCCAAACAAGCTCGTGGTACCTAGTCAGCTAGATAAATGATCATGCAAGTTTTCACCATTTCTTGTGAGGTTTTCCGTTGATCTGTCGCCTCCACTAGAAGGGTTTAAGCAAATGCCTTATGATTTTTGTTGTCCATCAGTACAATCTGATCTCAAGAACAGAATTTGTGCAACTTGTGGGATCTATTTCACATCCCAAAAGAGTGTGCAAACGCACAGTCATTACGTGCATGGCAAGACTGCCCAAAAACCTCGTGAGAGTAGAGTACGGCTACAGCGACTTGCTGCCAGAAGGGCAAATGAGCTGCTCTGCATTGTGCGCCATAGTGAAGCATTTTCTGAGGATGCCGATTGGCTCGATGAAGACGAAGTTAGTGCAAATTTATGGTTTAAAATGGTTTAACAATACCGGAACCTTTTTCGTCTGCTTTCCGATTACCAGCAATGAAAGAGACTGAGTGGCTGGCAAACCTGTGTATAGAGGAGCAGTAATTGCAACTGAATCGTGTTTTTGCTTACATACACTTATTTGATTTATGCCTAAATTAAAACATAAAATTCTCTCCTTTTGTTTATTACTACTGCAAACGCAATATTACAATATCAAAGGTATTATACTTTGTGACTTTAAACTTTAATGGTCACAGAGAAACGGGTACACAATGGGTACAGAGAAACGTTATGGTGCGTTACATGGGGGGGAGGGAGGGTCTAAAATCTTCAAAAATTGTGTTACGTAATACTTGAACGCTCCCTTACATTAGTTCATGTTTTGAGCACGCTACATTTAAAATGAACAAACAAAATTGGTTTAGTGTTCAGTTTTTCGCTTCAGTATCCAAAAATTGAACCAACAAAATTTAAAAACATTTCATAGTTCAACTTTTAGGCAGCAGTCCTAGAGTTGAACAGTGGTGTATTTCATACAAAATTAAATCTTGAATAAAATCAAGGCATTTTAAAATATTATGTTCAACTTTTGGTTTTTATCATTTAAGTAAATATGTGATACATTTTGTAACATAGTTTCTGTGATTAAAATCCACATTTAGGTTTAAAATCGCATCGAAAAAAAGTGGGCTGCGCCTAATAGATGAACACTGTTCAACTAATGGATTAGAGGCAAAAAAGTTAATCCATAACTTGAACAGCAAATTATTCATAAAATTAAACAAAAAATGCAATTACCGACAACAAAAACGATAAAACAACTCGTCAATATTTGATTTTAACTAAAAATACTTCATTATATCAAATGTGTAAGCTCATATGTGCATAAACGCTTAAATTTTAGTACTCTCACCTTAAGTACATTTATATGGAGACAGCAGATTTGGCGCGAAACGCGCAAACAGTGTCTCGCCACCGTCGCGTCGATCACGTAACTGTCAGAGATGTTTAGTGGCCGAATAAAAATAACGTTGCCATTTTTGAAAAAAAATAGTACCCATATAGAAGTTAGGGCATAATTTTAATATCTTGAATTTTTAACAAACTGTTCAGCTATTGGGGTGCGTTCATTTATTGGTGTCACTACCCAAATACAATTTTTAAAACTCTCCATACGCTTAGTATTAGTCGAATGTTTGTGTACCGGGCTATTAATAGGTACAATGAGACCTCATCTGTTTGTGACAGAAAAAGATCTGGCCGTCCACGTAGTGTTCGTACAAAAAAGGTGATCAAAGCAGTAAGTGAAAGAATTCGAAGAAATCCTGTCCGAAAGCAAAAAAGATTTTATCTCGAGAGATGAAGATAGCACCTAGAACCATGTAGCGTATTTTAAAAGATGACTTTGGACTTGCAGCCTATAAGAGGCGCACTGGTCACTTCTCAACTGATAATTTAAAAAAGAATAGGGAGGTAAAATCGAAACGACTACTGAAGCGGTACGCAAAATGAGGTCATAGAAAAATTTTGTTTACGGATGAGAATTTTTTTACAATTGAGCAACATTTTAACAATAAAAATGACCGTATTTATGCTCAAAGCTCTAAGGAAGCTTCTCAATTAGTCGACAGAGTGCAACGTGGGCATTATCCGACATCAGGGATGGTTTGGTGGGGTGTTAGCTATGAAGGAGTGACTGAGCCATATTATTGTGAAAAAGGTATCAAAACATCGGCACAAGTGTATCAAGATACCATTCTTGAGAAGGTAGTTAAGCCCCTTAACAACACCATGTTCAATAACCAAGTATGGACCTTCCAGCAAGACTCGGCGCCGGGTCATAAAGCTCGGTCCACGCAGTCTTGGTTGGAAACGAACGTTGCTGACTTCACCAGAGCTAAAGACTGGCCGTCGTCTAGTCCCGATCTTAATCCGCTGGATTATAATTTATGGTTAGTTTTAGAGAGTACGGCTTGCTCTAAACGCCATGATAATTTGGAGTCCCTAAAACAATCCATACAATTGGCAGTGAAGAATTTTCCCATGGAAAGAGTGCTTGCTTCTATTGACAGCTGGCCTCAACCTTTAAAGGACTGTATTACAGTCCATGGCGGCCACTTCGAATAAGCTTTTTATATTTTAAATTGTTTTTTATTTATGTATTAAACTAACACACTGTAAAATTAATAAATGTTATTTGCAATAAAAAAAAATATTTTTTTTTGTAGCAATATTTATGGCTATACTAGGTATATATATGTTGTTTGGATTAGATGTGTATTCTCGCTAACTTGAGCCATTTCCAAAATTAAAAAAAAAAAACTTATCCTTCGAGTCTTTGTGTGTAGGATCCGACCGTGGCCTAAAAAAATTATGTTTTGTACTATGGTCCAATAGTTATAATTTTATTTTCTTATACCTTTTAAGTACGGTGGTGTTGATTTTAACTCATTTAGAACGTAACGATTTTTTTATATTATTGGCGTACAGTTCCAATCAAACTTTATAGGCATAAGTCGCGTCGCAGTATCTAGTTATAGGTGTAGCGGGACGCAGTGGAGCGTTGTATTCCAATCCGCCATAAAGTTTGAGGCGAACTATATATACAAGTGTGTACCAGTGTAATAAATCCACCTATACCTATGGGGCGGCTGGATTTAAACTGGAATTTCCGCTTTTGAAGCGTAACAACTGTAAAAATGTATTTATTCATTACAGGTAGGTACATAATGAGTTTTATTAATCAATAACTAAATACTCGTATATCTGCAATAATCCGATAGCAGATATTATTTGATAATCTATTAAACATATTTTCGTATCACTGCATACACACCAACATGAGCTGCTTAGGGTCGAACTGCAAAATAGCAATTCTTATAAAAACGTAGATAAAGAAAAATCCTTCATAAATTACATTGGCTATATCTTAATTACCATGAAGTGTGATATGCATCCAAAACCGCTGCATGATTAAAAACAAATCAGTCAAATGCGTGCCGGATACTCGTAAATCTAGGGGTCCGTAGCATGTATCTTACTACAAGTAATTTTGTCTTTGAGCCAGGTTTGTGTAATTTGGGGTGATATACCAATAGGGATGTTTTCACCTTTGCGCGAAGACACCTTCAGATATGCATTTGTTGAAAATTTAAGTCAGGAGAACCTCAACAGAAGAAATAAATATCTAAAATTATAAATATTTTAGATTTAGACTTAGATAATATAATAGCATAATAATAATTTTAAATACTTCGAAATAATCGAAAATGATTAACATGGCTGCCTTAAATATTTATTCAAAATTGCGTTAAATATCAGCTCTTTACTATAATATTAGACGTATGTGCGACTTAAAAAAATTTGAATACTAGAGGTCGACATTTTCGTTGCAACGCATAGAATACGCTCGATTCATCACAATTATTAAAATGCCTTGTTAAGAATGCTAAGTGCATTTCGGAGACAGTTGGTTTTATTTGAGTCTAATTATGCCAATAGGTATACGGTTTTATTTTTCCTTGTGTTAAAATTTTATAGAAAACAGCAAGTTCTCAAAGTACACATATTATTCATAATAATGTTCTCATTTTTGTCCTTAAACAAATAAATAAATTTAAAAAACTTATTCTTAAAGCAGGCTTAAAGCTTCATTTTTGCAGTATTTTAAATGTAGAACATACGTTTCTAAATCTATGCTTATCTATATGCACTATTTTAACGGATAACTTAAAAATAAACTTTTCCTGTTGATTATATTATTCGTAAATTTTTGCGCAAAGAACTATTGTCATTGGAAATGACTTTCATTTCGTTGGAGTATAGGGGGTCATTTGGGAGTTTTGTGAGACAGGCAGATTGCACGAAGAGTTTTCGAGATATCGGGATGAACGTGGTGTCAAAAGACGCAGCTCGGCGAGCTCTACAAGATGGCAAAAAACAATTTGAAAAAGGTTCAAAAAACAAAAAAAATCATCGGCAAAGTTGGAAGTCGGATATGCGTCGGTGTTACATTTCGTATTAATTCGGTTTGTTCGATCGAAATGTCGTACAGAATGTTATATTTCGAAGTTTTAAGCTTATTCAGATACAGTTGTTTTTTTTGTGAAAAAAATTTATTTCGAAAAATATTATCCAAAATATGTGTGTTTATTTTATTCCGTTAGGTTCATTTTCAATGTCGTAAGAAGTTCGTGCGAAAGCAGAAGATCCGGTGATTTTTTTTCATTTACTAAAAGGATGATAGGTTCCTACCGTATTTGTAAAAAAATCTTTGTTATCATGTAAGTACAAAATCAGAGGATAAAATTATAATGACTGTACAAAACAAACCTATCGGAAGTAAGTGATATGACACTATTATTACCTATAACTACTCGATAAAAGTTTTTATCTACTTATTTAGTTCTAATTTGGCTATACGTAGGTATTGGAATGTTTAGGTCAGATTACTTTGATAAAGTTATTACTATGGTAAACGTATTTCTCAACAAAAAAAATAAATTTTTTTTTGATAAAATAATAATAAAATTGTTACAAGAACATTGTTCAATATACAAAGGAAAAACTTAGGTACCTACACTTATAAAAAGGCCAAAAATATTTGAATATATTTTTAACAAAATAATGTCATTTTTGCCGCGTATTTCAACAAAATCAGCTTAGGCAAACGAAATTATTGGATCGGATCAGTGCACCGAATTGCAGAGCTACTATCTGGCTACTACGTATTACGTTTTATAAATAATGACTATTTTTATGTAAACCCTACTTAAATTCACAGTCATTTATTTAGGAAAGTCTGACCTAGTGGAACGCTGCTGTCAAATTTATTCACTCTATGGTTGATATCAATGTCACTCGCAACGTCTAGTGCTCGTATAATAATAATATTTACTTGGGACATTCCACACAGCGCCATCTAGTCCCACAAACTAAGCAAAGGTTGTATTATCATGATATTCATACTTAATTCTTTATGATATATACTGATATACTAAATACTTTTTTACACCCAGACACGGAACAAATAGGCATGTTCATGCACACAAATATTAGTCCCGGGCGGGAATCAAACCCGCGACCCTTGGCTCCGCAGTTAGTCTCTAACCACTCGGCCGATCGGTCAGTCAATGAATCCGATGTTTCCGCGCGTTACCAAACATAGTAGCAAAATGCTATGCATGTGCATGGATGGTTAATCTGCGACACGCCGCCGCGCACTGTGACCGCGCCGCGTACCGGTGCGTCCGTTCAAATAATAATAATAATAATAACACACACAATCACAACAACGTCTAGGTCCCAAACTAAGCATTTGCTTGTATTTTGGATACCAAGCGAAGACACCACATACATTTAACAACCAAGACCCGGTGCCAGTATTAATATTCATCATATAAATACTGACCCGACCTGGGATTCGTACCCGGGACCTCCAGCTTCGCAGGCAGGGTCGCTGCCCACTAGGCTAAGCGGTCGTCAATGATTTTCAGTAGGTACGTACACCCGCAGGGTATTTTGGAAACTATGCAAAAATAAATATATTATTTAATCATTTAGTACCTAATTTTATTTTTGCATAAAATACTTTAATGAAACAGTCAAATATCCTTCGAATCACTTTGTGTTTACAAAAGCACGACGCACCAACATTCACTGCGGGTGTAGAGTGTGGGTCGATTGGTTGAACTCACTACCCCGTCGTGGCTTTTCGGCGAAAGCTACCGGCGGCTTTATAAGGCATGCAATTTGAACGGACGCACTGTACTTCGCAAGCGCATTTTATACGCGATAGGTAAGTACATAACCTTTGTAAAAATAAAATCATAAATTTTAAAAACCCACGGCACAAAAAAGTCAACACTTATGAAGTCTAAAATAAATAATATCTGTTTATTAATTATAGCTCTTCGTAGTCTATGATGTCGCCGACAGATATACAAACAAACTAGCTTAAACCAATCAAAGGAGCTTTTCAACGGAAAAATCGTATCAAAATCCATTCATCCGTTTTGGGAGTTATACGATCCCACAAACATTATACAAACACTGGCTTCAACTTATAACGCCCTTCTCTTTCCGTTAGACGTTAAAAATAAATATTATTCAAAAAAATTCAGGTGACTTATTAATTAATTATGTTATAGGTACATGTTTGGCGCGATATCAGCTCACAAGTATATAATAGCGTTCTGCATCGGAGTGGAGCTGGTGGCTGCAGGCACGCGCATGTGGCTTGCAATAGTGTACGTGTTCACATTTTCTTTCGTGTCAGCGCTGGGCATCGGTGTGGGGACACTGCTCGTCGGTGGTGCAGGTGCAGCTGACGCTGGAATATATTCTGTGGTTCTACAGGTCTGTATCATACCTGTACGTATACGTACGGCATAGCGACCTACGTTTCTTCATAGAAAATCGATACTGGAACCAATTGGCGCCATCTAGCTGCTTTAATGGCCGATGTGAAATTGCAGGTGAACCCCTTAACTAATCTGTTAAGTTGAATCGTAAGAGCGCATCGAAAAGATTCTAAAGTAGAATTATGAACATAGGGAGGGGATTACATGCCACCCGCAAGGGAATTAATTTTGGCCGAAGGCAAACACTCTGCCTTTCACTCTGCACTCTGCAAAAAAATAAGTAGATAACCATTTAAAATACCTATAAATATTTATTTTAATAATGCAAGTTCAATTACATTTCACATTCATTATGGTGGGATTGAAAACATGTGTCGTGTTAAATGAGTTAACTCCGCTGGTGGTTCTTCACCGAAACCAGTGTTCCTCGTACACAGTTTAGAATTTAGCAGTTTTAGGTAGGTAGGCATCTTTACTTCATCAGCCCATTTTTACCCCACTGCAGGGGCTTAGGCCTTCCCCGGGGTGAGTGCGGCTTGGAGCTTAAATCCACCACGTTGCTCCACTGCGGGCTGGGGATTGTAACGACCGCCATCTATTGACAGCGTCTATCTTACCACACAGTAATTATTTTATATATTAGATACCTACTCAATTTCACGTTACCTACTACTTTTCTTATTTAAAATGTTTCGTGATGTTAAGGGTTTGGCTTGCGGCACTTTGGTGTATGTGGTGTTCTTCGAAGTGTGGCGACAAGATCGCACCGGGCTGCTGCAGTTCATGTGCTCGTTGGCTGGCTTCGCCGTCATGGTTGGCATTGAGGCCCTCAGTTAGTATTTCAACCATTTAAATATACCGTATTTATGATTTAACTTGTTATCGCACAATTTGATACGACTATATACCTGATCTATACCTAGGTAGGTAGTGTTATTTTTTTCACTATTAAATTGTCTTTTAAAAAATCGCGATAGAGTTTCATATGTATCTACCTATAAAACTAATAAACTAAAATATTACTTTTATATATTTAATATAAATATTATTTATATAATATTTATTTTAATAAATTAAAACCATAGATAAACATCACTACGTATTATATAGATTGGTTGTCACCATAGCTAGGTATAAGGTAGTAGGTTGGGACTACGGAATTGTGACAATTCGTCACAATTTGCGGAGCATGTGTAGGTAACTATGGTGGTGATGTCGCATCCATGTAGTAATATATCAATGACTAAAGATATTGGAGTTTACTCCCCAAGAATCGATTTTAATTTATAGCCCCGGTGCCTGAGCCCGGTGCCTACGAAAAGATGGGTAGTAAAATCGAGCGTTTCAGAATTGAATAATAACTTTTCGTGACTTAGAATGACTTGCGTTATGGAACGCAACTCGTCACGTAACTCCGAAAATTGGGGAACCACGTGCAGCCATGATGATGCTGCATCTATAATAATATATAATAGGTATATCAATGGTCAACATTCGCGATAAAAAATATTGTTAGCATGCCTACTAACCGAAATTCGGCCATGCCAAAGAAGACTTTCTCCTGTCCTTTATCTGTTTTTTATTTTGAAATCTGTAATTGGCATAACATATTCTATAATGTGACTTTAATATTTATATTTTCTTGTACATGCTGTTGATTTCAATAAATAAATAAATTTTCACTTTAAAAACATGAAAAAGTTATGAATAGTATTACTTGCCATTAACCTATATCTATATATGTGCCGCTCTGAAGTTAGGTTGTAGTAACATAATTTTTTAGAAGCGTTGCGGCGGGAAGTATGACGGACGTGCCCAATAGGCCCAATAGGGCATGCACATCGAACTTCAGAATCGCTCATATATATAGTAAGTAGGTAGATACTGTAACTTAATAAAGACTTTGAACAAGATATGTTTGCAATTTTTCTAGATATCCGCAATTTTATCGATATCCAACTAATTTGATGTACTTGAAATTAACTTTGAAGTTGGAATTCGAAAAGGTTGGTCCAGTGCGTTCGACACGCTTTTTTTATCAGCACTTCCAAGTGTGAAGTATCTACATGAAAATCCCTCTATAGTTTCATGATAATTTGAGATACAAGATGTAGCTGTACCAAACAGATGGACGGACACGATGGGGAGAATTAAAAATATCTTTTTTTGGAGTCTATCAAAAACCGTGTTTCCGTGACCTCAGTAAAATTATCACCTAATTCCTTTGAAGCAAACACTAGATTAGATATTCAGTTATCTTAGGTAGGTATGTATATATATATCTATTTTTTTCTGATTTCAGTTGCATGATAATCCAAGGGAAAGGTCATATTATGCAATATTATGTGCTATGTATGGACATAAAACAGCAGCGCGGTACAACTCTACTGAATTCTGTGAACGTAGAATAATTTAATATCTGCCTCTAATAGGAAATAAATTAATCTACTCAAAAATCCTTCAGGGTAACAGTGTAAATAATTATTAAAATATTATAGAATGCTCTTCTATATTTATATGTAAATTTAAAATTTGTTAATTATGGTTTAAAATTTGTTTTTTTTTTAATTATTTTTTTCTGTAGTGTAAAAATGTGAACTATTATTAAGTGATTTTTAAACAAGACAAATAAAGGTACAAATAAAATTGCTTTGGGATCGTTAATTGTATCTCGATAATTTAAAATTAGAAAAAATGTTGTATTGACTCTTGTTATTTCACCGTTTACTAATATAAAGAGTTGTGAATAAAGTGTTTTATACGACATTGTGTGATTTATTTTATTCAAACTATAAGTAGATCCATTCATGTAGGTACCTACTCGTTTTTATTTTATCGACAGCAAGAGAATGTCTTTCAGAAAAGTCTACTTTTTTTTTTTCGAAGACGTTCTTTTTCTATACCTAGTTCAGGCTTAGCCAACTAGCTCCCAGACCGGTAAACCCAAACTAGTACCCACTGCGGCAAAACATCTGAAAACTAACAAGGCTCCCTTGCTTTTTTAGTGGTAATCTTTCCTGTACAACTGTATCTATCCCAAAGGTCCAGAAAGAGGCCATCATCAGCGTCCTCACCCTCAGATTCGCCTCGTGATGTTCACGGACGAGACCGCTCTCTAGTATATGCACGACTTCCGCTCAAAGGCTCACGTGGCCTTCAAAACGCGTTCGATTCCACGGAAATGGAAGATTTAGATTATCCGTACAAAAGTACAACAATGTATTTTCATATAATAAATCGTTATAGCTTTCTCTCAGTAGTAACATGACGTTATACAATACGCGCATTCGCCCCATGCTCGCTTTTGTAAACCCGTATTCGTCCACGCGCGTCCGGACTTCATTACATTAATTACCCACGTTCAAACCATTCAAGAGATTTATCCACACTGTCACCTAAGCGAACTCCCTACATCACCCCGGAAACCTAAACCGATCCAGACCGCAGACAAGGCGCACGCGTTGACCCGTCACTTTGATGCTGCCGTCAAGGTAGTTATACAATAACTCTGAATATAATTTTTAAATAATAAGAACGCCTAATCTGACCTAAGTTTGATAATGACGTCATTCCGACGTCATAATGGCCGTAAAGTTTATATTGACGAATACTACACAACGGTTTGACTTGGATATGTGGATTTTATATATGTTTAGGTACAAAATATCTGATAACTCCAAATGTAATTTTAAATAATAGAAGTACCTAATTCAGAAAATGTACCCCCATCCTGACGTCAGAATAGCGGTACACTAAAAAATCTCAAATATTTTTGAAAGTAGGCAGGTACAAATTTTTTGACGAAAGGTACTAAATAGTACAAATTAGGTACTAAATCTACAGCATAATCGCCAAAACGGTAACCTTGTATCGCTTTGTACCGCCATCGCGACGCACACCAGGGAGAGGGGCTTAGAGGGTAAAAACCCCAACACTACGTTCAGATGGACGCGTCAACGCGCCGTTGATGTCTGCCGGACCAGATTATTCTCATCTAACGCAAAAAAAAAAATGTGGCTCGATCAAATATCTTTATTTCATAGTTATGTAACATAATCTTGAAATACGTCACAAGAGTGAATTTATTACTTTGTGGGAGAACGTCATCACAAAGGTGCATTGAAAAAGTGTTGGTTCCTTTCAGAGACGCTCTTTTTAACAAAATTATAAACATTTTTTTAACAATAAGGGCTTAAAGATTAATATTATTGAAACAAATTGATAGGCGGTAGGCTTACACCCATGGATTTTTATCATCTAAGTAGTCTGATACTTTATAATAATCTTTTGCATAAAGCTTTCGTCTTATTGTAGTTTTAAACTTGTTAAGGGGTAACCTTAAATGTCAACTAAAATTTTATTGTAAAAGCGTAGACTGTGTCATAAGACAAGGTGATAATAATCGCCCAGTACATATTCTGTTTTACGATTGTTTCTCTCATTGCCCTTTAAAAGATTTTGTGATTGTATTGAGGTGGCTGACATGGTTCGCAAATTGATCTCTGTTTCTTGTATTAACATTATGCCGATCACATTATTTTTTAATAACACAATTTATTTTTTCCATTCATTATTTTTTCTAATATATATTGAAACGGCAAAGTCATTATATTAATTTCCTTAAATTTGTCTCTAAGTAATACTTTAGATCCTAGTTTATAAATTGCTAGAACAGCTCACTTCTGCAACACGAAGATTTCTGGCAACGTGTGTGTACCCACAGCAAAATGCCATAAGTCATTATTAAACCATGGAACCCACTGAAATACACCAATCTTGCGGTTTCTATGTCCGAAAGTAAGCGAATCCTTTTTACAGCGTAGGTAAGCTGCAGAACCGAGCCTTTTCGACAAGTTAGTGATATGAGGATTCCTTTGCAATTTTGCTGACATGCTGGTAGTTTTTACTCTAGTTTTATTACGCAATAATAATAATAACGTATATATCACAACAACGTCTAGGCCACAAAAATTAGCTTGTAGCTTGTGTTTTGGGTACCAAGCGAAGACACCACATACATATGACAACCAAGACCCGGTACCAGTATCAATATTCATCACATAAACACTGACCCTACCTGGGATTCGTACCCGGGACCTGCAGCTTCGTAGGCAGGGTCGCTACCCACTAAGCTAAGCGGTCGTCAATGCAGTTGCAATTGCAATGGTAACTCGAGTGAAAGGTGTGAAATTCAATATAGCCAACTATCATTTAAAAGATTTATCCATTTACTACGTTACGACTGTAATATAACGTATACATGACCACAACGTCTAGGCCCCAAACTAAGCATTAGCTGTGTTTGGGTACCAAGCAAAGACACCTTATACATATAACAACCAAGACCCGATACCAGTATCGATATTCATCATATAAATACTGACCCGACCTGGGATTCGAACCTGGGACCTCCAGCTTCATAAGCAGGGTTGCTACCCACTAGGCTAAGCGGTCGTATTATGACATCACACATTAAAGTATATGTACGACAGGTTAATAAATAAATAAGATGTCAATTTAACAAATGGATAATTTAATTTGAAATAATTGTTTACAATACAATTATTGAAATTACAATAAAAATAATAGTAATACTTCTATTTAAATATTAAACATTTGCAAAAGTAAAAAGACTTACGCAAACAGAAAAAGTGTTCTAAGGTGCATCGTAACTGGTCTAGTATAGCTTCTTAACGATAGATGGAGCTACGATACAAAGAAATTATTTCTATGTTATTAATTAAAAAAAAAATCCATTAAAGTTTTCACAGAAAAATTTAATATTTTTGGAAAACAAGGTTGTTTTGTACACTGACTGATTGTTTTCGAAACTTTCGAGGCTTTTCTCGAAGAAAACGCCGCGATGCACCTTAATTCATAGTAGATAGTATATTAACAATAAAATTAACTATTTATCATATTTTAAATACGTTATTATTAGGACACTAAATTAAATTATTTAATGAGTAGATATAGGCTCACATGCTTAGAAACTAAGATGATATAAGAGAAAGAGACACATAGATAATCTTTGAAAATCTTACTCTATCTATTACGCGTTTACGATCAATATCCCGCTTAACACCTTTGCCTTATCAATCCTACGTCAATATTCCTAGGGCCGGTACAAGATATCTCGTCGAACTTACAACGATTTAATAATATAGTTTTAAATGTTCAACTATTATAGACTATTGTATAAGGCCCCTCATACATCTGCAGTTGATTGTAAACTGTCAAATTGACGTGTCATTCGAGCGTCGATGTTGCCAGAATAAGAACCGTGTTCTTAAATTCAGAGGATATTATCCTATGCCTAATGCCTAAAAATTCACATTTAGAAACGGTTTTTTCGTAGCAACAATGTGGTAATATTTCTAATTCTTATGCTAGCTATAAACTCGGATACAAACGTGTGGTTGATTTGATTGAAGAAGATTTATAAATATGCAACGGAAACGAATTTCCATACAATTACGGCCGCAGCGGTATGGTTAATTGTAATAAATTATTTACATAAATGTGGTAAGTTTTATCATAAATCCTTTCCGACGTTCGCCAAATGTAGTGGGACATCACAAACATTTACCAAATGAATTGATTTCGTTGAGAAACCGAGTTGTAGCGGATCGGCATTACAGTTGTAACAAATTTCAAACGTTCATATAACGCCAAGAATGAAGTCGGGGTTATAAGTATAGAGAAAAGTTAGATTTTTTAATTATACCTATCTGTGGCGAGTCACGAAATAAATAACAACAACAACAACCTAACCGAAGATGTATGAGGAGTTTATAGTTTTCAATAACCACTATGTAACCTCCTTTAACGCCTATACATACAGCTGGGCTGGCTTCGTTACGAACGAATGATTGAACGAACGAACAATTTAGAAATGGATCACAATTTAATGCTTCAAATGAAATCATTCTCAGGCACAATTTCCTTAAAACCTACTCAATATACTTGAAAACATTTAAACGCGAGCAATCAAAGCGACTAGTGAATCATAAAGTTTAGATCGATCCTCCAGCACCTCTATGCCCGTAACTTATTACACAAAAAAAATACATCGACATTTAAAAAAAATCATATTACACACAAAAAACCGCTACATATAAAGCCCTTAATTTTGTCAAATCCATTCTAATATGTATATCTCAAACATTTAATGCAGATATTATTTGTAATTATAATACATTTTTTTTTAATTTTGGGATAATTTAACTTTGAAACGGAATGTACCTATAATTTGGATAATATTAGTTATTTTTATGCTTTTAATAACAACTATTTTTAAAATATATTGCTCTAATTTTATTATATTCTATTATTTGTATTTAATGTACCGTAATTGGAGTTTTATTTTCGATATATTTACTGAAACATACACTATTTCGTAACGACAATAAAATTGTTACTAACATGAGGCCGTGCACAGTGTGAAGGATGGCGTGCTCGATTCTAAATCGCAGCTGTTCATGATAATTATGTCTAAAATATCAAAATTATTTAAAATATTAATATTAATTTCGTCTTACAAATTACAAAACTTATTAATGAAGACGCTTTAAGAAATATGCTATAAGGAATGCAACAAATGTGCTGATTTGGCACACTCTTAAAATCAATATGCTACTAATGAAAAGCTACATATCATAAACTAAAAAAAAAACTACATAACATTAAAAAAAAAAAAACAAATGTCTCTATTATTGTTAGTGATTGATTGGAAGCATATTTCGGTAATATATAATATTATTGCGTGTATTTTCGTTTTCAATGGTTACTTGGCTCATGATTACATTCATTATACGAAACCGTGCAGTTAGTGTAAAGTTTTAAAAAACCATTCATAATTTATTAAAAAAAAAACCTATTCAAATTAGTGTTTTAAACACAGAATCACAGGCCGCGCTAATGATAGCTTAATTACGTTTACCGTCGAGTTTGTGTTGTTGCTTTTCAGATTGTGGGCATGAGTGATCACCGACTATAGAATGTACCGCAACTGTACCGTGTTAGCAATAATTCGTGAATAATTGCAATTTCTTATTATACCGATAACAATCGCATGATACAAATTAATATGTTATAAATAAGTCTTTTGACTTCAAGTTCTTAACTCAGTGTTACGAAACTGGCAGGTCAAAGTTAATTTATGTTGACGTTTTAGACCAATCAATAGTGCGTCAATCAAGTGTGAGCTTCGTGTGTGGTCTATGGGGTTCGTTTTTACCACCTTAGGTACAGAACCCTAAAAATATTGTATTTACACCAATATTTCTCTTCTGACGAACCGTACTAGTCGAACAACCCAATTAGTCAAAAGTTAATGACCATCATTGTTTTTCGACTATTGAAATAGTGTAAATACACACGACAGTATCGACTTTCAAAGAATATAAAACTCGCCATTAATTAACCACTTTTGATTTAAGAGATGTTCATCAACTTTTAATTATAAATCTATAGCGGGTCATATATGGTCAAATTTTTTGACAATATATTGTACGATCCACAGGGAATAGAGTAGGTTAGAGGTGACTTGTGGCGGTTTTTGTACGGAGGCACGTGTCCCAAGTATAATTACTCACACAACAAATATAAGTAAAAATATTACGTATACGAAGTAGTTTTGTTTCAGATTCAAATAATTTTAGAAAGCTGTCTTCATCCTTTTCCCTTACATCTTTGGTATGATTTGATGTCGCATTTTAGAGTTTAGATTATGAGATCTGTCTTAAGTATGCAATATACTGCATACTTGAAGAGGACAGGACATACCAACTCTGACCTTTTTTAATGCTCTGTGTTACTATCACATTAATTAAGCGGTTCGTCCACGCTCAGTATTTTTGTGCTATAGAAAGATATTGCGCAATATATTGAGTGATTTCCAAAAAATTTGAAATGTTTTGTACAATCCGGAAATATTCTACCGTGTACCTATTACCTATGTGTGATATTGCACTACGGGTTGCTTTCAATCCTTGCCGGGTGTTGATGTAATGTCACTTGACGAAAAATAATTGCTTTTGAAGCAATACTAATATGCAAAGTTTTGGTCTGTGCTCTACTTGAATAGTTACTGAATTATCCAGAGCAGTAAAACATAGTCTTTCATAATTACTTTCATTTTTTAGACTGCTCCTTCAATGATATTCGATTACTTTTTTTTTTTATTTATTGCAATTACCACACAAACTGTTTCGATATCAAATTTACTGCACAGCGATGCTTTCGAACATACCAACATAGAAAAAATGATTTCTCGAATCGAGAAAATATTGTTCTTATATACCGAAAAGGATTACTCTCAAAATATGTAAATGTTTTCTCTCATTTTTCCAATAACTAAATCACCAAAAATATTCTGCAACAAAAACATATTTAATTATTTTGAGAGAATATCCTCTTTTGTATATAAGAAATAAAATTTTCTCGGTTTGAGAAACTTTTACCGTGAATAGAAACTGAAAGTCGCGCGAAAATATTTGAACCCTATAGTGGTCTAGGTCAATGTTCTTGCCCAATATTCTATGAATACAACCGATTGGTTTTACAAATAAATAAGTATATTGTCCAAAAACACTGACCGTATATGGCTACAAGCACCCGATTTCACATATTTTTCGTTGGACGTTTCAGGTGTGTGTGTATCTAAGACGTTGGATCGAGATTGGCATTGGAAGCCGAAAGAAAATTTATCAAATTTCACGCAATATAATTGACATATGGCATAGCCGCATTTTATTATAAAACTTTCAGAAATCACGCCAACAGTTTTACGTATTCAGTGTAACGATTAAACGGTCAACATATTTCATGGTTCGCCTGAAAATAAAATATAACAAAAAGTGTAAGTCTCACACTAACTGCACGTTCATACAATACTACGTGTTCGGTGTAGATCCTGGTCAGCCAGGTCGTTTAAGATTTGAGCAGTTTGTTCGCGCGTTGGTTGGCCACCGCGATACGCGTCTCGTTGCTTTCACCCTGCAAAGTAGACGTGACGAGACAATGCTTTAGTCAGATTCTTGTAAAATATTATACCTACGTACAAATTATATTTTACGTGGGCGTGAAAATCGATATCAAAATGCACAAGTATTGGTAAGTGGTGGTACAGCATTTGATTCTCTACCTCGACTCATACCCAAGTAATAGATACCAAGCATTAAATTTTGTAGTACAAAAGCTCGTCATCATCATCATCAGCCCATTTTTACCCCACAGCAGGAGCTTAGGCCTCCCCCAGGGTGAGGAGGGGGCTTGGAGCTTAAGTCCACCACGCTGCTCCACTGCGGGTTGGGAACTGTAACGACCGCCATCTATTGACAGCGTCCGGGACCGACTGCTTAACGTGCCCTCCGAAGCACGGTGTCAGTGATATTGTGTACTTAAGTCAGAAAAACTCATTGGTACACGCCCGGATTCGAACCATGGCCTAATGGTGCCTTATAAATTTGAGACAGGTTCGTTGCGCTCTGGGCTATCACGACACGACACAAAAGCTCACCAAAAAGAAATTATAAGGTATTACAGGATTTTTTACGCCTTTTATTAAAAATTCGCCCACCTTTACTCGAATACAACTTGTGTGTATCAAACTTTCATTTCATACAGAGTTCAGTCATTAAAGGCATAAAAATCCTTCGTCAAGTTTTTCTTCAGACTAGGTTCCAAAAATTATCTATCGGCAGAAATTGGCATGAAGTTAATTAATTTAATTAATTAATGAATTAACTTCATGCATCTAGTTAATTCATTTAATTAATGACATCTAGTTAATTCATTTAATTAATGACATCTAGTTAATTCATTTAATTAATGAATAATAATATTAATTAATATACATAACAAATAATATTTTCAACGTAAAAATATTAATAATTGTTTTTTTTTAATATACAGTAAAACACAGTAAAGCAAATTGTTTTCAAATACTTTGCACTGGATTGTGATATTATAATATTTAAAGCGTTAAGAGATGACTTCATAAAAGCGGGGCATATTTGAATCCAGCAAGTTGTCTAGCATATTATCAATTGATTTTTTAAAAGATAAAGTATGCAGCGGTTGGATATCAGAATAAATACTTAATATGGGCTACTTCGCTAAATTGTGCCACCAGGGCGGCGCCACTGAGACATGGGACTACAAGACATATTGCCACACATGGACTTTGCACATCAAGTACCTAATTTTTTTCAAACCCATTTTATTGTCAGACTGTCTTTTTTCGAAATTTGACTTCTAAATGTATTTAAATGGTATATAAATAGTTATATAAATACTTGTGGATATTTAATGTGTTTTTTTTCCCATAGCGTAGTAGATAAGCAGCCAGGTGATTGCGCAAAGTATTAAATCTATATTAGAGCGGATATAGAAAATATTCACGCAGCACCACTGAGATACCATATTGATATAAAAGTGATAAGATTATTGACTAACAAATAAAAATACCAAACAGAGACGAGCGTGGTCTGAAAAGGAGAACCTTATCACTGAGAAGTTTCGATTTGACTACATACCACGTGCTACACGATTCGCATTAAAAAATGGAAAAATTTATGTATTTGAGCACAGTCCGTATTTTAACAGTATATATACCTTGCAGTCCCTTTCCGATCCGTATCGAATCAAACTCTCAAAAAATAAACACATCATCATCAGCCCATTTCTACCCCACTGCAGGGGCTTAGGCCTCCCCCAGGGTGAGGAGGGGGCTTGGAGCTTAAGTCCACTACGCTGCTCCACTGCGGGTTGGGTACAAAAAATAAACACATTTAAATTGATTTCATCCGGTTTTTTTTTTAAATGAAATATTTAAACTAGTGATATTATAAATTTAACTGCACTAAAGAAAGCGAATCAATTTCATGTTCTAATTCAACTATTTTTTTAAAGTTTATCTCGTATACCACTGGTGCCGACATCTGGTGATTGAAACTTGTAGTACTCATAAAACATTATTAAACCCAATATGTAGTCGTTCTACAATAACTAATTTAGAAACGTTTGTTTAAAGCTTGTTTAGTAAAAATATGTTGTCTCTTTCTTGCAAACCTAAGTGTCGCAATGAAAGATAAGGACAAAACATATTTAAATTAAACTACGTCTAAATAAACGTTTCTGAATTGGGCAGTAAGATAATATGCAATATTGAAAAACATATGTCGTTTTAGGGTTTGAAAAGTATAGTAATCGCTTTTATACTTTTAAAAATAATTGATAATATTAGATACCAAACTCGGTGCGTTCGTTTGTACGAAAAATATAAGCTGTGCAAAGTTTGCATTGAATAATCACAATCAGGCAAAATTAAAAAGAAAAAGACTCTCATACTCACAGTTGGCATCGTCGCTTTCGGTTTCGTGTGAGAAAGTATATGCAGGTGTGTGTGTGTGTGTGTGTGTGTGTGTGTGTGTGTGTGTGTGTGTGTGTGTGTGTGTGTGTGTGTGTGTGTGTGTGTGTGTGGTAATTTTATAATTTCATGTACAACAAATGCTTCTTCAGAGAAAATTGAAAGAAGGGTTTTATATAAAAAATAGATTATAGTTAATTGGTAATATTTAAGACAATTTTAATAATCCCCCTTGCAATTAATATTATTATTTTCAGAAATAATGTGTAACTTTTTATCATCATTTACGAGTTTAGTGCGACGAAAGATATTATTTTAGAATAAGAGAAATTAGGACTGTAGAGAAAAAACAAAAAAAAAATCTATCTATTATATGATATTAACTATTATTATAGGTATTTATTGTATTAGATGTGATACACAAATAACATCTATAATATCAATTCAAGGAAATAATAAAAATAAATTTGTGAAAATTACATAATTTATTATGAAAATAAATAGAAAAGTATAACAGAAGATACAACTAAATCAGAATCTACTGAGCTATACATAAAAACGTACATTATATTAATTTTAGGTTTTTCATAGAAGCAGATATGTTTGCTATTCGATATGTATACACACATTCGAAAATGTTAAAAAATAATTATATTCACAGTCCATTTGTAATAAATTTTATTCATGCGTTACTAAAATTATAAAAAATAATAATGTTAGAATCACATAAATGCTCCTATGAAATACTGAAAAAGTCCAAAATAAACGAAGAGATCTGTTACGTAAAATTAAGTAAGAAGAAAACTTTTGGACAATACTCTTATGAAATACTAATAATTCAATCTCGTTTAGCTATCACAATTACTTAATGCCCTTATAATGTGCTACGCAGTGCCTTTCTCGTTGGCCAGCCCCACACGATTTTCCTGTCGTCCCCTTAATCGTGCCGGTACAATGAAAAAGTGCCCTTACAAGTCAACCAATCAGCTAAAGGCATATCGCCGCCCGCGGGAAATACATTTACCTGATTGGTCGATACAAACGCGGCCGTCACGGGTATAACTTTAATTTCGTTTTACGACTACAGTGAGAAACATCAAAATTATTTTAATAACTGCTTGCCTTAAAAACATGTACATTTAACAAGTACTGTATTTTAATAAAATATAAAAAAAAAATATGATTGTAACTTTGAAGCCGTATCTACAAGTTTGTATTCAGTAGTAATAACTCTAACAATGTATACTTTGCAGTAATTTCAATAACAGATAAATGCATGGTCTTTCAAAATATTATTTCTCGATTAATTATCTATTTTTTTTTTTATCATTATATTATTTTTTTAATTAATATACGATAATTAAGTTGTAGTAGCAAATACGTTTTTAATATTGCTAAACAAGAATAGACGTTTACTGATTACATTGAATTTTCAGTTATGATACAACAATATTATAAACTCAGTGTATTCATAAACGTTTTGTTTTAACATTGGCTATATGATATTAAAGTCCAATAATAATGTCTAAGATTTTCAAAAGACGTAATATGCAACACTACACGAAATAAAAATATTGAGCTAAAATATTATGTATTTCGAAAAATATGAAAAACCTGTCCATTACGTAATTTTTGTCATAATAGCCTAGTGTTTTTTTTTGATACATAGTTGTATTACAAGCACAAGACAATCTGTAAACACAAAATTTCCATTTCAATTACAATATTATAGCAGTTTTAATTACGAGTTTAATTGTCATCGCAACCACGCGTCGGGAGTGCTTCAAAAATGTTCATTTACTGTGCTAATACTTTGATGGAATAATTTTATTTGAATTATTTAATCTTAGATCTTAATGTGTCAGCAGCCTTATGGTATGCCTGTCACACTTGTGTAACAATTAAAGCTTAATAAATTAATATTGCATGCTATTGTATTGCGAGCTGCCAATTACACTAACAATTTATGCTTGCGTAAAATGGTTTTGGTCTTTACAAGCCTTGCCTGACACTTGTTTTTTTTTTTTAATTTGTATGGATACAAAGAATCGCATCGACGACTCGACAGTTGATGAAGAGTACTTAAATTACATATTCTCATTGCGAATGAATTGTATATATTTTGAGTGACTGCACTATTTGAAGCTGCCGATATTTCGTATTAGCAACACGCCAATGCGATTGCCGTACGATCTGAGTATCGGACGCGCATCGTAGTGCGGGGGTACAGTATATTTATTGCAAGGTGTGTGGATGTCATGTGGCCGGGCCTGTACCACGAGATGTGTATGTTGTGTCGCGCGGCGATCGATGTGGTGTTGTCGCGCCGTCTACTTGAGTAGCTCGTGGGCGCGCTGGTTCGCGAGATTTATCCTCGTTTCGTTTGATTCACCCTAAGATACAGATAACGCGTTTCGTTTTATTTTTCTGAATTCAAATGCGCATAAAGTCCTCGTTTCAGACTGGCCACTAATAAAATTAAGCCAACGGATTAAAAAAAAGAAATATATTTCGCTATAACGAATTATTAATAGTCTTAAATATAAAGAATGAATAAGACACCGCGTCGCGTCGTTTTAAGTTCTTCTTACATCATTGCGTGATTAGCACTATCTCTCTTTTACTCCTTTGTCGCTGGGAGCAAGAGAGAGAGATTTCTAATGACATAATGGTCTACCACTATGGCTGTCGCGCGAGTCTTCATTATTCTAACATCTAAGTATTCAATTAACTTTCTGACAAATTAGCTTATAAATTAGATTAGTAGCCACCATTTTATGCGCATCTGTAATGACACTTCAAAATTCAATGACCTTATAAGTGTTAAGAATACATACACGTTACAACATTAGTTAGCATTCAGGATGGATGAGTGGTTGTGTTAATCTACTGCGAGCCGTTTCATGTTAGTCGATGATGTGACATGTACAGGCTTTAATTGGTAAATACAGTCGGATGTGGACAGACGTGTATGGCGTTGTTAGTGAAAAATGTCTCATGAACTTCATAAGGAAGAGAATATAAATATGGCTTAGATAACGACACATCAATAATAGTTAACACATTCACTAGTGTTTTAAAGGCAGTGACATGCTTTGTGTTTGAACTAGAAGGGATGAAACTGTACACCAGCTTTAAAAAAAAAAATTGGACTTTCCGGCCAATAAGCGAAGGAATCTGACAGTTTTCAGCCAGTACGCGTACGGACAGAAAAAATCATAAACAAGGAAGTAAATAGGCGTACTATACATTGCTGGTATCGTTCAGGAGAACATTGAGATGGTCAAAATGATGGCCAACGCATGCTCCAAGTTGGTTTTTACACATCCACATCGACAGGGGATAATTTATACAGTTGGGAGTTTAATGAAAAGTGCCAAACAATGGCTCAAATTAAAATGATTGCAACACATTTTGATATCAAGAATACGTGCGAAATTATTTAACGACTTTTTGTTGTGCGTAAATCTCGACACGTAAATTTTGCAAAAGGTGTTGCTGAAGTTTTGTAGCCATGGCATTTAAAATTATTTAATGATAATGGACGGTTCTTCGTTGGCCGACACGACACCCATCGGCCCGATATCGACGTCGTTGGCGGTGGATACTAAGTACTATAGAAAAGTCGGTACCGTTCCGCCAACGACATGACGGTTAGTAGTCTAATCTCATACGTTTGTCCACCTGTATCGTTGGCAGTGTCGGGCCGGTGTCGTGTCGGCTAATAAAAACTGCCATTTTGTATTACAGAATATCGCATTTAAATAATTTTATAGGTAGAATGCTGGGTTACAAAATTTCGAACATTACTATAGGCACTCGTGTAAAAATCTTTATATACACAATGTGGCGCTGAATGCAAAAGCCTTTTGAAATTGATGCATGTATAGTACATATTTTTTAAACATGATTTGAACGTTTCGTTTTGTATAATTAATTCTTATATGCGTGTTATCCGCCAAGTATTAGTCTCAGATTTTTCTGAATTTGTAGGTTCACAATACGCGACTGGGTCGCAAACCGAAAAATTTACTATAGTTTGACCGAAACCGCTGTACCGCGCCTTAGGTATGTGCGCGGCGAGGAGGGAAGGCAGCTTTTAAGCGTTGACGACGCACTGACAAAATAGATCAGCCTCCCTCCGCACCGCGAACATACCTAAGGCGCGGTACAGCGGTTTCGGTCAAACTATATTACTTTGTATTTCATAGCGTTTTCCATCATATGATTGACGGTTCTAAATGTCTTTCGTTTACAATTTTCCTAAGCGTTGGCCAGTGTTATTTAATAGACACAAAATTTCTGGTTCTACGAAATTTTCAATAATAAGAGGAACTACAAACAGACATGGAGAAAAAGATCAGGATTTTCAAAAGTACGGAATTCAGAAATATGGATTTAACTAAGGATTTTCAATTTTTTTTCTATTTTTTTTGTGTTTCACTATTAGAGTAATTGGTAATTGTTTTTAATTATAACTTTATTTCTTAAACTATTGCCTTCAGCGCCGTTAACATCGTTTCACACGATACGCGATTTAAAATTAAGATAAACTTTTCAGAGTTCCCGACATCGCCATTTTCAACTCACCTTACGGTTGATGCGGTCGATTTGTCGATTCTGGTTCTCGAGCTCGGAGCCCATGTCGAGGGCCATGTTGCGCAAGTTGCCGATCATGGTGTTAACTTGGCCCATGTTCTCTTCCATCTCGTCTTCGCGCGCGTCGTTCGTTATCCTGCGGATAGTGTTGGCGTGTCGTGTGAGTGTATATGTATGGGTGATAACAATGACTTATACAGCGTCATATAGATCTGGATTTTTTTTTTAATTTGACTTATTTGATCGTAGGAATTGTTAGATTTCAAAAGCGACTAAGTTTGTTCTCGGTGAAATTTGTTTTATTTTTAATGAAAAGGCCGGTGAATTTGATATACATAAATAATCAATTAAACCAGTTTTAGTCGTTTTGGTTTTTGATTATGAAATTCGATTAAGAGCTATGGCGATTTAATTTACTATCACGGTTGTTAATAAGAAGTGTGGTCAGGAAATATCTAAGAACGTCAATCAGAATATGTTACCATTGAATTGAAAAACACTGAAATCGATAGATCCAAGCTGAATTTTCATTCCAATTTTGAACAAAAATTGGATTGAAAATTCGGTTGTGTCTAAAGTAAATAACTAACTTTGATTATTAATTTCGTTTAAGTCCACTGTCATTAATTTTTTTTTACCAATTTAACCGAGCCCAATGTGGGTTCACTTCACAGACAAGTCAACCTTATAGACCACGCTTTGACAGGGAATAGCATTCGCCAAGGCTATGTAATGACACTACATAACTACATCACTAGTGAGCTGTCAGTTGTAAGCACGTCGGAAGCCATTAAATTGTCAATTTTGAACGAGCCAATGAAAACTAGCCGACCTCTCCCCGCACCCCGCCACTTTTTGGCGATTTCGTTTTCGTACTGACGTTTATTAAAGCGTGGTCTATAGGTTGACTGGTCTGTGGTTCGCTTAGACATCAACAAAGTTGTACTTTTTTTTAGTAATTTGAGCATATTTAATATGACCAATGTGACATAAACAAAAGGTTTGAATTCGCTTTGAATAACTTTAGTCATAATTTACAAATTACAGAAAAAAGCGACCTCCTCAATTCTTTTTTTAATTTCAATTGATTTCGAAATCTACCTGTAACATCATAAAAAAAAATATACTATTAGACGTAACCGACGCGTCAGTAAATATGTTCAACATTTCAGGCATAAAGCACTTGTCCACTGTGTTACAGAGGCCATATCATATTAGGTCGGAAAAAAGTTTCTTCGTATTTTTTACAAAAATTCAACACCAACAATCAAACTTTAATTACATTAACTTCTTAAATGTGTAACGTTTAAATGGATAACACGATATCAGTAGCGCCAAACTCTCGAGCAACAAATAAGTTCGACAATCTTCTATTGATATCAACGTTCCTTCAACGCTTCTGAAAGAGTTCTGAAGTGACCGAAACAGGTGGAAAACTGAGAAGACAAAGTAAGGGTGGTGGATGCACAACACTTCCCAGCCAAGATCTCTCAATTTTTGCAGGCATTATTAGAGTAAAAACTTTTGTCAGCTCAAGGTACTTTATTTCAATTGCATTAATCTCATCAGAAGCTTGTAGTACAGGTCTAAATCGATGATTTTTTGTAGCGGTGATTGTTCATAATACGATTCCAATCAATGTTGTGCGTATGCTGACACATAACATCACATAGTTTGGTATTCAGCCTGATTTTATCCACGTTTGTGGAACTTAATGCGTCCTACGACAACAATTTTTTGAGCATTCCCGTCGTACGTGGTCCACTTATTGTCACCCATGATCAATTGCTCCCAAAAATGATTCGGTCCGATACTTTTTAACAGAGAATTACTAATGGCTAGACGGCTTATCAGGTTATTTCCGTAACATTATGTGGCACCCGAATATTTTTTTTTTAAATTCCGACTTTTGTCAATGGTTCAACACCGTTCCGTCATCAATACCCAGTTTCTCATCAATATAATAACAACTGATGTGTTGACTTCTTCTACTTTTCACAGTTGAATGTGATCAGAGCCAGCTTTATGTTTCACGTCAAAATCTTCAGACTCAAACCCAAAATGTTACCGCAATAGGTCCATAACCGCACCGGTTTTTTTGTAGTTTGTGTCGAAATTTGTCTTTTTTTTTTTGTAATTTTTATCTTCTTTTTCTTCATCAGCCCATTTTTATTCCACTGCAGGGGCTTAGGCCTCTCCCAGGGTGAGAAGGGGCTTGGAGCTTAAATCCACCACGCTACTCCACTGCGGGTCGGGGATTGTAACGACCGCCATCTATTGACAGCGTCCAGGACCGACTGCTTAACGTGCTCTCCGAGCCACGGAGTCAGTGATAGTTATGTACTTAATTCAGAAAAACTCATTGGTACACGCCTGGATTCGAACGATGGCCCTATGGCCTTATATAAATTTGAGACAGGTTCGTTGCGCTTTGGGCTATCACGGTGTAATTTTTATAATATCGCGTAATTATTAGTCACTTTCGCTTATTTCTTGCGATTAAAAAAAAATGTAAAAATGTCGGAAACTAGCTTTCATTACGTTTTAATATCTTTTTTAAGAATTTCAACTTAAAGCTAGCTAGGCACCAAAAGTGAAATTAAAGAAATTCGATTACAACTTCAGACATCCAAAATACGAAAACGCTTTGTCTCCGACATATTATTAAATATTATTGCACTTTAAATACAGCTTTAGTATTTCGAATAGAACTTAGTCAACAAAATATTAGCAATAACAAAGTATAAACATTATGTATGAAATGTATGGCCCGCGAGTATCAGATTGACGTGTCTGTAAAGTTTTTCTTGTACCCACCTATCGTTTTTTTATCAATTCCTGTTTTAAATGTGTACAATTTAATTACATGTAATGAATACAAATTGTATTTATTTCGAGTCAACGAGTAGACTAGGCTATTAAACTAAGAAAACCTGTAACAGCAGTAATAATATTAAAAAATATAAACCATCTTCAGAGTGAAGTATTTTCTTACCACATGAGTAATAAGTTGAGAAAGACCACTTAGCCAACTTCATATACAACAAATCAAACGCACTTCAAAACGCATAGAGTTAGGGGCTACCCTCTAAACTTTATAGTCCGTTTAATTCTGTACCAAGGTAAAAGATATACCTCAATAGAGTATTCATATAGTAAGTAAAGTTAATATAACGTATTTGTGAAAACTATTCGTATTAACAATAATATCTGAGGCATCTCACTCATGGCTATCTGGACCAGATGGTCCGAAATTAAGCAGAGCCTGTATTATGGGTACTAGACAACTAATATAGGTATGTACTTATATGTATATTTTGTAATACCTACACATATAGATATTTTACATCCAGACACAATACAAATAGACACGCTCATGCACACAAGTATTTGTTCCGAGCGGGAATCGAACTTGTGTTCTGTAGTTAAGATATCTAACCACTTGACCGATTAGTCAGTCAAGTACACAGAAAAATAATTACTTCAACAAAATTAGTTTATATCATTTAAGATATTTCTGTTACTTATACAAGGAAAAAACGAAATTTCTTCACTAGAGAAAATGTTATTTCAATTAAGTAAGGAGTAATTTGTGTGAAGTAAACTACTTTTGATTTGATAGAAAATATTTATTTTTAGCATTTATTTTTTATTTATTTTTGACTTTGAGACATATTTGTTTCTCGAATGAAAATTTCATTTCTATGTGTGTATGTATTCATTATACCTGTTATATTGTAGAGTGAGTGAACATAATGACGACCGCTTAGCCTAGTGGGTAGCGACCCTGCTTACGAAGCTGGAGGTCCCGGGTTCGAATCTCGGGTCGGGTCAGTATTAATATGATGAATATTGATACTGGTACCGGGTCTTGGTTGTTATATGTGTGTGGTGTCTTCGCAAAAATATATGTATATATTATAAAGAATATTTAAGTATGTATATCAGTTGTCTAGTAACCCATAACACAAGCATAATACTTGCTTACTTTGGGACTAGATGACGCTGTGTGGGAAGTCCCATGTATTATTATTATTATTAAAAAAAATAATAAAAAATCATTTGCTAGTTACGGTCGTTATACGCTCCATCTATCGCACTAGATGGAGCCCATAACATGACTAATCCCTACTCTTCTAAAAATGAACAACGCAGATTTCATGACAAAAACGTAGGTTACGCATACTCCATTAAGATTTATATTTTTAGCTTAGTGATAGTTATCAACGCGTGCTAAATACACACGGCTGTATATGGTTGTAAACCAATTGCTGTTTCTTGGGCTGTCATTTTCAGTAATTTCATTTTTAACACTTCTGAGCATAGATTTGAATTTTAGACTATCTCCATCAGCAACAGAATGCGTCGTGAAAAGTTATTTGATTTATACGCTACTCGTATAAACATCGCTATACACATATCACAAATTGGTATTGATTGAATTTTTTAATATGTATAACCCAAAATACAAGCTAATGCTTAGTTTGGGGCTTAGACGTTGTTGTGATGTATACATTGTAAAAAAAATTTAAAAAAAATATATTTAAACTTTTTCTTCTTCTTCTTAGTTATGGCGTTCTTTGCATTTAAAGCAATTTCGCCAGGATGGAGTATTCTGTTCGTATTTTTAATAAAAAATAACAAGAATAGGCAGCGTAGTACGGTTATTATGGAGCTTTTTCAAAATATCGTCAGAAACCACGACGTTCCACGTGCGCCATTTTGAAAAAAAAAACTCCTATACTATTTCAATTTAACAAACCAATTCTAATATTTTTTAAGGGCGTATTTCAACTTATATCCACAGTCCAGTTTCCACTTTCCACTTTCAACAGTGAAAATCGGTAATGGTCTCATGAATCGCATTACAAATGTAGACGTGCTGTGCCTACTTAAAAAAAAAAAAAAAAACTACTAGTAAATTATGAACTGCCAAAGTATTATTGCGTACATTACTTACTGAAGTTGAAGGTTTTCGTAACTTTTCTTATAATTTTCTGTACTTCGATTAACTATGTTCGTTATCTACGAAATCTTATTAAGTATAAACAAGAAGAGATTGAATTGTATTGATGATTAACAAAAGTTTCTTTTTGAATTGTCATTTGATGCATAAGGCATCAATTAACAGAATGCCTTTTATTATATATCATGACGTCACAAAAGTAAAAGACATCACCACAACTATACAGAACAACCGTTTACGTAGGTTTGTTTAATCATATGAAACTAAGCTACATTTTTTTTTTTATTAATTACAAGTTTTATGTACTTATGCGTTAAATGAACATCTCTATTCAATCAGCAAACTAATTAATAAAAATTATAATACCTAGGACATTTCAAACAGCGCCATCTAGTCCCAAACTAAGCAAAGTTTGTATTATGGGTACCAGGCAACTGATATACATACTTAAATATTCTTTATAATATATAGATTATGTAGATCTTTTACACCCAAACACGGAACAAATAAACATGTTCATGCACACAAATATTTGTCCCGGGCGGGAATCGAACCCGAGTTAGGGTGTCTAACCACTCAGCCAATCAGTCAGTCCAAAAAATTTTTGCTGACGTTTCTACAGAGAATAGTAACAAGTTGTATGTTTGCTCGAAAAACGAACAAGCCTTAGATTAACTTGTGTCATCTATTATGTGGACTCTCTTGGACGTATATTTTTCATATCTAATATTTAAATCTACGCTTTCTAGATCAGTAGACCATGTTAATCCAACGACAGTTAATACCTTCCAATATATCCGGCTTGGGGTCCGATCCCGTTGCGTTCGTCCATCACGCGTTGAGGTTGGTTGTTGACAACTTTGCCGTCGTCGTTGCCCTTCCACGTTCCATCGTCTTCTTTGAACGATGCACCCCTGAAATCATTATGCACTAACTTTTACACACGCGTATTGGTTAAATGACATGTGCAAGAATAATATATTGTCGTATGAATACCGACAGCGTAAGATCTATAAAACGCTCATAGAATTATTGCATAACTAATACAAAGCTTCAAGCTATCAAAAACATGTGAACATTATTACTGGGTTAAAACAAAATGATTGACCCCTTAGTGCTAGATGTAGTTCCAGGCATTTTGGAAAAGGGCTATTTTAATTTCATGCTTAATTCAGTTAAGTGAGTTTGTCTTAGAAGATACTAGCGACCGCCTCCGGCTTCGCCCGCATAATCTACATTTTTATATCATTTCTGCTTACAGAAAAAGAAATGCTACAGGCCCATCTGGTGGCCAGTTACAATAAAGCGGATACCGTGGAAATCTTTTCTGTGCTCGAATACCTACTTAAACCAATTTTTTGATAAAAAATGGTTATTGTGGGTTATCCCCAAGAGATAGACATATACCATCGCGGATTTTTTTGTAGACCTTTTTAAGGTGTACAATACAGTCGTACATTATTTTGATCTATCTTGTAGGTTACAGCCAGCGTTTGCAATGTAAGCGCAAAAAAAAGTGTTTTATTTACGACATCACGTTAGAAACCTTTAAGATTATCAGTGTTTCTTTATTATGTTATGCATGTTATATAGATATAAACCTTCCTCTTGAATCAGTCTACCTATTAAATAAACCCGCATCCAAATCCATTGCGTAGTTTTAAAGATCTAAGCATACATAATGACAGACAGGCGGAAAGCGACTTTGTTTTATACTATGTAGTGATACTATTATTCAAATACATATCTTATATTATTCAAATACGTTCAAGTATTACGTAACGAAATTTGGGGAAGGGGGGGTCTTGTAAAACGTTACGGTGCGTTACAAAGGCGGGAGGGGGGTACTTAAACAACGCGTTAAGTAACATTTTTTTTAAATAAAAAAACTAAGGAATCAGAATCTTCCAAATAATAATATTATTATTTAATAATATTAAAAAAAATAAAATTCTCTCCTTTGGTTTATTACTACTGTAAACGCAATTATTACAATAACAAAGGTATTATACGTTGTGACTTTAAACTTTAATGGTCACTTAGATGTTACGTAACGTTAAAGGAGGGTCGGGGTGGGCGAGGGGGGGGGGGGTACAGAAAAAAGTGACGATGCGTTACATAGGGGGGAGGGAGGGTCTAAAATCTTCAAAAATTGTGTTACGTAATACTTGAACGCTCCCTTATGAAACAACTTCCTCAATTCAGTTCTTTAACTTTTTTCGAGTATTTTCAAAGTATCTTTTAAAATGTATATAAAACGTTTTAAACACAAGCTTTTATTTCAAAAATATTGCACTAAAAATTATCAAGTCGGAAAAGTGTAGAGCCTATTAAAATAAGAAATACATATATATACCGACGACCGCTTGGCCTAGTGGGTAACCACCCTGCCTACGAAGCTGGGGGTCCCGGGTTCGAATCCCAGGTCGGGTCAGTATTTATATGATGAATATTGATACTGGTACTGGGTCTTGGTTGTTATATGTATGTGTTGTCTTCTCTTGGTACCCAAAACACAAGCTATAGCTTAGTTTGGGGCCCAGACGTTGTTCATGTATATGTTATTATTATTATATTTTGAAAGCTTATATAAATTTTCAAACTAGTATTTAATACAATTATGTGTGAAGCTTCAAGCTTTTAAAATATATAATCATATTTTAATAGCCAAACTTTCGATATTTAAAATCTGATGATTATTTTTTAATTGTAAGTTCAGTGTTTTTTAAATAAAAGCTTGTTTTTAAAATAAGGTTTTGTATGTATTAGGTTGTTGAGTATGATAATACCTAAACTTATCCGTACCTATGTACAGATCTATCAGAAAAGCAATGTGACTGGACGTACCTGCAGTTTGCAAAACAATTTGAACCTAATGTGATTAGTACTAAAGTTGTTTTTACAGTATTTTCGTTATAATTTATGACTTTTTCTCATTAAAACCATTTCATTGGATAACTTCGGGCAAACCAGCGTGTCCGACGTTAACCGATTACTATTACTTTTCTGATACATCTGTACATGATTAATGGTCGGAGGCTGGCACGTGTTAGCTGACATGTGGCGTATGTTTGTTAAATCTGGCCATCCAACTCCTAAACACATACCTCACATTGAGCTTGGGTGTTGATTACTTGCGACATACGAAACAGTAATAAGGAAGGATGTCAGAATGTTCACATGTTTATTTATTGTTTGCGATATTTTTATTAGGAAATTTTATTAAATATTATAGCTACCTATTTATTTAAAAGAAAAATATACAAATATAAATATTAGATTGGAGAGAAACTTATAACAAATATGTGTCATTTTGGTTCACTTCTTCACTTCATCAGCCCATTTTTACCCCACTGCTGGGGCTTAGGCCTCCCCCAGGGTGAAGAGGGAGGCTTGGAGCTTAAATCCACCACGCTGCTTCACTGCGGGTTGGGGACTGTAACGACCGCCATCTATTGACAGCGTCCGGGACCGACTGCTTAATGTGCCCTCCGAAGCACGGAGTCAGTGATAGTTATGTACTTAAGTCAGAAAAACCCATTGGTGCACGCCCGGATTCGAACCATGGCCGTATGGGGCCTTATAAATTTGAGACAGGTTCGTTGCGCTTTGGGCTATCACGACATTTTGGTTAGTATCAAATTATTACTCCGGTACCTTTGGCTATAAAGTTGCTACATGTAGTTATAACAGTCCTCTAATGATGTCAACCAGTTCTGAAGTGACCGGTATGAGTGGAAGTATAGGGGCAAAGTCAGAGCTACACAGAGGTGCATCTATACTTACCAGCCAAACTCTCAATTTTCGCTGAGTGGCTATAAGTGGTCTAGATTTTCGTAATCACGATGAGATTTTTTTTTTGATGAGCTTAGGACGTTCTATGTCAAGAGCTTGCTTCAGTTTAATCAGTCGCTAGTAATAAAAGTATAAGTCGATGATTTTCCCCGGCAGCAAAAACTCGTAATAAACAATACGTTTCCAATCCCATCTTACGCACAACAATCACATTGTTTTGTATTGAGCCGTGTTTCATCACTGTTTATGAAACTTGTCTTTAACGTGCTATGACCATAATTTGTTTCGCACGTTCTTGTCGTAAGTGGACCACTTCTCATCACCACGGACCAACCGGTTCAAAAATTGTTCGGTTTTGATACTTTTCAAAAGAGAAATTGCAAACGACAACACGGGTCATGAAGTTTTTTTTGTAACATTATTTAGCACCCAAATATCGAGCGTCTTGTACACATACTTTTGCAAATGGTTTAACAATGCTTTGTAATTAATACATCGTTCCTCAGCAATATTATAACTACTGATGGGTTAATCTGGCTCCACTTCTTCACAGATGGCATTGTTTCAATCAAAGCCAGTGGGTTAGGGTACGTAAGGTTACTATCCCTTTGGTCCAAAAGCTATACGATAAAATATGAGCCCATAGTACATACAACAGCCAACAGGCAAAACGGAACAGTCGTGTCGTGTATACACACGACTATTGCGTTAGCCAGCGTTAGTTATCATGAGACAGTACGCAGACGTGACCAGGACATCAACGACGGTGAGAAAAAAAACAAAGCAGTACTGTAGAGTCCAAAGTCCAATTGGTCTGTTATTGCTGAACGCGTGTCACAAAGTCATAAATATTTAAAAAAAAGAATAATACAAAAATGAGACAATTTCCTGTGCGATTTCCGTATTAAAGAATGAGAGCCACCTTCCATACTACATATGCCTTGTCAAAATGGTGCAATGGTTTGTGAAGGCGATGGACGACCTGATGCGTATGAAAAACTTGGTTCTTAAATAGAAATAATATAATTATAATAACAATATATAATGTGGGTTTTTATAGATATTTGTAAAAACAAATTAAAATATAATTTTCTTCTGTCAACATAAAAAAACAACGGTACGTCAAATAATACTGATTGATACTATATTGCATTGATTGAATCTGTGATTGATTGCTCATGTGTCTGTGTCAGCTTTATCATTCATTGTTGACAATTGTTGACGTCAATCAACCATGAATGTGATGACATGGCAACTTTTTTCCCCATGGTTCCAGAAGCAAAGGCATATAATTAACTTATAAATTATTTTATTTATTTATTATTTATTTGATGATACAATGTATATAACTAATTTACCAAAAACTAAGCATCGCCGTGATAACCCCTTTTATACTTGATTTTACTAGGCACATTTGGCGCTCATTCTTTCTTGAATTCCCTGACACGACAGTTTGCCTCTAATATACACATACTGTGATACTACTATGAGTCATGGTATAGGTATATCAAAGGGCTCAAGTGATTGTAGTCTCGAGGAGACGTTGCTTTTATGAATATTAGGTCTACTGTTTCTACGCCAGTACATTTTTTGTAAGACATTTCTTATAGGACACAAAAACTGTTCATGTAATATGTAGTACACTTCGGCTCTCATAAAGCTAAGGAGTCAACACCAGATAGTTAACGACGAATAAAAAAAATAAAGCTTAAGGATATACCCACTTGTTGCAAGGCAGGACACAAATACCGCAGCATTTCTCCATTCCGGAGAGATTCTTCTCCGCTTCACGCATGTCAGCATTGATCTGGTCCATGCCCTCCTCAATCCTATCCAATTGCTCTGTTCACACACATACACATGTTTTAAAACGGTTCCGATTACCATTCCACCTCACAGCGTGATAAATTCATTTCGTTTAAAATTTTTAGTGCTTTCTCAAAACTTCTGTCGTCAACCTTAGGGGGAATTTAGCATGACGTTGTTTTGAAATACCAACGGCTGTATATTGCGCCGTATTATTGAAATTCTTTTAGTAAATTCTCAACGCATTCTCGACAATTTACAGAAGTTAATGTAAGACAAATGATTTGAAATTACGTGTTTGATTATGGTACTGCTCTCTATAGGTTCTTTCCAGTTTTTTTTTTCTATTTGACAATATTGTTCAGTAAAAAAAGCATCGATTAAATTATACTGTGTTAATGTTATAGTGTTATACAAAAACTGAATTCATAGTGTAGTGAGAAAATCTCTTACAATAACTTCCGTCTACGATATTAATAAAATATTTTTACCTTTACTTCAACACGACGAATGTGCTGATACTAAGTGATAATAATACATTTGCGACTAACAAGTAGATAATATAATTTAAAACTAATACATGCAAAACAGCGAATGTTAAGTAATCGTGCATACAGCTGAATGCGTGAAATAAGTACAAAAGGAAATAATAAAAAAAATTAGTTTAGTTCGTTAATAAGGAACAAATACTCATTTCTTTCTAAAATTATTAAAAATTTAAGACATCACTATTTAATCATATCTTTTTATATGGATTGATTTCGCTGTTGTTTTTTTTTTAATCCAGCCAGCGTCAACGCATCGACTGAAAACGTTTTAAGCTTTCAATCGGATAGATTATACCCGATAGTTTATTACGAAAGGACGTTAGCATTTCAGACATAAGCTTTTAGATCTAGTAAATGTTAGTGATTTATAAACTACTGGATGCTTACCGCCCTGCTCATCCAGCATGACCAGGGATTTCATGCCCACCTCGTGACTCTACAACACAATAATGATGTCACTATATGTAGCTCGCCAAACAACGAGAGCGCGCGAGAGGGGGGCGCCGCGCGGAACCGCGCCGCGCCCCTCACCCGATTTAACTAACAACTCAAACTGTAAAACATACAACTGAAGTTAAGATAAATTATGATGGAACTTAAGAGATGAGAACACCGCCGGGTCCGCCGCGAGACGGCCGGGCGCGGCGGCGACGTGAGGTGATGATGTGATTCAAACAAAACAAACCAGTACAGCAAATTAGCGTTACCACAAAGCCATTCCTAAATAAATGTAATAATAGCAAAACACTGTCTGTCGAGAAGGAGAAATGAACAAACAAGAAACTAGAGAGTGGCGGCGCGGGCGCGCGCTGCTACCACTAACACTGACCATCGCTAGCCACGGAACGGAAAGGCAGCCCAGTAACGAATACCATTTAGTCTATGACGTCCAACAGATAATCTTTGCGCGCATTCAGTTCAGTACAGGTCGCAGCGATGTCGTTACGAGAAGAGACAGTAGATTCGGAAAGATAAATAAATATACCTATAAAAAGCGTTCCGATCGACGTCAACGAAAGAAATAAACATATCGAGCAGCTCATACAAATGAAATCTTCAGCAAAAGATAGAGTTAGAGTCGTTGCGACATGGCGACAGTACGGTCAGCGGCGAGCGGCCTCGAGCGCACTAGTACACTATCAAGAATCATCCCCATCGAAACATAGAACACACGCAACATCGATCTCAGTGGCTCGGTACAAGAGATACGTCAAAGAAACACTGAGTTACTCGATCAACGGCACATTCAACACAGACGTTCTCATGGCTCGGCTCTTACCGCCCTGGTGGCTCAACATATGAAGCGCTTGCCCCCCGGCGTCCTCGCTCTATACACAAAATACAAATAAAATAATACTCTGAGGAGACGAGAGTGGGTGTGTGCGGGGTGCGGTGGCCTTGTGCGCGGGTGGCGGGGTGCGCGTCCGTGCTCGTGCCTCGTGCGGCGCAGCGGCGACACTTACTACCAAATACGCTCTCAACAACGACAAGCATGCACACAAGCTTGCGAGTAATACGAGAATCGGTTGAGTCTGTGCGCAGTTTTCATGGGTCATGGCATGAGCATTGTGTGTTGTCAAGAGTCGTGCGTTGAGGAGAAGCGTTTCGAATTTACTTCGGCGTCGTCGGGTTCTCACACGGACGCTAAAGCTAATACCGAACGCGCGACCTATTCCCGTAAAGATGACACTCCCTGTAAAGTTGTGCAAAGTGGTGTATAATAACTACATAATTATAAAATATATATACAAAGATGTGGGTTTTCCGTGAATATATCATAGAGTGTGTGCTTTATAATGTCAATCGTTGGACAGTCGGTAGGATGCCCGCACCTTTGCATTACGTCACAGTGACCAAAAGTCATATATACTCCAGTGGAATACCCTCCGGTGATCTCTTCTGTACATGGAAGTGCGCGTCTTCGTTTTAGCTGAAACCCTATGACGATCCTACATTAGCGAACAAGGCATAGATATATATATATATAAAATGTTAATAATGTAGTGTTGCAAATGTTGCATATCACTCACCTCCCTGGTCGTCAAGAGCGACCAGAGTGCGTATGCCGGCCTCCTTGCTCTACACCAGCCGCAGAAACAAAAAGTCAGAGAGCATGTTAGTTGTGAGGGGTACAGTGGCACAGTAGTGGGTACAGTGGGTAAGTGATACAGTATGGACAGTACGGTGGTGAAGTGCCCGTCTTCACTGTGTTCACGCCCTCCTTATACATATTCTAAGAAAAGTCTTCATTCGCATCACTAACACTTTCAATCGACCATATTATATGAGGACGTTTCTTAGAAATGACCGCATAAACCGTATGTAATTGTTTTGCAGTCTGTACTGTGATGAGACTTTAGGAGTAGTCAATATTTGTATCATATTCATTTAACTGTAAGTAAAAATGCGAGTTTTATAGAAATAAATATAGAAACAATAACAACATTGGAATATAACTGAAAACAATCACATAATCATAAAAAAAAACATAATAATATGAAAGGTATAATGTTTATTCGGTATAATAACTTGGTCTGTATTTGTTGTGAGAGTTCATATTAGGTGTAACTCGATTCACAGTCGGAGTACGGTGGCAGGTATGGGAGTGTGTACATGCCCACATATCGATAGTATTGTGAATGTTCGATAAGGCTTTCAAATTAAACAACGTAAATATAAATAGATGTACAGTCAACAACAACAGCCACTACACAGAGACCTAACATAAAAACACTGATCATAACAGTTTTGCCATCGTTTTCTTTGATCAGAGTCAGAGGATTTTAATTTTTAGGAGCATTTACTTCAGAGGAGGTTGAATTTAAACAAACAATTGTGTTACACTAAAGGCTATAGAATACAGTTTATCAAATTTTGAAGCAAGTCTAAGCAGCAGAGAGAAGAATCGATAAAGGAATTATTGATAATTTTTTTAAATCATACTAAAGGGCTTTTGGGAATATTTTGTAGCAATGATTGCAAAGAATTGACTAAATCTTGAATCGGTATATGAAGAGCTAACATGCCACATATGGAACAGCATTGGATCGGATTTCAACTATTAAGAGCTGACGGTTCTATCAACTGAGCTAATCTATAATTGTGAGATTTATTAAGTAGGTCTATTATTTTAGTCACATGCATTCAGCCATTAGTCTGCTGTTGATAAGGGTCACGCATAAGCATTTATTGCAAAATGCTGATAGTTTAATTAACTGATTCGAATATTTGTTTATATATAGAACTGAACACCAACCGACAGCTCCTATAGGGAGAGTCAAATTCAAACATTTTAATACATAGAGCTACTCACAACATAGAGGGTAAGAGAGATAGCTAACATCCTTGGACAAGTAGAAGAGGCACAGTTCATGCAACACCCACATATTATGCACGGTTATATAAATATATATATATATATTTATATATAAAAACAAAATAAACATTGCCGCAGCGACAATAAAAATCATTATAAATAGATACATATACACATAAAATTATCTACAAATTATAAATATATATACATATGTATATATAAATATAAATAATTAGCGACACCGACACACAACAGCCAAAGGGGTAGCAGAGGCTGCGCCCAAAGGGGACATCGGGCCGGGGTGGGCGTCGGAGACCAAACCGAGCTGGGGGGACTACCCGGGACACTTCCGCTATACCCCTCACTCCCTCGCATCGAGAACACCTCTCTCACAGATGACAACAAAATCACAAAAACCAATATAACAACTGAATTCACTTAAACTAGGGGTTTGGGGGGGTGGGGGCGTAGAAATTAAAATTTCATAAATCGGTAACGGTAAACAGTTTTAATGACAGTTCGCGTCCATCGACGCCGGTCAGCGACCGACCTCGGCACACCCTTTGAGGGTCGTCCATTATTCATGCGCGCTTGAAAGACCAATTAAAATTAGATTTTTAACATTACCAATTCTTAATTTTAAATGGGAAAATGATACAAAAACGGCAAAAGGCACGCGCTGATCAATAAAATCAATTGAAAATATTATCGTTTTTATATCAGATTCAAACAAAAACACAGTAAATATTAATAGTTAAAGGGGAGGTATTCTCGAGAATTCATTATAAATAATATCTTAGACTAGATTTATAGAAGTTAAGATTGCTCCCACAAATATATTCATATACTCGAGTATTTCTCATCTTACTGCAATAATATACAAATTTTTCAAACATCGACTACAATGTTCATTATCATTATCATTATCATCAGCCCATTTTCACCCCACTGCAGGGGCTTAGGCCTCCCCCAGGGTGAGGAGGGGGGCTTGGAGCTTAAGTCCACCACGCTGCTCCACTGCGGGTTGGGAACTGTAACGACCTCCATCTATTGACAGCGTCCGGGACCGACTGCTTAACGTGCCCTCCGAAGCACGGTGTCAGTGATATTGTGTACTTAAGTCAGAAAAACTCATTGGTACACGCCCGGATTCGAACCATGGCCCTATGGGGCCATATAAATTTGAGACAGGTTCGTTGCGCTCTGGGCTAACTAGGTACAATGTTACGATCTAGTAAAATAAATATACAACGAATATAATTTTATTTCTTGTAATAGAAACCAAATAAATTTTTATCGATGTGTAAATCGTAATAAATTTTTTGATAGATATTTCATTTAAAATAAATTACTACATACATATAGTTCAACCTTATTACAGATTATATTATTGCAGTTTCGAACAAGTTTTAGTTGATTCTTAATTAAATCCATATTTAAGATTAGGACGTGAACCTACCTCCTCGCATAGCTGCATCATGCGCCGCGTGGACTCCAGCGACTGAAAATTATTAAAATTCCCATTTTATTTCCAATAAAAGTAATTTATTTTGGAATGCTTTGGATTTATTTATCTATGTTGAACATTCAATGGCTTTCCAAAACTCCTTCAACATTAAAAAGCACTATAATATTTGAAAATCGATTTATTTTTCCAGTTTAATAACTATTAGTAGATAGAGTGGAGAGAAATGGTAAAGTCGGGTTATTTGGTTTATATAATAATAATAATAATAATAATCACACAAACAATCACAACAATGTCCAGATCCCAAACTAAGCATTAGCTTGTATTTTGGGTACCAAGCGAAGACACCACATACATTTAACAACCAAGACCCGGTGCCAGTATTAATATTCATAATATAAATACTGACCCGACCTGGGATTCGAACCCGGGACCTCCAGCTTCACAGGCAGGGTCGCTGCCCACTAGGCTAAGCGGTCGTCGTCGTTATATGAATGTACCGCCAGTGTATAATTTATACCATGTAACTCACAGATTAGAATATGTGGTATTCCACTCCTGCCAAATTAATGCCTAAAAAGTTCAAGAGAACACACATCCCATGGAATTTTCCAATCATTCGGAGGAAAACATGATTATTTATTTTGTAAATGTCCAAATCCTTTTCATCCTATTTGTACAACCGCGTCATATCGACGCTATGCAATATCTAAACGTTCACACATGGTTACTGCACTGAGAAAAGTACTATAGTGAATTCAAATTTTATTATGATGGTTTCACTATCAGTAGAGCAATTGATGATCGGGATCATCATTATGTTACAGGAACCATAATTTCCGCTGACGCATATTTTCTCCATCTTCATATTCCTTGTTTTTTATTATGCGGGTCATCCATTGCTCGACTGATGGTGATCACTTTTTTCAGGGTGACTGCATAATGCATTTGATAAAACTTCGAACGGCGTTGAAATTGGTTTAATTTATTATGAAACAAAATTTTTTTTTAATGGTAATCGGGTTTAGAACCTGATACTTAGTAACCCACATCAAGCTGGCAGGAGGTTTAAAACACATCTGGTATATACTGGTATATATAAATTATTATACATATCGAAATATAAATACGATTTAATGGTGAAGGGCCCGTGTCAACCGGTTTGACCTACTAGTAGGACCACGGTATACCACTATATACCCGTAGTCCCACAGGACTTAAACCTGAGCATAAAATGAATTTGAACGCGTTCGACTTAAAAATTAATTTTATTTTAAATGAAGAATAAATATTAGTTTTGATTGTTTACTTAATAAAAATACAGATAAATATCGATACTATCTAATTGTTCTTAATCCTGTAGGACCACGGTTACATAGTGGTATACCGTGGTCCTACCAGTAAATCAAAACGGTGGGACCAGAGGCCCTCCACCAATTTAATTATATATTTTATGAGTTTATCTATCAGAACCAAAATCAAAATCAGAGACACTATTTGAACTTTAATTTTCTATTAAATAGTTGATTCGATATTATCATCTATGTTATATATACAAGGTGAGATTTTAGTAACCGGCCAAATTTTTCTAGATGTTAGGTATCAAATAGAACTCATTGCGTAAATAAAAAATATGGGTTACATTTTCATAAAAAAATATTTTATCTACAGTGTTATTTCATAACGTTTGGTTGCCTTCTTAACGCTATAGTAAATGTACGCGCCCGAGGCCTTGAAACGGAATGGGGCGGCGGGCATGAATGGTGACTAGAGTTTTTGGTTTTTTTCGGGAAACGTTTCTGTAGTCATATGTCAATATTTTTCCATAGAACGATACTAAAAGGAAACATAACGGCTATCGATTTTCTACCAAAGATCATTACATTAAAATCTGGCTGGTCATTAAAACCTCAACCTGTATAGGTATATGAGAGAATCTGTTCTATTCATTTATTGGAATCGTAAAGTGTTCTATGTATTCTGAAATGTTACTCAATATTTACGATAGATATTTGATGGATACGTGAAAGTCAGGAACGTGTTCTCGTTTGAGACTACAGTTTAACCAAATCATACGTAGAGGATCGATGAATAAATTCATACAAAAGTGCTACTGTCTTAAAGGATTTGAGGATGCAATAAGACAAAAATTTGATGTTATGAAAAATTCAAAATAAATTATTTCTAACCACCTTAACAACCTGTGTTCCTAATTTCTAGTTTACAACTTTGGTTAAAAAAATAATGAACGTGTATCTACAAGAAACCGTGACTTGTTGTTCAAAGTAGTTAGTTAGCGGAAGGAAGATCCTTACCTCGTCCGTGACCTGGCCAGCCTTCATTTGGAGCTCCTGGAGCTCGCTGCGCGGCGCGCCATTCTCCGCTGGCGGCTGTGCTGACACCGGCATTCTGGAAACCATATCAAACATTTTTGAACATAACGTAGAAAATATTCCAACTGCGAATCGGACTCACGTCCTGCGGGTTCCAAACCGTTCGATAAATTACATAAAGCGGAGTAAGTAGGTACTGTTTTTGTATTATATTTGAAATCAATTTAAACATCGAAAAATAACTTAACAGAAAATAGATATGTGACATAAAAGTTCGAATTTACTAGAAGCCCTCTTCTGCGTTTACCGTCTAATACCACTCATACTCTTAGCCAGCTGGCGCAAGATGACGTAAGATGGCGAGTTTCAGTAAGCGAGGTCTTCGCGCGCCGGTCTTAAGCCCCGCGAAATTGCGTTTGACAGTTTCGAAACTATGAAGTGACATTTCTGACTCTATTAAAACCAAAAGCTGCTGTCAAATTTATTTACTCTATGTCCGCCAAGCTTGCTGATGAATGTCAGTCTTTTTTTAAAGATCATTTCAGTCTTACACCAGGAAATGTTAAAATGTGTCCATTTGAAATTTGGGCATTATAGGTTGATGGTCTACCGTTTCTTGATTTGTAGGTTAGGCCAGGCCTATGCCAATGTGACAACCGAACCGGAGCAGAGCAACGAGCCACCTAGAAGGCTTTTGTAAATTTTAAATAAATCAATTAATTGTGATCAATAAATTAAATGATCGCCATACTAATTAAAAGCTCGGTGTCGCCATACGATTATACATCAACGAAATTGGTGAATGACAACATACACATAAGTTTCACTTCAAAGATTGATTTCATAGAAACCCGCATCATTTTGCAATATAATTTAATTAATTATATTGCCACTAAAGACAATTTAAATTAAACATAACTTTTTAAGATAAAGTCGGCGAGCAAAACTCTTATGAGAGACAAGGAAAAATTCGTCGTATGAATCAAGCCTTAATTAGCAGGCACTCATGCATATTACATCATATTTACGAATTGTTATTTTCCAGAGGCAAGAACGTAAACACATGAATACACAATTCCATTTGTTAAGCAAACAAGGCCAGACATTTCTCCGTAGAGACCTAAAATAAAAGTGTTACAACTTTAAATAGCCATAGACATTTTACAAAGACTATATTAGGTTGGTGAGATTGTTTTTAGTAATTTGTATACAAATTAAATGCGTTTTTTTTTCCACAAATAAATTACATTTAATTAAAATATATATGTGCGGTTTTGTTACTGTTAATTGGTGACAAATATATTAAAGTGTTTTCGTGTAAGAAAAAATAATTCGGTTTAAAGAACTTTATTCTCAAAAAAAGACTATAAATAGTCACTCAGTCAATTTTAAATACACATACGGAGGGTAGCTGTAAAATAAATATGCAGTTGAACATCTATTTTTTTTTGCCGAACAAACATCTGAGCGTACCTACAATAACATCTCATCGCCCGTACAAAACAAGATACAAAGGATGCTACATAAAATACAATGTTTTATAAATATAAAAATATGTCTGTCATTATGTATGACACAGCACTGTCATCGTAACCAGTATAGTGTACATAAGAAAATGTTTTCTAATAAATGATTATGAAATTTCAGTTTCGATGATGGCCGGCGATTATTACACCTATTGAGGAGACATAATTCAGAGCTTAAGTTCAGCCAAAAGTTTATCACTAAGATTTACGGCCCTGGGAACGAAGTATTGGTTTCTATGTACGAGAATCCAGTCCTCAAGCAAAGAATTTAAAGTCACCCATCATCATCATCATCAGCCCATTTTTACCCCACTGCAGGGGCTTAGGCCTCCCCCAGGGTGAGGAGGGGGGCTTGGAGCTTAAGTCCACCAGGCTGCTCCACTGCGGGTTGGGAACTGTAACGACCGCCATCTATTGACAGCGTCCGGGACCGACTGCTTAACGTGCCCTCCGAAGCACGGTGTCAGTGATATTGTCACAGTGATAAAGTCACCCAAGTGCGCAGTATTTTTATATCGACCGGGGAGGTCTGTTTTAGCGTGTTTACATTGAGCTTAACTACAACGAAACAGGGATGGGCATCAAGATGTGCGTTTCTCGGTTCACATAGCGATTCGAGAAACTATTATAAGTCGCTAGAAACGTTTATCAACAAATTAGTAAGTTAATAAAATGGGACACAACGATTTATGATTTCGTTTTAGTTAAATGTACACATAGTGTACATGTCAAATAAATATCGTAAATGTCTGACGTTGGAGAATGTCTAAAAAGCACCGCTGTATGTTAACAATCACCATTTTTTTGGAGTGAGAAAGAACATTTTAGGTAATGTTTTAATAATATTCGGACATATGCATCGATGCATATTAACACATATACCAAGACGATTCTGTGCATTTCAGAAGCACCAATACAGAAATTGTGTAAATGTTGACATCCTACGTGCTTGCACGAAAAACGTAATAATATGACTATAATTTAATTAATTAAAACTTATTCATTACAATTAAAATGAAAAAGCTACTGTGTAGCTTTTAACTCCGCTCTGCATCGTTGCGTCCATTGAGATATACAAATCTAACTTACAAAACAAATGGTGGACCCTTAACCTATCTCGGCCGAATCTAAAATTGATCAAAAGGCTTGCTGGACGGCTAGTCACGCCTCGTGGCTTTGTTCCTCGCTATAAGATAATCAAACCTAAACCAACCTAACTATTTAGAATTAAACTTTTTTTTAGGCTAACCAAACCATTGGCATGCTATGTTATGGTATGTTAACATTCCTTGGGTAAGACCAAAATAACCCCGAACAGAAAAAGAAACGAAACAAGACACCAAAAGAACGACCTATGGTCACATATTATCTTGCTTGTAACTGATCTATTGGTTGAGAGACCTTAACTGCAAAACCAAAGGTAGCGGTTTCGATTACCGCCCGAGACAAATATATGTGAGCGTGAACATATATATCTATTTTTTCCGTATTCGGGTGTAAAATATCTATATATATATGTGTTATAAAAAATATCTATGTATGTATATCGGTTGTCTAGAAGCCATAAAACAAGCTTGCCTAGTCTGGGACTAGATGCTCATGTGTGAATGTTCCAGGTATTATAATTATTACTGTACCCATTCACCATTGCCTTTCCAAAGCATGAACTTAGTCCGTGAGTCAGGACTGAAATAGAACACGAAGATTTACAACAGTACGCAGTACTATTGAATCCCTGATATCAAATCAGCAATTCAGTGGCCAGTTTCTCTCACTCAATCTTAGTCAATTTACTGAAATAGAAGGGTTTCTCTAATTCGACAGTGTCTGCGTTTTCCGATTCATCAACTAGTTACTTTTGTGCATTACTCATTTCCTCTTTCTAGTCATCTTTCCCGGTTCATTAGTTTTATTTATTTCGTCAGTGAAGATACAGATGTGGACCACCGACTATACAGCATTTTCCCCACGATACTTCGGATACAAAGCTTTGTCTTTACCAGCGGGGTGATTCTGAACCATCGCTATAACTTAACAAGGGTGATGTTTAAATCATTATCTTAATCTGAAAGCGAATGTTCCAAAAAATATGTCGTTTTATTGAACACCTAAAGAAATCAACAGACATAACATTCACATTAGGCGGAAATAAATGTATTTAAGTTCGCGTTTTAGTAACAATAAAGTAGATTTTTCGCATTGTGACTCGCGATAAGTAATTTAACACTGGTTCGAAATCAGCCCGCATGGGTGGATTTATGATTGGCCGCCAAGGCCCAAGCCTAGGGCGATAAAAATTAAGAAATGCCAAATTTTGAAGAGCTCACAATATCAGCACAAAAAGACAGTGAATACGATGAGCGCATGAAAATAAATTATATCATTATATTCAAAGAAATAGGCCATAGGGCCATGGTTCGAATCCGGGCGTGTACCAATGAGTTTTTCTGACTTAAGTACATTAACTATGACTGACTCCGTGCCTCAGAGAGCACGTTAAGCAGTCGGTCCCGGACGCTGTAAATAGATGGCGGTCGTTACAATTCCCAACCCGCAGTGGAGTAGCGTGGTGGATTTAAGCTCCGAACCCCCTCCATACCTTGGGGGAGGCCTAAGCCCCTGCAGTGGGGTAACATGGGCTGATGATGATGATTCAAAGAAATCGATATATGTAAGGTCTAGATACTCTAAACAGGTTGCGGTTAAATAACAGACATCACAATGATAAAAAATGTCGATTGATTTTCATTTAATGTTAATTAGTATATATACAGTCGTCTCTCGAATCGAAGAAAATGGCGAATTAAGGACACTGACTAATGAACTAAACTGCCTTGTTAATAAAACTGACGATAAGAAGAAACCGTTCAATTTGAGAAACTGACCAGTGTGTCCCTGATCCATTGTATCGATCCATGTTTCAGTACATAGAGCTCAGCCTTGGGATGGCTTGTACCTGCAATTAACACAGCCGGTGCGGTACACGCGAACTTGGTACGACCCATCAGTATGACAAGCGATAAACCTGACGTCGGAAACGCACTTACAATGCTTATATAACTACAACTTTAATTTAGAACTTCCTCACGTAAAAAGCTACTTTAACTAACAAAGAACCAGTAGATCGGAAAACAAGTTCCCAAATTAGAATTCTGTTTGGTTTCCAAAGGTCGCGGGTTTAATCCCCACCCGGGACGAATATTTGTGTGCATGAACATGTCTGTTCCGTGTTTGGGTGCAAAGTATTTCCAAAAGTCCGCAACAGAATGTGTATCTTTTAAAGTGGACTTACTATAACCTTTTTTGTGGCAATCAAGTTTGTTTTGACATAATGCACTATTTGCGAGTCAGAATAACGAAGTAGTGAAGCACATTGGTTTTATACAATCTTCATTCTGTCGATCTTTAATGAAGTAATAAAATGAAATTATATCTGGGTTAAATGCCTTCAGGCCCTAAAGGGGTTATTAAAGAAAAACGTAGAAATCGACCGCCTTTTTTGAAGTACCTATATAGGAAATGTTTAACTTTTAGATCTTTCACAGGTTTCTAACTCTTCAATGGTTGATTGTATCAAGTCATAACTTCGAAAAAAAATTATGCCGGCCGAGATAAAAATAAAATCTGTTTTTATTACGGCGTATGAAACTACGAATAACTGCAATTTTTAAGTGTACATCAAACGCTGGCTTTAGTTTCAGAAACAATGGTTAAAAAGCGAAGACCAATTTAATTCGATGGGAGTTTTTAAAATACGCTAGAATGTGATAATCATGCGATGAAAAAAAAAGAGATAAAGTTATAAAAAGATATAAAAGAAAAAAGAGATAGAGTTATGCGATAGAAAAAAAAAGCACTTCGTAGGTGAATTTTGTACTTAGCCAAGTAGCGGGCTGAATTATGGCTGAATTACACTTTATTGCGTCGAGTCATCATTCATTTAAAATTCTTTTCAAAGTTAATCTTCTGCATCTGTACAATTATTCATTCTGCACTACTGGCCATTTTGAATGAAAATAAAACCTACATGGTGTAACTCTTTGATTTGGGACTTTTTTAAATAAAAGCCACTGCGTTCTAAATTAAAATTAATAAAATGATTCCATACTGCTTTTTAATTTTTTTCACAATCGCGTCTGCGTTCAAACATGGACCCGTACAAAGTTGGAATAATATTTGAATACGAGTTTTGCCGTGACACTACCGCAACAGATTACAGCTCGTAATATTTGAAGAAAACAAGACTAATGAAGTTTTTGGTGTAGTCACTTTCACAGTAAACATTTTTACTTGCAAAATAAACCAAGAAGTAGGCCAGGCACTAAAGTCAATAATGAAAGAACAGCAAGCTATGATGGAAACTGATCCGTACAATCTACTGCAGAATTAGCAGCATGGTTTGAAATCAGCGTACATACAATATTCACCCATTTGCGGTAAATTAATAAAATAAAAAAATGTCCTGACTGGTAAGCCAAATTTAACCATTATTGGTTCAAAACGCAAGACCTTACTGCACTGCACGCTACAACGCTACAAAAGTACTTTCCGAAATCCTCAGTCAACCTCAGTATTCTCCGGACTTGACCTCTAACAACTTTTCCGATAAGAAGTAGAAATCGTTTTTACCAACTTTGTTGAGCCGTTCTCACCAGAGTTCTATCACAAAGGCATTAATGATCTTCCTAGATAGAAGAAATGCGTAAAGAATATGGCTATAATTATTATATTAATTAATACTTTCATTGTAATAATAATAACGTATACATCACAACAAGGTCTAGGCCCCAACTAAGCATTACCTTGTGTTTTGGGTACCAAGGGAAGCCATCACATCGGTACCAGTATCGATATTCATCATATAAATACTGACCCGACCTGGGATTCGAACCCGGGACCTTCAGCTTCGTAGGCAGGATCGCTACCCACTAGGCTAAGCGGTCGTCATTCTTTTTCTAGTTTAATTTTTTCACCATTTAAACTACAATTTCATACTTCAACATCTAATACTTAACTCAAGACTTAAGAGTCGAAAAAACTCATATTAAAAAAGTTTTTTTCGAGGTCATGTCATGAGTTATGTACTTGGTAGACGTCGTATGTATATACTCGTTGATTCTTATATAAAAGTCGTTTCGCTTATCGCTAAAAACCGATTAACTACACTCGAAAAAAAGTTCTGGGTTATAACGTAAGACCTGTAGGGAAAATAGGGTCGGTATAAAACCTATTCCCATTCTATTCTGGCTTTATGTCGCGGGTATGTCCACGTTCTCTCTTCTCTGTTCTCTCAGCCGCGCCATTTCCTCTATTCATTTATAACCCGAAGTTTTGGTTGTCATTCATTTCGAATCATGATTATTCTTCTATCCTACAGGAACGTTCGATTACGATAAACATTAGCCTACGTTACTCTCCAACCCTTCAATTATTTCCATGCAAAAAATCAAGTCATCGTTTCGTTGCTTTGTTACGACGTGAAGATAAGTCGCACAAACAAACGTTTAGCCTAGCCTTAGCCAAACTCTTAGCCTAGTGGGTAGCGACCCTGCCTACGAAGCTAGAGGTCTCGGGTTCGAATCCCAGGTCGGGTCAGTATTTATATGATGAATATGGATACTGGTACCGGGTCTTGGTTGTTATAAGTATGTGGTGTCTTCGCTAGGCACCCAAAACACAAGCTAATGCTTAGTTTGGGGCCTAGACGTTGTTGTGATGTATACTCACAGGTGGCGCGCTCAATTATGATTACACATACCGCACTGTGTCCAAAAACATTACGTACGTCCCGCGCCTGCCTCACTTCCCGCCCGCGTAATGTTGCTAGATCGGGAGAGGTTTCCTACTGTTTTTGGGATAATCATATAAAATCAGAAAAAAGGTGTTTAATAAAAATATTAACAGATAGGTATATTTAGGCCGCGTTTATATAACACAAATTATTTCTTGCGGGGCAGCCGCACGGTCGCTGCGTACTTGTTCATTCATAGTAAGTTTTAACTATACCAGGTACTAGGTCAAAACTCACAATATTCAAATTTCCTTCAGGCGCCAGGTGTTTACTTGAGTTCAATGAGTTTTTTGGTACACTACGAGTATAATTATAGAAAGGAAGTAGCATGACCTTCTGACATAAGTGTTCTTCATTTAATAGAAAGTTACTCACTACAACTTGAAATGCATACATACCATTTTAGTTAAATACCTAAAGGAAATAAACAGTTATTTTTTTATACCTATTACAATTAATAAAACCCGGCTTCAATAAGGTAAGTTTTTAAAGGTAAGGTAAGGGAAGTAAAGTTTTTATTAAGTACCCTTTTGTTGAGTAAGCTTTTTATAATATTTTCTTTTAGAATTTGAACTGATTTGCAGAATTTTACGTTTAAATAAATAATGTAGGCACCTAATTTTATATTTATATCTTTTTCAATAACCGCCGTTTCTATGACTTTCACCATTTATGTGGTCATCATTTACAAGGAATATATTATTTTTTTCAATGAATTTCTTGAAAATTGAAAGAACGATTGCTAATCGTTTGATATTTGAACTTATAACAAAATCTTCATTTGAAATTTTTCGGACATGTGCTTCACAAATACGGTATTTATGTAATTAAAATTTTGGGAAGAGAAATAAACTCCATTATTTTTCAAACCAATAAGCTTGTGAATCCATAGCACATCTGAGGCCAATTGCTTCTACACAAAAGGAATATTTTATTGATTTCGACAAGTAATAAGCAACAGTTCCCGATAATAACCTACGATATATTTTGACAAATCATGAAGCTGAGGCGATTTTAAGACAATAATTTTGCAATGCTACCACCTTTTTCACTATTATAGATCGTTATTGAAAAGCTTTTTCGTTGTATCACATAGAAAATCCAAATCAGAAATATAGACATCACTAATTTCTGAGTTTGATCGTGTAGGCGATTGTGGCTGTGTATCTTGAAATGAAAAACTTTAAGTCTATCATAAAATGAAAAAGCAAAATGCTTAATCAAAAACAGAAAATCAAATGTAATCAATTAAACATAAAAATTTTAGGTAGGTAAGTACCTACGCACATTTTCCGAAATCGAAAGTCCAGATGTTTCTATATATGACTCAGACAATTGTGATGTCAATACCAAATCCCGAAATAGCATGCCATTATTAGATAATTCATATATTACTCCATTCACCAAAATTTAATTTTAATCGGAATGCATAGAAGATTTAATAACACGTATACAATGTATTCATAAAGGTATATCCTTTGTATTTTCTGGGAAAAAATGAAATTTTTGGTATAATAGCCACCGAAGTACGGTATTGGATTACCCACCAACCACCTACCCGCCATCAACCCGCATTGGATCAGCGTGGTAGATTAAGCTCCAAGCCTCCTCATCCCGGAAGCCTAAGCCCCTGTAGTGGGGTATTAAAGGAATGATGGAATGGAATGAAATTGGATTATTTCATAATATAATTATGACCTACATAATGAACAGGAAAGGTGCAATATGAATAATATTTAACTAACATATCTTGACTAATTCTACCTTAGTCGGAATAGCTGATTTCTTTAGTTTTTTTAAACTACATTTCGCGTCACAAAAATATTGCTCGTCAAGGTGAATCGAACAAATTACGTTCCGCTCTGATGGTCTCAAAAACTTATCTAGCCGTGCTCTTTGTATGACTTTCATCCAATTCAATTTTCTTTGTTGTTTGTTGTTCACACAGGTGCTTTATTACTCAAACAATAGAGTATTCTAAACAGGTATTAAATAAAAAGTAGATAAAATTTTCGATGGAACTGGCAACACTCACAAAATGAACGCGCCATTTTTTAAGTCAATCACAATATGTAAAACAAATTCAATAATTAAATAAATCCACTTTTGAATACGTTAATTACAGATGAAATGTGATCCCATCCGATTTCTTCGTAAGCCCAGCAGCATTTTTGCATGTAGGAACGACACAAGACGACATTTTAAAATTAAAATTGACACTTGTACTGTACATTATAACGCGGTAAGTGCAACGGAGTGACTAATCGTAACAAAGTGAAACCACTCTATTTAAGAGTGGTTTTTGTTTCTTCAGTTTCACGCTTACAGGCGCCTTCTGGTTATTCTGAGTGTATACTTTATTATTATTATTTTCTTATATGCAGTGGAATGACGTGACGTCCTCCCGTAGGTACATACCGCGCATCGCGACTACTGACGTTTGCAGTCCTAGACGTGACGTTAGAAGCGAGTTGGTGCTTTCCTAAATATGCTAAGTATAAAATTCTATTTATCTGTCATCTATCGACGAATTTTAGTCAAATGGAACAACATAATAATAATACATGGGAAATCCCACACAGTGCCATCTAGTCCCAAACTAAGCAAAGCTTGTGTTAAGGGTACCTAACAACTGATATACATAAATATATAATCATAACGAAACATCTCTACGGCAATATTTAAAAAAAGAGCGCGTTCGAGTTTCGAACCTTGCAATGGACTCCCAATCTAGTACAACTATTACCTTGTCTGGACCTATTTATTAGCATAATGGGCACTTTGGTTAAATGGAAACAGGACCCGAATATTGAAGGTCAAACGCTAAAGGCTAAAATGCGCACGGACGAGAACGAAAGTAGAACTATTAGTTCGTCGGCCGAGGCCGTTTTTCTAATGTATTATATTGCGCCTGATGATACACTACGATAGATTTAAAAAGCCCTCGATCCTATCATCAAACGTACCTGTTTTTCTCTCCGTTTGGGAAGATTTAAAAAGTAACGCTATATCAAAAATGTCGTCGCAAAAAAAAAAAAAACCTTGTAAAACCATTCCTTCTTATATCTCTGACGCCTACTTCAACGAATCAAAATTGGAAATCGAAAGCGAATTCAACCATTTTTTTTCCTATGAAATTGAGACTTTCATGTCGTTTATTCCAACTGAATTCATAACGACCATCGACAATCACAAGTGGAAACCCGATGCAATAAATTTTATTTATTCCAACCGGTATTTTTGAGACGCGCATAACTTCCTAAATCTTCCACAGCGGCTTTTCGACATAACCATATTATGTCATTAGTGGGGGTTACGACACATCGAATACGACGCTAACTGCGGAGCCAAGGGTCACGGGTTCGATTCCCACCGGGACAAATATTTATGTGCATGAACACGTCAATTTGTTCCGTTTTTGGGTTTAAAAGTATCTATATATGTATATATTATAAAAAATATTTAAAGTATGTATACCTATCAGTAGTCTAATAACACATAATACAAGCATAATACTTGTTTACTTTAGGACTGTATAGATGGCACTGTGTGGGATGTCCCGGACATTATTATTATTGAAAAAACGGTCTACATAGTTAAAGATAAAAACAGCAGTGTAAGGAAATAGTTATGTTACAGCAATACTGCCTTTTCAGAGTATAAAAAGCTCATGGCGGATAAAATATGGCATGTGGCATATCCTCAACACGATTCTCTGCATCCTTGACTAAAGTAAACAACGACGATAATAAATACTTTTTAGCAAACAAAATAAGCAGTAGTGAGCTTTTCGTATCGAGAGTGCGTTCAATTGCATGTGGACGCATATGTATATACAGGGGATTTTTTTATCACTGCACATAATTTTTTATATGATTCAGTAATGTGAATAGGACACATTACCTTAAAAAAATCGAAATTAAATTTTTTATAACTTTTTCAGCCTGTTCGATACAAGTAATCTTTAAACGTGGATATACACCGCATTGGTTGATTGCGGGGGATGGGCGCGCAGAGGTACGGCGGCTCTCGGCAGTGCAGGTAAGGTGATAGGACTCGCGGCAATTTTATGGATACATTTATTAATTTTAGTTTTTTATTTTTATTTTCGAGTAAATAGATAAATAAATAAAATTATTTTTTTTATTTTCAACTAGCTTTCCGCCCGCGGGCTTCGCTCGCGTTGACCACAGTTATACTGGGACAGTTAAAGGAATGCGACGCTGCAGAACATTGTAACACTTTCCAGAACATTCTGAAACTTAACTGCCTGAGAAATATCTATACCTAATTTCATAAGAATCCATTTAGCCATTTTAGCATGAAGTTTTAGCTATCCCACAAGTCGGTCCCAAAATCAGTCAGACGTTTTGGAGATTAACTGGAACAGACAGACAGACTAACAGAATTGCTTTTCACTCTTGACAACGCCTTCTTTATATTTCCAAAATTTCAGTAAAATCAGATCAGCTTTTTCGACAATTAGGCCTAACAAACAGACAGACAAACACACAAATAAAAACCAACTTGTGTCACTCCTGATAACCTCCTTTTTATGTCTGCGAAGATTCATAGAAAGAGTCATAGAAATGGTTTAGTCGTTTTGGAGATAAGCCGGAACAAAAGGACAGACAGACAGCCACACGGACAAAAAGTTACGTATATCACTCTTGACAACCTATTTTTAATGTCTGCATAGTTGCATTAAAGTTTTTAAAAGTTTAGCTCGAACATACAGATAGATGGACAGACAGACAGACAAATAAAAAGTAGCGTATGACACTCCTGACAATCTTTTAATCACATCTGTGAAGTTTTATTGAAATCAGTTCATTGCTTTCGGAGATCTGTTCAAACAAACAGACGGACAGACATACAAAAAGTATTGTATGCCACTTCTGATAATCTTTTAATCACATGTGTGAAATTTCATTGAAATCGGTTTAGCCGTTTCGGAGATTAGCTCGAATAGACGGACAGACAGACAGACAGACAGATAAAAAATTTGGTCATATGGTCACATAGATATCGTCATAACATCAAGTTTGAGTACCAACACGATAGGTCTGGAATTGATGGTTTCGAAAATATAAGCATTTAAAAATTGGGTCACGTGGTCACATAGATCTAGTCAAAACATCAAGTTTGAGTACAAACACGATAGGCCTGCGATTGATGGTTTCGAAAATATCAGCTTTTAAAAATTTGGTCACGTGGTCCCATAGATATCGTCATAACATCAAGTTTGAGTACCAACACGATAGGTCTGGAATTGATGGTTTCGAAAATATAAGCATTTAAAAATTGGGTCACGTGGTCACATAGATCTAGTCAAAACATCAAGTTTGAGTACAAACACGATAGGCCTGCGATTGATGGTTTCGAAAATATCAGCTTTTAAAAATTTGGTCACGTGGTCCCATAGATATCGTCATAACATCAAGTTTGAGTACCAACACGATAGGTCTGCAATTGATGGTTTCGAAAATATAAGCATTTAAAAATTTGGTCACGTGGTCACATAATAGATACGTCTACAAAGTTTCATTGAAATCGATTTAGTCGTTTCGGAGATTAGCCGGAACAGACAGACAAACGGACAGACAGACAAAAAGTAGCTTATGTCACCCCCGGTAATGCTTTCTTTACGTCTGCCAAGTTACAGTGAAATCGGTTTAACCGTTTCGGAGATCAGTTCGAACAGACAGACAGACGGACAGACAGACAAACAAAAGCAGCCTTTGTCACACCTGATAATACCCTCTGCACGTCTGCTAAGTTTCATTGAAATCGGTTAAGCCGTTTCTGAGATCAGCTCAAACAGACAGACAGATGGACAGACAGACAAACAAAAAGTAGCCTATGTCACCCACGGTAATGCCCTCTGCACGTCTGCAAAGTTTCATTGAAATCGTTTCAGCCGTTTCGGAGATTAGCCGGAACAGACAGACAGACAGACACGTCAATTTTATTAATATAGATAAAGTACGAAAGAAATTTTTATGCGCAGTGATAACAAAAAAATCCTGTATATTTCTGGACGTTTGCCTATTATCTGTTCCTTGAAACTTTTTATTTAATTCTACACGCTCTATAAGTTAGGACTACGTTCAGACAAACACGCGGTATATTATAGTATACGGGATGTTCGGCTGAACGTAGATCAAGTTTAAACCTGTTTTTCTCGGTAACGATTAGTTTGCGCCATCTGCTAACTGAAACTTTTTGTTAAGTTCGGTAAGCTCTATATGCTCTATAAGTTTGGACTACGTTCAGGCGAATACCTGGTAATCCGGTATACGGATAACTTTAATCTAGTAGAATGACGGAAGGTATGTGTCGTATGACTATATACTATATACTCGATATGGACAGCAGGCCAGCCTGAGAACGCGTCGACATATGCTTTCCGCAAATTCAGCAACCTGCCTGCCTGCCTACGAAGCTAGAGGTCCCGGGTTCGAATCCCAGGTCGGGTCAGTATTTATATGATGAATATGGATACTGGTACCAGGTCTTGGTTGTTATATGTATGTTGTTGTGATGTATACGTAAAAAAAAAGAACCACTGACCGGTTATATTGTATGTATTCAGCAAAATCTACAGGTAACATTCGTCTAATAAATAAATTATAACACAACCCTAAAAAGCTAAAGTACCTACTGTATACTAAAGTATTGTAGAAGCAAAATTGAATTGCGTAACCCTACAAAGCTTTCTCGAAACTCAGCAATATGCGAAATTGCGAACTGTATCTTGCCTAGCCAAGCCACGAGCGCCTGTTTAAGACATTGTTGTGTAAAAAACCTTTTGGTGAGATTGTCTAATCTAAAGACCTCGGTACTAAATGTAATTTTTACAATATGTTATGCGTTTGTGTGTAGTCCACAACTTTTAAATTCTATCACTACATATTATAAAATAAAGACCCCCGCCGCATCTGTCTGTCTGTCTGACTGTCTGAACGCGACAAACTAAAAAAACTACCGAAAGGATTGGCATATGATTGATATCAATGGACAAAGTGATTCAAGAGGAAGATTTACGTGTATAATTCATTAATTTTTTGTGCAAATTAGTTGAAACATGACGATTATAGTTGAAGAAGTCTGTGAAGTTGGCTGAGAGCTTTCATCGAAAACGCTGCTTAATCACTTTGAGATATAACAAAATAATGTATGGAGAAATTGTTTCACTTTTATAGGACTAAAGAAAAGTCCGTGATGGCATATGTCTATCTTTTATGGATGGCTTACTATACCTATTTTTATGTTTAAAAAAATGTGTCATATGATAAGGTGATTAGAGAGCAATTTATACGGATACAGTATTAATCCTTATCAAATTAAATACGTTATTTACCATCAGCATTTCATGCAGATTATGATTGCCCTTTACACTATACAATTTAATTAATATCTTAGGAATTATCGCGAAATAAAAATAATATTACTATGGAACAGACGGCGCGAACAAAATTTGTGCATGCGTGTGCAGCAGTGAGCACTGCGGAGTGCAAGCGAGGCAGCTAATGAGCCGTACTAATGAGTCATAGATATACCATGTCATCGTCACAGAGGCGACCTGTGAAAATTTGTTTATATTCTACCTATTGAATTGGGTAATGTTAGGGAACGTAGTAAAATAAAATTGAAAGAGGCAAAAATGATGGGTTTGATTACAATGTCTAATTTAATTAATACTGTGTATAGATGTTTCTTATATATAAATCTATAATATATAAATCGGTGCAGATATAAATCTAATTAAATCTAATCCACATGTTCGACGCAACAAGCTGATATGACACTACAGTAGAAAAAACACTACGGCTTAGATGGCCCGCTAAGCGTGCGAAGCCGGGGCGGGTCGCTAGTAATTGTATAAATTGTATTGGGTAACTGTACTTATAGTCGCGTAGCCAGAAAAAAATTACTTACCATAATTCCAAGGATCTTCGTTTTTGGTGAGTGGATAGATAAAGTGCATCGTGAGCTATTGTCAAAAAGTTAGAAGTTTTAGGGCTGTGCTAAGGGCATGGCTAGGTATTTCTTAATATTTCGTGTAACACGCTGTATATAGAATAAAAATTTGAAATTTTGATTGGTTCTTATTTAGAACTATCTTATCCTCATATTGTAAAATTTTTAGAAAGATAACATAAGGGATACTACGAAAATTTGAAAAAAATAACGGTCTGGTTGTGGAACATTAAATGTCATAAAACAGTTTTGATACTTCTAAGGCTGTTCGTTTTTTATGAATGGATAGATAAAGTGCATTGTGAGCTAATGTCAAAAAGTTAGAAGTTTTAGGGCTGTGCTAAGGGTATAACTAGGTATTTCTTAATATTTCATGTAACACGCTGTATATAGAATAAAAATTTGAAATTTTGATTGGTTCTTATTTAGAACTATCTTATCCTCATATTGTAAAATTTTTAGAAAGATAACATAAGGAATACTACGGAAATTTCAGAAAATAAGTCTGGTCGTGGGACATTATATTTCATAAAAAAGTTTTGACAATTCTAAAGTTGTTCGTTTTTGGTAAGTGGATAGATAAAGTGTATTGTGAGCTATTGTCAAAAAGTTAGAAGTTTTAGGGCTGTGCTAAGGGCATGGCTAGGTATTTCTTAATATTTCGTGTAACACCCTGTATATAAGATTTAAATTTGAAATTTTTATAGGTTCATAATTAAAACTATCTTAACTTCACGTTGTAAAATTTTTAGAAAGATAACATAAGGGATACTACGAAAATTTGAAAAAAATAACGGTCTGGTTGTGGAACATTAAATGTCATAAAACAGTTTTGATACTTCTAAGGCTGTTCGTTTTTTATGAATGGATAGATAAAGTGCATTGTGAGCTAATGTCAAAAAGTTAGAAGTTTTAGGGCTGTGCTAAGGGTGTAACTAGGTATTTCTTAATATTTCGTGTAACACGCTGTATATAGAATAAAAATTTGAAATTTTGATTGGTTCTTATTAAGAACTATCTTATCCTCATATTGTAAAATTTTTAGAAAGATAACATAAGGAATACTACGGAAATTTCAGAAAATAAGTCTGGTCGTGGGACATTATATTTCATAAAAAAGTTTTGACAATTCTAAAGTTGTTCGTTTTTAGTGAGTGGATAGATAAAGTGTATTGTGAGCTATTGTCAAAAAGTTAGAAGTTTTAGGGCTGTGCTAAGGGCATGGCTAGGTATTTCTTAATATTTCGTGTAACACCCTGTATATAAGATTCAAATTTGAAATTTTTATGGGTTCATAATTAAAACTATCTTAACCTCACGTTGTAAAATTTTTAGAAAGATAACATAAGGGATACTACGAAAATTTAAAAATTTTCAAAAAAATTTTATAACATCTGATGTTATATTTTGAGACTTTCGGTACCTAGTTACTCAAATCTGTTGGATTAAGTTCAGAAAGTCAAGTGGCATGCTTCTACTACAATTTCATTTTTCTTTCGTAAGATACACAATAATGAATATAAAATTGATAAGTTCGCCGGGCGCAGGCTGGTGTGCAAAAATACCATGCTAATAGAAGAATTGGTGTATATCAAGACAGAAAACTAGACACTCAAGAGACCATACTATAGGCTGCTGATACTCATAAAATAATTCTAGCCAACGAGTCAGTTGAAATATTATTTGCCTTATGTACAGTACAGTTACGCGCAGGAGTGCCTTGAAATTATAAAATAAAACATAAAGTACCTACTTTTTTACGTCGTGTTGTAAATTTTTTAGAAAGATAACACACGTGTCACTACAAAAATCTAAAAATTACTCTTTTGTCATTCAACAAAATTTCTAAAATTACATTTTAAAACGTTCGGTTGTTACACAAATCTGTTTGGTTAAGATTAGAAAGTCAAGTAGTATGCTTCTACTACAATTCCATTTTTCTTTCGTAAGATTCACAATAATGAATAATAGTTGATTCCCTGTTAATGTGGCACTTACAAAGCACTTGATTATCACACGAAACATTTGAAACATACAGTTTGTGGATTTTGTTTAAATTTCACGAACACACGAATGATGCGGGGTGCGGGTTAGTGTGTGGACATTGCGCGCTCCTCCAAGTGTCGCGCCGGCGCTTAATATATGCTTGTTCAACTAAAAGTTTTTTAAAAATATGAAAAAGTTATTCTTGTAATCTTGAAGTCTTCAAACACTACTAAGATAACTGGCAGCTGCTATTTCAACAAATCAGCTTACTAACTGCAGCGCTCTAGCGGGTATTCATTTCGGCATGCTGGTTGTGTCCTACTCTTAGTTTAATTAAGTAAACATATATTACCAATAATCATTTGCCGCTAAATGGTTGCACTTTTGCAGATGACTGTATTTTTCCTACAAGCAAAAAGTTGCGGTTCAAAGTCTTAATTGACCATAGAGTAAATAAATTTGACAGCATTGACTATGGTTTGGTTATTATTATTATTCCTTTGTATTATAAAATCAAAAAGGGTGTATGTTTTCTATATGAGTGTTTTCAAAAATAATGAACATTCTTATACAGTAATAAACACAAAGGCCTAGTTGCTTTTTTACAGTGGTATTTTTATATTTGCTTATGATTATGATTTGCTCACTAGTGTAATTTATCTATTTCAGTTTTAGGTATACTGTGTCATAAGAAGCCATAACTACAGAATATCTCATAGCTCTTTAACATGAAAAATAATTGTTTTATGTATCTACGGTTGGTTATCAATGATAGGTGCTACAGCATGTTTATATCATTTTTTTGTACGTGCTGGGTTGCACGAATAAACAGAATGAATTAAACATTAAGTAATTTATAAATGTCTCAAATTTATAAGGCCATAGGGCCATGGTTCGAATCCGGGCGTGTACCAATGAGTTTTCCTGACTTAAGTACATTAACTATCACTGACTTCGTGCCCCGGAGAGCACGTTAAGCAGTCCGTCCCAGACGCTGTCAATAGATGGCAGTCGTTACAATCTCCAACCCGCAGTGGTGTAGCGTGGTGGATTTAAGCTCCTAACCCCCCCCTCCTCACCGTGGGGGAGGCCTAAGCCCCTGCAGTGGGGTAAAATGGGCTGATGATGATGATGATTTATTAAAGTGCGTATATGTTGTTTTATTTAGAAATACCATTGCCTCTATACTAGAACTTCAAATAGATTTTTTGTCAGACCACGAATCGTACCGCATCATAAAAAATAAGAATTACGGCGCCACGCGTGTGCCGTAATGTAGGCACAATGACACGATAAGTCCCTACATACTCTGTCTCGCTCGCAGCCACATTAATCAAATTTATCCGTAATTTAAACAAAACCCACAATCTATATGTTTTTAATTTTTCGTGTGATAATCAAGTGCTTTGATAAGGCCATATAAGAGCGACTTATCAACTTTTATTCGTTATTATTTATTTTATTATTTGTATATTATTTCATATGTTATGGGAAAAAAATGAAATTATAATATAAGCACACTACTTGACTTTCGAAACTTTACCTAACAGATTTGAGTAACCACCGAAAGTCTTAAAATGTAATTTTAGAAATTTTGTTGAATGACAAAAGAGTAATTTTTAGATTTTCGTAGTGACACGTGTGTTATCTTTCTAAAAAATTTACAACACGACGTAAAAAAGTAGATACTTAATCTTTTATCTTATAATTTCAAGGCACTTCTTCGCATGACTGTACTGTACATAAGGCAAATAATATATCAACTGAATCGTTCGCTAGAATTATTTTTACGAGTTTCAGCAACCTTTAGTATGGTCTCTTGAGTGTCTAGTTTTCTGGCTTGATATACCTACACTAATTCTTCTATCAGCATGGTATTTTTTCACACCAGCCTGCGCCCGGCGAAATTATCAATTTCATAGTCATTATTGTCTATCTTACGAAAGAAAAATGACATTGTAGTAGAAGCATACCACTTGACTTTCTATACTTAATCCAACAGATTTGAGTAACTACCGAAAGTCTCAATATATTATTTCAGAAGTTTTAAAATTTTGTTGAAAGATTTTGTCTTATTAATTTTTATATATTCGAAGTATCACATATGTTTTTATTTAAAAAAAATTACAACATGAGGTTAAGATAGTTTTAATTATGAACCAACTAGCGATCGTACCCGGCTCCGTACGGGTGGACTACAGAAACGTTCTCCTAGGCATTCCCTCCACCACCCCTTCTTCTTTTCGCCCATGTTACTCGCTGATAAAGTAGCTTTCTATAGGAGAAAGAATTTTCGAAATCAGTGTACAACTGTTTAGTCCACGCGAGCAAAGCCGCTGGCAGAAAGCTAATATCTTTATAAATTATAGCCTATGTGTTATTATGGTGTATAAGCTATATTATTGTAAAGTTTCATTAAAATCCATTTGATAGTTTTTGCGTGAAAGAGCAACAAACATCCACACATACATCTATACATACAAACTTTCGCGTTTATATTAGTAGTAGAATTAAAATTTCAAACTTTAATTCTATATACACCTTGTTGCACGAAATATTAAGAAAAACTTAAGCTATTCCCTTAGCACAGCCCTAAACCTTCTAACTTTTTGACAGTAGCTCACCATGCACTTTATCTATCCACTCAGCAAAAACGAACAATTTTAGAATTGTGATAACTTCTTTATGAAATTTAATGTCCCACGACCGGACTATTATACGTTAGAACGAATGTATTAATTACGTGAGGTTTTATTTTTTTTTACATCAAAAACTTCAGTGAAATTTAGTAAGATATGGATGGACTCCGCTCTTTACGCGAGTTTCTCCGATGATTTTTAAGTAAGTAAATAAACTTTTTCAACATTTTTTATAGGTATAGTTACTGAATTTCAAAGTTGAGGTGAGATTTTCCATTGACTCCCCTCCCCCCGTATTTTGAGCTCACGTTATTTATGGACGACCCCTTATGAATTTTGTATGAGTGTTTCACATGTTTTACTAATACGTAATCGCTAGGAATACGTATGCAAAGTATTAGCATAAATTGCTCTGCAAAGGGGATTCCTAAGATTTCCCAAGTAGGAAAATTCTATTTTCATATTATTCATGTTTCGAGAAATTTTAGAAGACACTTTTACTAGATGGTAATACATTTTAATATTTAACCATTGTCGTCGTACTCATATTTTAGGAACTCAGTAATCATATTTGAAAGTTAGCATTGAACGAAGCCAAATTTCCTGAATATGGCCGGCTGACAGCCATCGGCATCGAGCACGACCTTGCTAGCTAAGGAACAAAGGCGAAGGGCGACAAAACCCCTTCCCCCATTTCACCCCTACCCGCATTAACTCCACAGCCAGCCCACCCCCATTGATCTCCATCGCGATTTTCATTCAGTCCACGTTTTCACGGACTGGTGCTTAAATGCAAAACTAACGAGCTCGACAATAAAAACTTACAACAACGTTTTCTGAACGAACGAATATCAACTGAATGACCGAGGCAATGAAGCTGAAATTTGAATTTACTTAGCTTGCGGTATCAAGTTAGACCGATTCGATTTCGAGACTTTTGTTCGATAATAATACGTATTTTAGGTATTTATGTTCAAGATAAAATAACGCTTTGAATAAATTTGTACATTTTTGTTGTGGAATAATTTTACCGCTATGTTCTAGGATATTGAGCTTATGTTTGTGAACAAATTTCTGCGTACTCATCTTTGATGTCAACCATCGACACTTCCCCATTACTAATTTTATTCTAGATAGTACGGTCGACTAATTTCATTTATCGTCCCTTTTCAAAATTATCATAATATTTTTAAAAACAAGAAGGTCAGGAATATGATGCTAAATATAAAATTTGGAACTCCTAAATTATGAGAATTATACCTAACATATGGACGATTAACTTTGGGTCCAGACGTGTGTCTGTAACTTGTAAGGTATGCGTACCCCTTATGCGAACCGAGTCTGTAATGTAATATAAAAGCCGCGAACGGTGTATTACATTAAGCTCGGTCGGCCTAATGTATACGCACACTTTACAAGTTTACACTTACATTATAAACGTGTGCGCCCGCCTTAAAAGTTATAATATAACAATTAAAAACGTTTGTATTCTAATTTACAACAGATTAAGTACATATCCACCAACCCGCATTGGAGCAGCGTGGTGGATTAAACTTTAATCTCCCTCATTCAGAGGGGAGGCCTAAGCCCTTGCAGTGGGGCATTAATGGGCTGATGGTATGCTAAGTGCATATGATGGCTAGGTAGCACGATGACATATATATACAGGAAAAATACCCAAAAAAAATTTAGTATCTATATTAAAAAGTTGCTGATACTAGTCATCTATATAGTTTTTAAGTCTTGTGAAAGTATCTACAGGTATAAGGATAAATGACTTACGAAGAAAAAAGTGACAAAGATGGAAAAATTGCTTAGTGTTAGGTTCATAGTGCAAAAACCAGCAAAAACTATTTACGCTGTTTGACTTTCGTCATAAGCATGTGACAATTTCTTTGATGTACAGTAAAACTTCTTTCAAAAGTCTTTAGTGTGTTTGAATAGCTACAATTTAACGTGCTTCCTATTAGCCGCTTAATATTTTGACTGAACGTCAATAAGTGGCATTACAATTTGGTTGCACCATATCATACACCCGTAAGCGAAACAATTCATTACCTTTATTCAATACATAAAAATTGATGTGAATCAAAATGATATAAATCAGAGACAAAAAAATTACGTAAGCGTATCATTTTTAGTAAAATTCGTTGTGTAATTATTTTCAGGACACTGTCTCTAAACAAATACCGCTACATGGTTCTCTAACCTCTAACCTACTCGATTCTCTGTGGAGTCGTCCGACTTGCCAATATAGTCCATAAAGCGTTAACCCATTTTGTAAGGGGGTCTCCTTTTATGGGCCATTTTGATTCGCAATTTCACAATTAATTTAACGTTTTGCCAAGGGCCATTACTCGTTCAACAAAGCCATGAAATACACAGAGAATGGAGAAAAAAATTAAGACTGTCATTTATTGTAGGGTCTGGTTGCTTTAAAGGTTAAAGATATTATTATAATAGGTCGGGGAGAAAGTCACTTCGTATTTTGGGGGTCTGAAGTTTTAATCTAATTTTTTCGTTTTTCTTTATGTATTACCTGGTTCGCTTTAATACGATTCAAAGATAGCATTCTTAACTAAAAAAAAAGAAAGGAAAAGCTACTTCCCGTCATTTTACATTGTTTTTTTTTTCAATCTGTGGAAATAAGTGAAAGCGCTTACGAAATTCACAATGTGATAAAATTTTATTAGAAAAAAAGAGGAAAATGCGACAGAAGCCACAAAGAAAATTATAATAATTTATACACCTAATACGAGATCAGCAAGAGTAGCACAAAGTTTAAACGTTTTCAATTAGGAAATTTTAAAGTTAAAGATACAGTTAGCTCTGGTTGTCCCACTACGGATAAAGTTAACGCCATTTATAAAAAAGTTGAGCAAAATCTGCATATTAGTAATTATAACATTGCTGAAGAACTAGGCATTGACCATATAACAGTTTTGAATCATTTGAAAAAAATCTAGGTAGACAAAAAGCTCGATGCTTGGGAGCCACAAAAGCTCACTGAAAGAAATCTAATGAACCGCGTACTCATTTGTGATTCTTTATTAAAACGTAAAGAAAGCGGACCATTTTTGAAAAGATTGATCACTTACGATAAGGTTTCCACTTGTTTCGGACTCTTCAGAAATCTTTGGGAAGTGTAAGGTCATATATCAAGAGAAATCTGTCCAAACTACTCGTCATATTTATTTAACCACAAATCCTAGAAATTTTATAGCAACGAGATCATGTCACTACACACAAGATAGCAACAAGCTGTTGAACAAATCGGTACATATACATTTTAGATAAATGTAATTAAATAATGGAGAAAACGCCTTGAATTTGTATATAAAATAATAGCTCTCTGCCTGCGGCTCCTCTCGCGTGTACTACACGTTTGTATCGGTACCCCTTTTTCCGGGTTAAAAAGCTTATAAATTATATCTATGCAAAAATTATGGCGGTGTCGTTACAACTGTGTAATTTACGCGACCGGAGCCGCGGGCGAAAAACTAGCTTGAAGATAAAATATAGCCATTGTTACTCAGGGATAATGTGGCATTCTAATGTAGAAAGAATTTTTGAAATCTGTCCAGTAGTTTTTGAGTTTATTCGTTACAAACATACAAAAAATACAAATCTTTCCTATTTATAACATTAATGTAGACGAAATGACTTTCTCCTCAATATACGATAATATTACTAGCAACCCGCCCCAGTTTCGTCTGGAGTACCGAAGTGGTACTGAATATCTAAGGCCGGACGACCTAATTATCTAGCAAGCAGTATTCAGTTTCGAAATCAAACAAAACAGAGATATCGCGTCGCACTTCTCGGCTTCATATACATATAGTCGCGGGCTCGCGGGCAACCAGCAGTCGGCACGGAGGCAGTATTGGTAAGTAACACGGAATCACTCTGTGAATATCACGGAAAAACACTTAAATTCTTCATAAAAAGAAGCTATTTTCTTTATGGCTGGAAAGCGTGCAGCGGTCAAGAGCCTATCTATCTTTAATATCTCAGGGTTAACATCGCTTGTCACTACCTCATATCTGTATGATGTTGCGCCATATACAAATATAATTTAACCTCCATACAATCTCGGGTACTTTCAGGCAAGACGCAACATATAAAATCACGAAGAATGTCGACTCACGTGCACGCAAGCAGCGTTTGCAAGAAGTCCTACTACTGTTTTATTCATCTAGATAAAGGTTTACCTTGCACGGACAACCTTGTGTGATTGAACGCTTCCGTACACAAACATTTCGGAAGCCACCTAAGTTATTTATGTGCAGTTAAATGAAAGATATCACCCCAATAACAATGTATGGCAGCGTCAATAATTGATGAACGTTCACGTGTATTCTAGGTGGGAAAGGTGACATTTATTTCAATTACCAAGACATCAAGCCGGTAGGGGTTTATTTTTTTTATTTCTTTCTACTACGATTATTTTTAATATCTCGATCTAAATTGAAGGGGTAAGTGGACAAAGGTGTTAACTAACAGAAAGTTCAAAATGAGTTCTGTGTGTGAGTGTGTTTTTATGTAGCTCCCACCACATTTATAAGCCTGAAATGTAAGCATAATTGTCAGTTAATACCTTTGCTATAAGTCTTTATTTTTGACACGAATCAAAATTTGTGCAGTCGATTTATGATCATTTAAAATCTAATTCCACGCAAAAAATAGATTTATTTTGTTTTCTCATGTAACACCTTTGTCCACTCACCCCTACAATTGTCAATCAGATTACAAAGCGACTCGTTATTGGATGAAAATATAACAAGAAAGAAAGGTTCTATATGATTCTAAGAATTATTCTTGCGAAAATATATTTGTATATTGGCAATACAAGTTTTTAGGGTACCGGAGCCATATGGCGAAAAACGGAAACTTTGTATTAAATCCTGTCTGTCTGTTTGTTCGTCTATCACAGCCATTTCACTCGGAGCCTGTTGGCACTATTTGAAAAGTAGGTTGTAATCTACGGACCGCTCTACTACGGTACAGAAAAATTACCAAAAAAATTTTTTTTTGCTTATTTTGGATCCGTATATAAAATGTAACTGAAATACGAAAAAATCTTTTTAGCGCGCATTTACGAGTGGGATACTTATAGATAGGTCTCTAAAAATGAAATAGAGGTTTTATAATGTTTTATTCAAGTTAATAATTGTTCAGATATGCGCTCCTAAATCCCTGAAAAATGTGTTCCAACCCTATAATTTTTTCAACTAAGTGGCGGAAAATAAAAAAAAAGAAATTGTTTTATAAAACTGTGCAAAAAATTTAGTTATAACTTCAAAAAAGTCAACGACAATTGGTTTGAATAATATATATTAGAGTTTTTGAGATATTTGTTTTTAAACTTATTATTTTATTATGGACGCCCCCCGGCCAGGTGGACTGATGACCTAAAACACCATACCGGAGGTAATTGGATGCGGATGGTAGAGGACCGTGTGTGGTGGCGAGCCTTGGGAGAGGCCCATATCCTGCAGTGGAGAGACAAGGGCGGATGATGATGATTATGATGAAACTTATCATTTCAATTTTAACAATGAACGGAACCCTTCTTTTTGGACAAGTGCCTGACTCGCACTTGACCAGTTTTTTGACATTGTTATCATATTCTGATCGGATCGTACCAGTCAGTCTATGAAAACAAATGGAATTCGGTTAATTTCCTAAAATATTTAACACGATATATTTGTCTATGAACAAATCCAAAACGTATATAACCCATTAACTAATGTTAACCCCAATTTAAGCCCTCGCGTTATTTGATTTCAAAGGTAAATCACGTAAATCCTTTTTTCCGTTCAACAGCACCCATCCCGAAAAAGGGACAATCCAAAACCACCTAATTCTCGACACAAATTTTCGTGTACGAGATAAAACGTCCGTCGGAGGTCAGCCGTAGCGGATTTGCCGAGTTTGACCTTTGAACATTAACAAAGGTTGAACTTTTTGAATCTTGATACAGACAAGCGTGATTTAATATACTTATTACGAATTCATAAAAAGATATATGAAAAAAACGAGGATTAATAAAAAAATATTTAGAATAGAATATAAAAAAGAGAGTTTTGTTGTTATTTTGAATTTACACAAAATCTTCATTGTTACTGGCCAACGTGAATATGTTTCGTGACAACAAACGAAAAATAAAACGTAAAAGCTGAAATTCGGGCCGTAATTCGTAATAAATTTACGTAATTTTTAACAGATATTTTTCAGTATGTATACTTACTGAAATAAGTATACATACTGAAATAAGAATATACTTATAGAGAGAGACACCTCACCACGTATAATTATGTGACGAATCAGGTTGTAGCCAGCCTTATCAACTAATTTACAAACAGTAAATACGCACATATCTTAATATTGTGATCTCGTGTATGTTGGAGATAAAATTTTCTCTCCCCCCCCCCCGCACGCCGTACCTACCCCAGGTTTCTGATAAGTTGGTTAAAACAAAGAATTTTTATAGTTACTTTTCAAATCAACTCTGTAACTAACATTCTTACCGTAACTCATTTTGTTTACGAGCTAAAGACTCGTGATAGTCTGACGGACTGACAGACAGTAAAGTACCACTAATAGGGCTCTGTTATGCCCTTGGGTATGGAACCTTAAAAGTGTGAATTTGGTTCAATGGCGTATATCGTTCTATCAGAAGTTTGAGTCTTATCAAAAATAGACCTGATGACATACCTAATGATCAAATAAAAATATTAATTTTGATTATTTTTACATGTGAAGTTGCACAAAAGCAATGAACTTATTTGTGCACACATGGGTCAAGACAAGGGTCTACAACCTACAACGTAATAGGATTTTTTTATTAGATCACACAAAATACGTAATATTATTAATTTTTTTTTGCAGTCCATAAAATCTTCATAATTCGTCGGCATACTGCGAAAAATTAGTAATTGAGATGAATGTATTAAAAAATAATTGACTGTTATATGAATTATATTTGATCCGACTCAAAATTCGATGATACGCCATAGAAATGGTTTTAAACACCATAAAAAAAAATGCTGTAATTTCCTCACTTGTTTAGTCAACGCGCTGACTCAATATTTTCTGCAGTTACAGATTTTTAACAGCATCACGACCATATTTTAAATATTAGCTGATACTATCAGACAGAAGGTCCGAATTATTAAGATGCGAGATTACTAGTAGAAGAGAAAATATATCAAAATATTAAAAATTCCATTCAAAGTCTCCCTTTGTTTAAATGCTCATGAAAATAATAATAATACATGGGACTTCCCACACAGCGCCATCTAGTCCCAAAGTAAGCAAGTATTATGCTTGTGTTATGCGTTACTAGACAACTGATGTACATACTTAAATATTCTTTATAATATATACATATATAAATATTTTGCGAAGAAACCACATACATATAACAACCAAGGCCCGGTACCAGTATCAATATTCATTATACAAATACTGATCCGACCTGGGATTCGAACCCGGGACCTCCAGCTTCGTAGGCAGGGTCGCTACCCACTAGGCTAAGCGGTCGTCAAAAAAAATTTAAAATAATAACCGTTTCAAATTACCAAATCTTTGTTATTTGAGAATTATGATACCTTATTAACATATCCTCGCGAAAAGGGTGCTTCAACGTCGATGACGAGAAACGAAACAAGGGTTTGAAGGCTTTAAACAATTTCGGAAAGATAAACGTGAACTAATAAATCATAACTTTATATTTATCTTGCCGTTCGCGTGGCATTTTGACGTCCTTCGTTCTTATATAAAAGATTTTTTTTTTTCAATATTTGCGTCTCGACCTCCTTTCTACGCTTACAGCCTATAATAAACATAATGGGTATAATAACGTCCTATATCTGGATAGAAGGTCCTCTACGAATAATGTTCTAGGCGCGACTTCCACCGGACCTTCTAGATTGATCCCTTAATGTTTAATTGTGACCTGCTCTTCGTGTGAGGTACCACTGCCCCCGTTAGTGCTGAATATGATGCACGCAATATAATGGGTACGATAATACAATAAATACGTATCTGCGTGTACTTAAACGTGCCGTTTATTTAACATTATATTTCATTAACGTGCCGGCCCTTAAAAGGTCATTTAAAGGTGATTTTAATAATAAAATACATTATTTTTAACGTACGTTAAAATATTTAAGGTCGATAGTTTGGTGTCACATATGCGAGACTTAAAGCGGCGTGCGGTGCGGGCGATATGATAGCGACGCTCCGTGCCTGGGTTGCTAGAAAATCAATAGACGCGCGCATTCCCCGCACCGGTTAGCCAGACCCTCCCGGTCTACCAGACGTCATCAGCCGCCATTCATTAACAACTTTAACTGTTTAATATCTCCCATACGGTGTCTAGTCATGACCCCCCACAAATCGAACATGACGTTATGTGTTCCAGCCCCTGACATCGATTTTCGTAGAAGTATTTTTACTGCGCATGAATAGGGCATAATTTGTTAGGTTGTATACGCACTAACGAAAAGTGAACTTTACGATTATTGTTCGATCAAACATTTTTTTGACGCATAAACCCGAAGTAGGTGAGCATGCACCGCGTATTCGGCCAAGCTTGCCATCTATATAGATATCTATTATGAATAAGTAATTAGTGTTTCTTTGAATACAATTTATTCAACTTCCGTTTGGTTTCTAAAATAAAATTAAGCTGTAGTTAAAATAGTACTTGTATTCAATACGCGTGGGAGGCCGAGCCCCTCGAATACGTTTTAACAGAGCGACAACGGCTGACTCTTCCGTCATGGTCGAAATAGCATTAGACTATGGTTTGTCCATGCAGCGGGAATCGAAACCGATATTTTTAATACTGGTATTATTTTGGTCACAACCTCTATTATTTCTACCGGTATTTTTACAGAACACCCCCAAATCAAAATACTGCCGTATATATATTAACACCGGTAATCGAAATAAAGATAACCTTTGTTTTTGTGTCGTCGTCGGCACAAATCAAGGACGTGATATACGGTTTTAAAACGGCAACAAACAAAAAAATACCGGTGACACTTTTATGGGTTAACTTAACGTTGTTACCTTTGCGTTACCATTAACGTGGTAACCGAAAAGGTTACAATGTTAATGGTAATCTTAACTGTTGCGTTAACCCAAAACTCTTCGATACTGACACGGAAGTAAATAAAGGTTTGCGGTCCCTGCTTTTGAGGCTTGGACATGCTTATATTTCGGCGCTACTTACTACATTGTATAAATAGTGAAGAGAAAATTTATAAATAATTAATACATAAAAGAATGTTAGTAGAGATGAAAAACTAGAAGATACGAAAAAAGGTGTTAAATCTGTTCGACGACCACTTAGCCTAGTGGGTAGCGACCCTGCCTACGAAGCTAGAAGTGCCGGGTTCGAATCCAGGTCGGGTTAGTATTTATATGATGAATGTCGATACTGGCACCGGGTCTTGATTGTTATATGTGTGTGGTGTCTTTACTTGGTACCCAAAACACAAGCTAATACTTAGTTTAGGGCTTAGACGTGATTGTGATGTATAAGTTATTAACTTATCTGTGATGTATAAGTTATTAACTTATCTGTGATGTATAAGTTATTAACTTATCTGTGATGTATAAGTTATTAACTTATCTGTGAAAAAGTAAAAACAGTTTAAATATTAATTTACTTTCGGACAGTTTTTTAGATTTATATTACATTGTTATTATTGTGTTAATTTATAACGGCGTGTATAGCTATTAAGGTCAACAGACACACCTCTGTCGTGTTTTGTGTATTTTTTGTATTTACCTATTTATAAATTTGTTAACTGTTGCTGTACCATACATAATAGATAAATAAATGCAAATGAATAAAAAAGAAACGGCACGTGCAGCTTATTTTCATAAAAAAGTATCGGTATACTAACGAATCTTATCAAATAAAAAATAAAATTCAAATAAATTTCAAAACAAATATCTCGAGAGCTGCATCTTTTTCAAACCAAATTCCGTTGAAACTGTTAAGTTGTGCTGACTTATTTTTTTTCTATATTTACCACCTAGTATAGTTGAAAATTTAAAGGAGGATATATTTTTGGACTTTAGGAGCGCATATTAACTTAAATCAATTTTTTTTCTGTCTCACTATTACATGTCCTATGTACATGTACGTACCCTTAATTTATTTTTCGTAATTTCGCTGCCATACTATAATGATTCATAGGTTAGGTATACCTGATTTCCAAATTTCATATATATAGTGCCAATAGGATTCGAGTAAAGAGGCTGTAACGAGCGGACAGACAGACATCGAAATCATAAAAGTTAAGTTTTTTTGCCATTTGGCCACGGAACCCTAAAAAGCGGACGATACGCTTATTTCCTGATGGTTTGTATTTTCTACTGCCTTCCTAATCAGAGACTCACATTCCGAATCCTTTGTTTGTTGACAAAAGAGAAAGTTTTGCAGAAGTTCATGTAATTTTCTTGAGAAATAACGAACAATCAAAGTTCGAGTTTCAGCGACCGTGCCAACAGGTTTAACGGAAGCGGTATTTAATTCTAGTGTGTATTTTTAGTAACATATTCCTTATATATTAAGTTAAAAAAAAATTTATATGGAATTCGTATGTGCGTCTGCTTAAATTGCGTAAATTGTTTTAAGAGGCCAATAGACATCGAAAGAATAAAAGAAAATTTTAATACCGAAAGAAAACAATGTAGCACGCTTGGATATCAATATATGAATAACCGTTTTGTTTTGCATGGAACCGTAAAGAAGTATCCTTGTGAAAGGATAGCAAACATAGACGAAGGATATATCTATTCTATACATATAAAACCAGTCAAGTGCGAGTCGGACTCACACACGAAGGATTCCGTACCACGGTACATTAAAAAACACGTTTCTTGTATTGGGATGGGACTCCCTTTAATTTTTAGTTTTATTTTATGTTTAGCTATTTAGTGATTTGTTGTTATAGGAACCACATACTCTGCGAAAATTTCAAATTTTACGTTTTAACCTTTTACGTTTCAGACGATATAGCCCTGGGATAGACGGACTGACAGGTAGCGAAGGCTTAGTCATAGGGTGGTCATTGCTACCGTTTGGGTACGGAAAGCTAAAAAGAAACGTGCCTACTGAGAAGAAAATTAGACACATTTTAGATAGAAATCTTTTTTTTGTTAATAAATGTTCGTTAACAAAGTATTTTGTGAAATTTAATTTCTGGGTGAAAAGGGGTGGTATGGAAAAAATAAAGCGTATATCATACTCAGACGTTGCACAAATATTATAGATACAAAGAAATTATTAAACACGCAACTTTACAGCTTTTTGAAAAACCCCTAATTGGTAAAAAGAGAAGAGAAGAAAGGTTTTATATAGGAAAATAATAGTATAATATTTTTTCCAGTACAGTGATTGTTAATGAAAGTTCTGACAATGGCATTGTTTGGATGTTTGGATGAAGGATGGCTTGGTTATAGATTCAAAATATTGGCTCCTGTTTACTCTGGTCCAAGGATTCCATCGATGGTCAAGGATTTAAAATTATTATTAATAATAACATTTACTAATATCAAGTATGATCAAAGCTCGCTGCTCGCAAAATTGCTATGAGATGAAATATTAAAAAAAAATATTCAATAATATTTTGCATTTCCTTACCATTTATTAGCGGAGTAATAGGCTTGGATGGTATGGTCATGTTATGCGCAGGGATGACGAGTATGTAGGCAGAAGAATGTTAAGTATGAATGTGGAAGGACGTAAAAAGAGGGGAAGACCGAGGAAAAGATGGATAGATTGTGTGAAGGAGGATATGATAGCGAAAGGAGTGAGTGATGAACTGATGAGTGACAGAGAGGAGTGGAAGAAAAAAACATGTTGGGCCGACCCCACCTAGAGTGGGATAAGGGCAGGAGAGAGAGAGAGATTAGTAATCCTACATACATGTCGTATGTGTCGTGATAGCCCAGAGCGCAACGAACCTGTCTCAAATTTATAAGGCCCCATAGGGCCATGGTTCGAATCTGGGCGTGTACCAATGAGTTTTTCTGTCTTAAGTACACAATATCACTGACACCGTGCTTCGGAGGGCACGTTAAGCAGTCGGTCCCGGACGCTGTCAATAGATGGCGGTCGTTACAGTTCCCAACCCGCAGTGGAGCAGCGTGGTGGACTTAAGCTCCAAGCCCCCCTCCTCACCCTGGGGGAGGCCTAAGCCCCTACAGTGGGGTAAAAATGGGCTGATGATGAATCCTACATACATATTCATACTGATCCTGTGATGTACCCGCAATTATTAATACGGACATACAATAACCAGTACCGGTTTTATCAGTTCCCAGAATAAAGTTCGTTTATGATGTGGGTCAAGTTAATGAAAACCTTTCGAGGTTAAGCAGGGGTCCCACTTTACATCAGAGCAAACCTAAACAAACCAATTACCGATAATACTCAAGTACGGTCTTGATATAAATTGAATTTAATAATTTATATATATACCTAGGTTGTTTATCTTCTAAATTAAATTTCTTATATGTGAAGGAAATTCATAATTTATTAAAATCTATCTACTCCCACTAAAACATACCTACTCCATACTTTAATATAGCAATGCGAACCTGAGTTTGTCGGTTTTTCTTTCACGGCTATACTACTGAGCTGATGTTAATGATATTTGGCAGAGGTTACTTGAAACCCGGAAGTACTCCTCCGGGATACATAAATGTCAAGAGTAAATAAATATGACAGCAGCGTTTGGATTTAATAGTCAGAAATGTTAAGAGTATCGAACCTGTCAAACGCAATTTCGCGGGGGTGAAGGCTGGCACGCGGGGACCTCGCGGACTGAAACTTGCCAAAGATACACCAGCTAACTATAAGAAGAGTGGTTAGACGGTAAGCGTAGAAGAGTGCTTCTAGTCGATTCGTAATTTTGTGGTCAATGTTAATTTTTATTTGTAACACTTTTTCATTAGTATCAATGGAAAGGATTGGCGAGTGGTACAAAATTTCGTAAGTTTAATACAAAAGCTATGTTCTTCTAGAAATTCCAATCTTTCGCCGACCGCATTTCAACCAGGTAAATTCGAAAGTGTCATTGAAATGCCATCATAAAGAAGATTAGTCATACGCATCAACATAGAAACGACAATAAATAGAATAGGGAGTGTCACTCAAATCAGAAAATGTAGCAGAAACTAAAATCGTAAACTTTTATGATGCCACTACCACAGGGTTGTCATCAATGTGTAAAAATGAATGAACCACAAAAATCAAATGTGCTTGGACAAAAATAGAGCACATGTTAAGGAAGATTCACATAGATTCCATTCGGCATTTTCAGTTCGGCGATTTGTCTCCCAGCAGTTGTTCGACAATGAGCATTATTCGAAAATTTGCAAGATGGCTCAAAAAATTCATATTTATACGAGTAGGTGTCCATTATTCGACAGAAAAAAATATGATTTTTTGGAAGTGTAATAACAGAGATATATAAAAAAAAAACATTAATGTGATGTCCACAAACTACTACATGCAGCGGTCGACGGCCATACAAACAATCGCAATACGTAGAACATCGTACCTATAATTGCAATAGTGTCGTCATCAGTTATCAATTTTTAACAATCGATTATTCGTTGAAACTACATCCATAAAATTTAAAAAAAAAAATACTAACATACTCCTCATTGCCTTATTTTCGTAAAAAGTATTCAAATGTAATGTCAAAATTTTTGGTCAATGCCCGTGCTGTATGCCAGGTTGCGTGCTGCCCACAAGATTGTTTCGCCAAATTCAAGCTGATTTCGTATTGTCCGTATGGCGTGAGACTTTCCTAGGAGGTCGAGTCGAGTAGTCTGAGACGTACGTATCAACATTACATATTAGCCAAAGAGGCATGCCCAATCACACAGATGTGTATTCACTCGGTTAATCTGCCACTGTCTCAAGCGGGACCATAGAGATAGCGAAGCTCCTCGCCGCATCTCCTCTAGATCCACCCCCTACTGACCTCATCTCAAATGAGTGAACAGTAAAACACTTTTCACGTTATATTAATAACGTAAATCTTAACCGCAGGCCCGCGTAAAACGGAATTATTTCGCCTCGAGTACCCCTTAGGAATTACCCGACAACTTCGCGCCGGCAACACTCTAGTGTGCCGCCTGGCCGCTCCGATGAAGTCGTTAGAGCTTTCGGGCTAACGACACGCGTCCTTATTCTGGTTCAGGCGGTTGTTTAGTGGGTGCGACTCCCACATACCCCGCGCGCTCGGGCACGCGGAAGCTGTAGAGTTTAATCCGCCTTCCCATCGCAAGGGTAAAACAAAAAAAAATCCTCTAGAGACACTCACTGTACGAAACGAAGCGTTCCATTCAGCGGCGGAGTGCCAGGAGTGAGCGTTTGCGGGGGGGAAGCGTCCACACAATTTCATACTGACACATGAAAAGTTACACTACTCAACGCTGTTTTTGCTTTTGAACGTGTTTTTACATTTCAATACATAATTCGGTGTTTTCGCGATGAAATACTTGCTGACGGGCATTTGCCGACTAACGACCGGTGGTGGTGGCATACACCACCAACGCGGTGTATGAGCGGTCGCCCTGTCGATAACGAACTGTGATTTTAATGGTGAAATCGAATAAAAATCGGTAGGTAAACATTATGGAGTAGCAACAGGAGTAACTTTTTGTTATATGTTTAAGCTGTTAATTTACATCAAGTAGGTTTGCGTGTAGGATGTCGTGATAGCCCAGACCGCAACGAACCTGTCTAAAATTTATATGGCCCCACAGGGCCATGGTTCGAATCCGGGCGTGTACCAATGAGTTTTTCTGACTTAAGTACACAACTATCACTGACTCCGTGCTTCGGAGGGCACGTTAAACAGTCGGTCCCGGACGCTGTCAATAGATGGCCGTCGTTACAGTCCCCAACCCGCAGTGGAGCAGCGGGTGGATTTAAGCTCCAAGCCCCCTTCCTCACACTGGGGGAGGCCTAAGCCCTTGCAGTGGGGTAAAAATGGGCTGGTGAAGTGAAGAAGTGAAGTGAAGGTTTGCGTCTTCGAAAAGACTCCTTTTAACGTCTAAAACAAGTTAGTGTATGGATGGCTACGACAAGAAAGCGCTCATTTCTAAAAAATAATACCTAATTCGCTGTAGTTAAGAACAGATTTTGCCTTAACACGAATTCCATTTCAGATTAATCTGGTTTCACGGCAACGCCAATATTATCGTAGACGTAAACCACATTGGTTGAGTTAACCCATCGTAGTTACATTATCTTAGGCTCGGGATGTTCTTATAGACCGCCTCAGTAATTATTTCTATATAATGTTTGACTCTATTTGTTCGTATTTAACTTAAAAAATCGATTATTCGTATAAGTGCAACTTATGTCTATTGCTAGGCTTCATAGCACCACAGCGCGAGAGTTAGCTGAACGAATTAGATGAAGAAGAAAAAATTGCACCGCCTCGCAGGCCGAGTGTGTGGCCTGCGAGGCGGTGCAATATTCAAAAGATTTCCTTACACAGAATTAGAAAAACTAATAAAAAAAAAAACAAGTCATAATGGTCTAAAGACCTGCATTTTCATGCATAGTAATGTATTTAAATGAATCCGATTCAAATGATACATTATATATAGGATTGGATGATACCTAGGAACGTATATCGAAAATCCAATTCGCAGCTTTCCGAAATATCCGATCACCTCTTAAATGGACATGAAAACTACCTGATTGTAGTTCCGAAATTCCACAAAATTATTATGGATTTTACTTCAGTCATGCTTTGTCCATTGGAATCCAAGGTTATGACTCACCTGTAAGATCATCTAACTGAGATTAAAATTCTTCATTGTTGATTTTGTTATCTTTTAAATGTAGCATAAATAGATCTAGAAAACCAAGGTCGTCAACCAACGCGTTATGCTTACAATGACGTACCTACGCTGCCAAAACATGGACTCTCACTGTCAGGACTGGTCCACAAGTTTAAAGTCCCTCAGCGTGCTATGGAATGGGCTATGCTCAGTATTTCTTTGATGGATAAAATCATAAACACTGAAATCCGTCTAAAAACAAAAGTTGTCGACGTAGCCGAAGCGATTAGCAAGCTGAAAGGGCAATGTGCCTGTCACATTTGTCATAGAACCGATAACTGATGGGGTAGACGAGTTCTCAAATGGAGACCAAGTGCCGGCAACCGATGCATTGTATGCCCCCCGGCCAGGTATACTGATGACCTAAAGCACCATACCGGGGGTTGTTGGATGAGAAAGGCGGAAAACCGTGTGTGGTGGCGAGAGCCTTGGGAGAGGCCTGTACCAGTGGAGATACACTGGCTGATGATGATGATATATTTTACTGCGTGGACGCGTTCCCATGGAGATAAGGATGTTGATGATGACATAAAAAACATTGGTTAGGCTCCAAAAGCGAATGATTTATATAGCAGAAGTAATAATTTATAATTTTCGTTTGCTAAGGTCATCAAAAGTGAACTAAGATGAAGAAAGTTCTTTGTGGGTATGCAATAGGTGATAAATAACTTAAAAAATTCAAGTGTTTTTGAAGGACTATGTTGAAATGTTAAAAAAATTAACAAAAATTTTTGTTAAGTATATGAAAATGTTAAGGGCATTCTCACAAATTAAAATCTGACGTTATTGTCGCCTATTATTTTCAGTGCACAGGTAAAAAAATTGTTTTAACATATGTTATGCATTTGTACGAAGGCTGTAATTTTATTTATCAATTTTTATGACTTAATAACTTGTTTTTGTAACATAAGAAACCATGTCAAAAAGCATTTACAAATATTTGTTTCATGAATGTTGTTTGTTTATATCAAGAATGCTATGCACAATATTCCAAGCCTTCTTCTCCCGAGGGGAGGCCTATGCCTCTGCAGTGAAGCATTAATGGGCTGATGGTATAGTATGGTATCCACAATGTACATGTTTGTAACAGATGACATTGGAAATCATTGTGTATGTTTAATTAAAGAACTTTTTTTAGGTAAACCTGGAATGGGGCATCATTTTTATGTAACTGTTGTATTGGTGGAATTCACAGTTTATTCTAAAATATTACTGCAATAATAGCAAATTCAGTGATAACACTTTTACTTAGTAAAAAGAATAAATTTTAACCACTTGCCAGATTATTAAATTCTTTTTTGAAATGCTATTACTAGACGTAAAAAAAAAAAAAAACTAGATATTGCAGAAACAGTTTGTTTTTTGTTTATGGATAAGGCATTACAAGCTTAATTGGTTGCTTATTAACTATTGCATGCAATCTTAACTGAATGCACATATAAACAGTAACCCATATATACTATGTTACTATATTAACTATTAAGTAACCTTGTCGTGTCGTGATAGCCCAGAGCACAACGAACCTGTCTTAAATTTATAAGACCATAGGGCCATGGTTCGAATCCGGGTGTGTACCAATGAGTTTTCTGACTTAAGTACATTAACTATCACTGACTCCGTGCCTCGGAGAGCATGTTAAGCAGTCGGTTCCGGACGCTGTCAACAGATGGCGGATGTTACAATCTCCAACCCGCAGTGGAGTAGAATGGTGGATTTAAGCTCCCCCCCTCCTCCCCCTCCTCACCCTGAGGGAGGCCTAAGCCCCTGCAGTGGGATAAACTGAGCTGATGATGAACCTTGTAACAGTAACCCTGTTTATATTAATATACTATATTTATCTCTTCATAAGTAAGATATATAAATACTACAATACATACATATTAATACATACATACATACATAATAATACATATTATACGGCCCAGTCACAGAAAAAATGTTCCCACATATTTATTAGAGGTGATTCAGCGCTGACGTCACCATTTGACGTCATGGAATTGATTATTCTTACAGCCCTGTGTATAACATCCTTATTTAGATAACAAGATAATGATAGGAGTAAGAAAAATTTGCTTTATGTTTAATTAACTGTTGATCATGGATGTTCATAGAGATACTGCTTTTTGACAACAAAAATGTGAGCAAAAAAACATACACCGTAAAATAAATATACTAGACCAGATAATGTTTTGAAATATTTACTGTGAAGTAGAATTTTGTGTAATCTACTCGTGAAATTTTTATTTGCAAAAGAAAATAAATATTCAGAAATTATGTTTCATGTGTAATTTAACAAAATGTTTGTTTAAAATGAGTCTCACATTATGGATCGTTTCAAAGTGTGAGACGTTCCATCCTGACTATTATGCTCTTTAAGCTTTTGAAGAGAAGAATTTTTAAAAATAAAATATTCTTGAATGATCACACCAACAAAAAGTAAACACTGCGTGAAGAATTTATTAATTTTTATTAAATATGGACGGGCAGCAAAACTTATGGTTTATTCCTTACTTCAAAGAAGATTACATTCCAAAGTTAAGAACACAAAATAAATATAGAGTAATAAATAAAACTTAAGAAAATAATAAAAATAGGTTAATAAATAACATTAATGGCTCACAGGGCCGTTTACATTACTCATGTTTAAAAGTGTTTTTTTTTTTTTACTTTTACACAAGTAGTAACTGTAAATCCTAATAGTAACTAGAAGAATTTTAATTCTACCCTAAACGACAATGATGAAATATGCAGTTGGCAAGTAAGCATAGGCAAAACTGAGCCTAGCCAAAAATTTAGGAGCCAAAACTATATAGTTTTTTCAAGTTATTGGTTTGCAGTTTGTTCTTGTCATACAAAGTGGCTTTAAGGTTGATACGATAGCTCAATAGTTCAGAGGCCTCAGTGAATTCTGGTTAAGAACAGATAGGAGAGGTACTTGGAAAGAGCTGAAACGCTGAACAAAGTACTTAAAATCAGCAGAAGGGCTAGTGTTTGAATCACTTCCATATTAGTTAGTGACTAGGTAAATTAACTGTAATTTTAGTTGACCAACAGGCCTATACTGGACAAGCAAAAATATATACAATATTGATTCCATTTCTGTTGTGGAGTTTTAAGGCTGAATTTAATTTTCCTGAAAGAATAACTGCGTTATGGTTCATTATTTTCTGGATCATAGAAAGTAGGTGGGTATAAATATAGTATGGTTAATTACATTGTTATATGTAAAAACAAGCCCATCAGTTATGTGTGTATACTTTAGAGATCATAATTTCATAACTCATAGTTTCTCTTTCATAATCTATCATAATTTCAGTCTGGATGATTTCTAGTCATGTCAATTAAATTTAAAGCAATGAAATAAATGTTCTAATGATGTGATATGTACTTATTGAATATCATTTTAATTTAACGCTTGCCAAATTGGCTACGATAACCTAATCACAACTGTAGGATGGCTGTATTTAAATGAAATTATATGCAAATCATTTCTATTAAAATTTATCAGGAACTGATAAACGTTTTCGTAGTAATGAAATATAAATTAAAATGTATTATATTTGTAGTCAAATTATTTTACGAAGATAAGAAGACTGAAAAAAAACTTTATTATATAGGTAGGCACAGTATTCCTAATTACCTACTGATCCTGTATGGATTATATAAATATTATTTTACGATAAAACAATGGATTTATTATCTAATACAGCAATTCAGCGTTAAGATACCTATGCCACGAATATAGATAACGGGGCTGGCTGTCACTGGAGATGAAGTCACGCTTAGAAAATGGAACTGTGAACTCTATGTATATAATGGCTTGAATCTCTGTATTTCATTAAATACCGAGATATTCGGCGAATCAATAAACATCATGATTCCAACGACCTTCCAATAAAAACTATAATCCAGTTATTTCGGACTTACCTGGATATTTGTTATTAACTAACACCTAAGTAGAACAAAAACTAACTGAAGACACTGTAGCACACCACTAGGCACCAAGTTACAGCACAATGATCAAAAAAAGGCTTTTTCCCTCCGCACTGACATGTACGGTACGGGATTCGATCGCCTACGGACAGGCAGGCCCGAAGAAGAGGTTAGCTAGCACGAAATGCGCAATGTTTTGACTATGCGCATTGACCTTCGTTTTTTATTTATGTCATGCGCGATCCGATGATTACGTTTGCAGAAATTAAATTAAAACTTGAAATAAAATGTAAACTTATAAACATAAGTACACAACAAAATTAGCATTCTTTTTATATTTATCACATTAAAACAAAAATAAGTACGTGTAAGTTTCATTAAGAAGCGCCACCTGTGGTTTAGTTAAATTTTGAATCCTGTTTAGAGCTGAAATTGTACAGAAGCTCTATCTATCGTCAAACTATTAAACCGGGCAGGCCAAACATGTGTCTTACTTTGTTTTGCTTTTAATTCACAGATGTCACGTTATGCAACGATCGTGGGCAGCGAATATCTAGACAAAATATAAAAATTAATAAAAAATATCTTTGGAAGGCCACCAAACACGAGTCTTTCTGGGGCGACTCTCAAGTTGAATCCCAAGCGGGGGCGCTCCCGGGCCCCTTACCCCCACCCCTACTAACCTCATCTCAAATGAGTAAACAGTAAAACACTTTTCAGTTGAATTAATAACGTAAACCTTAACCGGAGAAATTATTTCGCATCGAGTAACTCTTATGGGTTTCTCGACATCTTCCCGCCGGTGACGCCCTCCTAGTGTGCCGGCCGCTTCGATGAAGTCGTTGGAGCTTTCGGGCTAACGACACGCATCCTTATTCTGCTTCAGGCGGTTGTTTAGTGGGTGGGTGATGTCTGACATTCGTATGATTTCTATATTTATCTCGATACTAAACTTTATAGAGAAATTCAACAATGCATGGCTACTGCGTGCGTCGCATGCATCTAATTTACTTACCTATTGCTTACCTATCGATGTAAAATGTTCTATTTCACAGATAACATCTAATGATAACCTACATGCATTTAAGTTAGCGACAAATGAAAGTATGAACTTGAAAACGTACATTGACCTTTCTTTATTTCAAAGCAATGGATTATGTCTTATCGTGAAACGACGATATCACACGGATACGATATCATTCGTTACTTAGCGTCGCGTTGCAGCGTTTCACGAAAAATGTAATATAACGTTTCATAACGAATTGTTGGTATCAACACTTATCAGTGGAAGATTACTTTGTTACTGTGTTCGTAGATAGTCTTAGATTGTTTTTACATTTACTATTACAATATATTTGCAATATGTAGATATTTGCTCAGTCTTTGTTGAATAGGAAAATTAAAATAGGTAACTCTTTGTTTCAGAAAAAAATAAACCTTTTAAATACTTCACATACCTAAACAGAAGTATCATGCGCAAACGTTGTGCCTCCATTCTGGCGCGGGTGCGTGGCGGCCGCAACACCATCCTGGACACTATCGCTGATAGATGGGACTCTTCATTTATGGCCCATTGGATACATCTGCATGTCAAATAATTAATTGATTGTTTAGTTTTACTATTAGTTGTATTTATTTATTTACTGTTCTAATTTGTTAATATTTTATTGTACTGTTTAGTTTTAATATTTGATATGTAAATACCGTGTAAATATGTAAAAATTACTATGGGGCTAGCACCTGAAAATAAATGATTATTTTATTATTATTAATGTATATTTTTTACATCTTAAGACAAACGATTTTGCCTAGGAGTCTCTTCTGTAAAATACGTATTATTTACTTCTCACTTTTCTGATCCAAAAAAAGTAGCGTATTGATACGTACAAATTCTTTAACATGAACGTCTATTAAGTACCTACATTTTAAGTTTCATCGGAGTAGCTTCAATGGAGTTATAACTTTACAAATAAACAAATGCACAAAAAAAAATTTATTCGGTTGAACGTAGGCCAAAGTTACAGAACGTGTCGTGCTTACCGAACTAAAGAAAGTTTCAAAAAAAAAAACAGCCGAACAGCCCGTATATAATGCCTATAGTTGATACAGGAGACGCGTGATTAATTTTGTTCAATATACATTTCTCCTAATATTTCTTAGAAAAATTATAATGTTCCTAGGAATTCTATAGAATTCCTAACACAAACTTACAAAGGTAGAAAGTAATTAATGTTGCAGCGGGAAAAACTTCCTGAAGTCCTCATAAAATGTATGTCATTGACATATATATTTCCACATTACATAGGAATTGTATATTATTTCCTAAGAGGAAATCGGATATAATATCAATCTTCTTATGTTACATTTAGTTGTGAAAATAACTGCCTTGATTTGCAGCTATAATGCCGCTAAGAATATAGTTTTTTTCTAATCACATAGATTATAAAATGTCTTATCAAGTCGAAATCATTAACGTCGTCGTATTAGGCTTTAAATGTATTATAAAAACGGTATATAATGAATTCGAATAAATAATCTCGATAAGTTTTGATAACAGAATAGGTTTTACCAGTATGAGAGTAAAATTCAAATTTATGATGCGAGAAAATCGGACTTTACAATTTTTTACATAATTTCAAGAGCTTTGTAATTTAATTTGAAGTGGAATTGAAAATATATTTTTTCTAACACGTTCAAGATTTTTTATATTCTCCAAAAATATAGGAAATTCCGTTTTTTAATAGTATGTTTTTATTCGCGTTTAAACGCTTTTAAATTAGTTTCAATGACTCTTGAACCTGCCTATTTATTTATTTCTGTCGAGACTTTTGCTGAGATGAAAACTAGTTACGAATCGAGGTTATAGTACCTATATCGAATAGGTAGTCCTAGCAGAGAGCGAGATAATGACAGAATCATGGATATAGGTGCAGAAATTAATTAAACCGGAAGAATGGGAACTAGAGCAGGGCAGCAGAAGCTAGAATATGGAAAACTGGTTTGAATACGAGATGTGAGATTAAACACGGGAATGGTGTCTGAATTGGGAATTGATTAGGAGCGAGAGAAAGAGCACAAATTCATATAGGTATAAAGATGTAGGAATAGAAGTCAGAAGAGATAGTTCGTATACGTTCATCGGAGCGGAACGATGAAATACATAAAGGAAGGAAATATAAGAACCAATAAGAAATAATAGCTGTAATTATGAAACTATTTATTTATCAGATAATTTCATTTAATTGTGTATTTACATAGCTCTACTATTATTTTTAATAACGAATTATAGACCGTAGTCTGAAATAAATGATTATTTATTTATTTTGTTAAGTCCATCTTCTCTTTAGAAGTAAGGAGGATTCACAAATATTGTCTAAAGTAGATCTGAAATAGCATATACTTGTAGGTTCAAACGGCGTGGCGGGCGTTAATGTTAAATTAAATAGAAATAAAAAAAATGTATCTTAATCATTATATTCCAGGATCATGTCATGTGTGTCATACCGCGTGATTAGTTTCGATTTGGTATTAGATAAAAACTACGAGACAATGACTTTGAGGTAAAAACCTGAATTATTAAGACATCAATCAATATTAAAAGCGGCTATATTTAAGGGTTCCTTATCCAAAGAGCCGAAAAGAACCCTCAATCGATGTGTTCCAAAAAGGCTACTTAGGTCGAAAAGTGTCTAAATCCAAATAACTAATAAAAATAATTTATAACATTTATTTTTAAAGGACTTGCTGGTCTCTATACGTGTCAGATGTCAAAGAAATGAGCTTCTTTAACCTTTTAACTAGTCATCAACAATGCCGGTTTTAGCACTACCAGCGCCCTGGGCGAGAGTTCTACGGCGCCCTCTTACTGGTATTCAAACCTATATGAAAAAAAGGCTAAGGATTATGTTTATGTTCGTTACTGTTCGGCGCCCTGGGCTGTCGCCCCACCGCGCCCTACCATAACGCCGCTACTGGTCATCAATCATTATCAATCAATTGTCTCTGTTAATTAAATGGGTCGTGACATTCAATCTGACCAAATATGGTTAATGAGTAGTGAATAGGTTAACAAAGAATTTTTTTTAACTTTAAAGTAACAATGTGATAAGACAAACCAAAGTGTCTGTAACTATGTCAGAATTGCTTGAAATGAAAATGAACGTTCACAATACCGACTTCACAACAAATTTTAATTATATGTAAATGGTAAACGTGGTTTCTGACTGTGGAGTTGCTTCACGAACAGAAGATCTTGCAAATAACTATTGAAAATATAATATCTGACTATTCGGAGTCCCTCTGTGCTTCAGAACCCGCATATGGACGAAAGACGCTAAGGTCCACAAGATTAGTAAGCTGAAGCTGTGGCTGAAGTGGCAGCGGCCCTGCACTATATACCGTAAAACCTCCTCCAGCTAGGTGAACCGACGCAACGACCTGATTAGGTGGCGTGAATCAATTGGATGCGAATGGCGGAAGATTGCGTGGGGTGGCATTTCTTTTATAAATAATTAATGACAGAAATCGAAGTTATGTGGTTAAAAGAATTTTAAATTCAATTATGACATTAATTTATAAAAGAAACTATCGAATTTCAGTTAATTTTAGTAATATTCAACTAACTATGGTCATTATTTATTCCGTACTGCTCACTTTACTTACTTTGAATTGAATATGGAACCTCCGAATTTAAGGAACGCTAGTTTTTTATTTTAAATTCGAAGCTTAATTTTTTCCCGTGACGTCAGTTCCGTCGGTTTTTAAAGCAAGATTGCCTCTACATAAACATTTGCAATGTTAAAACTATATCTATACTTTTAGAAAAATGTAATGGAGTCATGTTTATACATGGAAGATATTGTTTAATATTTTTTCATAAATGTGTTTTTTCACGAAACGCTATAATAACCACTACTGTACTCAGATTGATTATTGCATATATTGGGTCTGATTACATTGCTTTCTTTAACATTAAAAAAAATTATAAAGATGTAAGTAAATAAAAAAATTTCCATTAGACGAAACCTATGTTCAGCAGTGAACAAACTTAAGCTGAAAGTCAGGGTCCATATTTCAAGAATTCAGTAATATATTTTTGTTTTTCATAAACTTATTGGAATTCTGATCCCTATATATATGCGTGTAAACCTTTAAAGTAATTAATGTAGGTACGGTACCCTATTCGTAAATTCGAATCGCACTTGCTATATTTTTTATAATTTAATTCGCTTAACTTCTCTCAGTTTTAAAAGCAATAATTCAAAGATAATAATCAAATCGTGACGACTGTAGCCTTCGGCACATTAATTGCTATTTTACATTGTTTCTTTATCGCTATGCGTCTACGACAAACAACGGCTTTATCTAAAGTATAGCGATTAGCGGAACGATCTTTATCTTTCCCGTTATCGTTATATAACGATATGTAGCGGCCGTTAGTTTCGTTATTTGGACTCGGAGGTAACGGCTTTTATCTGTCGTTATTGATAAGGTATGCGATTCGCAAGCCGCTATCGGATACGCTATGCGGCAAAAGCTAATTTAGTTATTACGTGTTATATTTGTAATAGGATAATTTATGGAAGAAATAAACATTTCTACAAATATAGTGATGTCTTTCATTTGATATTTTAAGGTTTTGGTTCAGATCCCAATGAAACCAATGCCAAATTGTATATTAAACGATAGATTTATTCAAACACGCAGCAGTTTTACAATATCTTACTAGAAAAACATCTCGATTAACAACCATCAAAAAAAACTAAAGTATTGATTGATACCCTGTCACTCAACTGTCACTCTACTATAGACATCTGGTTGAGATTGAACAATGAGACAGTGTTGTTAGTACACATATTGTTTCTTACAACTCGGCCATCCTTACTAAGGTGGGTCCTCACACATAATATAATTAAGACAAATTCAATAGGTTTGCCCACTTTGGGCTCTTGTAACCAAATAATTATTTATCTATATAACTTACATTAATAACTTTGCTTCCTAAATTACAAAAATCAAAGCACGCATAGTTTGTTATGATCCAATAGTGTTTGTGTGATGTCTTATTTCTTTTTTTGTTCTGTTTCTACACTTCGCTCATAACCTATGAATCGTAAAGACAATTGTTATCATGTTAAGTTGTTGTGATCTGCAGTCATCTGTGCTTTCAGCACTTACTGCTCACAATTGTGCATACATGTATGTATATTACAAACTTAACAATTTTACTAACATTTGTAAATATAATATAAAACACTAGCGTAGTCTGTCGCGATCTGCAGTCATCTGTGTAAAAAAAAATATAAACACTGACTGCTCGTGACCTACGCTTTCTTGTTTATAAACAGAAATCAGAATCAAAATCAGTCGAATGATAATCACTTAGCATAGTCTATCGCGATCTGCGTCATTTATGCAACAAACACTGATGCACGCGACCTATACTTTTTCTTTTTATAACCTAAATTCAGAACCAAAACAATATAACACTAATCACTTAGCATAGTCTGTCGCAATCTGCGGTCATCTGTGTAAAAAAAATATAAACACTGACTGCTCGTGACCTACGCTTTTCTTGTTTATTAACAGAAATCACAATCAAAATCAGTCTTATGTTAATCACTTAGCATAGTCTGTTGCGATCTGCATCATTTATGCTACAAGTACTGATGTATGCGACCTATACTTTTCTTAGTTATAAACACAAATCAAAATCAAAATCAGGTTAACACAATACAAATCATGTTTTACTTATTATCATAATTTAGATACTATTGTTAGTGTCGCTGTCGTTTTCGCTGTCGAATCCTTTAAAATTTAGCCACGGATGTATTTTTTCAATTGAAACAATATTTTCATATATTTTACGTCCTTTTCTAGTAAGAGGAGTATCTTCTATCACAAACCGATCATTGGGTAATATTTTAACAATTCTGTAAGGTCCATGAAATTTTGGTAAAAGTTTCTTAGATTTTCCTATTCTGTCTTTATCAAACGTGGTTCTTTCTACTCTAACAAGGTCACCCTCATTATACTTTGTAGGTGATTTCCTATGCCTGTCGAAACGATCTTTGGCGCTATTTTGTTCCTTCTCAATTCTTTTTACGGTTTCTTGTCTTATATCTGTCAACTCGTTTCCGCTGATTCGATTAACTGTTGCACCAACTACATCACTCAATATATTTTCTGATGCACAAGTAACATTGTAACCGAATAATAATTCCGAAGGACTTTTTCCCGTAGTTTTATTAACCGACGTATTCAATCCTAATTGCACCTCACCTACGAATTCATCCCAGGTATTATCGTTTTTATTGTGACACTTAGCACTAAGAGCATCCAAAATCGTTCGGTTAAACCTCTCTACCTGTCCATTTGCTCGCGGAGTCGCTACAGCATTCAATATGTGTTTTATGGCTGTGGTTTCGATGAAAGTTTTAAATTTAGTACTCGTGAAGCATGAGCCTCTATCTGTAATTAATCGAGAGGGTGCTCCGAAATAACTAAAATGTTCTTTAAGTATACGGATTGCTGTCGCAGTTTTTGTATCCCTAACAGGTTTTATATTAATGAATTTCGTGAACGCATCAATGATCACCAATAGGTATGTATTGCCTCTCCGCGAACGAACAAATGGGCCCAAATGATCTGCATGTAATGTGTGGAATGGAATATGTGGTTTCGGGATAGGATGTAACATCCCCTCTTTAGGCCCTCCAGGAACCTTATGATAAGCGCATTCTAGACATGCAGTTACATACTTTTTAACGAATCGCCTCATTTTAGGAAACCAAAAAGAATTTTGCAATCTCTTTAAAGTTTTGTCAAAGCCAAAATGGCCTACGTCGTCGTGATTCATCCTAAGCAGCTGCCATCTAACTGGTTTCGGCACCACCCAACGCAAACTATCATTGACTATTCTATATACATGACCATTTTTTAGTTGATAATTCTTATGTACATCAGTAATAAATATCGTGTCCTTGTCTGATAGGATCTCTTTTATTCTTTTTACTTCTTCATCACCACTTTGCACTGTTGCTATCCAGTCCCTAATTTCTAGTGAAAGTACATCAATCACATGCATTTCATTTATTGTGGTAGGCTCAGCGACAGGAGCACGACTGAGTGCATCGACATGTGACATTTTTGATCCCGATCTGTATTCTATCTCACAGTCATATTCCTGAAGCTGTATCCACCAACGACCTATTCTAGAGTTGAGATCTCTTTTTGTCATTGTCGTACGTAACGCATTACAGTCGGTTATTATTTTAAATTTCAATCCTAGTAAGTAAACACGAAATCTGTGTAAAGAGGCTATAACGGCTAATGTTTCCAAATCAAAAGAATGTAATTTCTGTTCCTCGGCTGTTGTTTTCCTGCTATAGTACGCTACAGGTTTCATCAGTCCGTTTTTATCGCGTTGCATGAGAATGCCTGCTATACCATACTTTGATGCATCCGTATGCAACTCAGTTTCTAATTTTGCATCATATAATGCAAGTATTGGTCTTTCTGTCAATTTATTTTTTAAGCTTTCAAATGCCACCCTATGCTCATCTGTCCACTTCCATGTAAAATGTTTCTTTAAAAGATCTGTCAGAGGTCGTGCAATAAGAGAGAAATCTTTCACAAAACGCCTAAAAAAACTTGTTAATCCAATGAAACGTCTGATGTCATGGACATTTTTAGGGACAGGAAAATTTGATACAGCTGCAACCTTTCGAGAGCCAGGTCGTATACCCAACTCGCTAACTTCGAAACCCAAAAATTCAATATTCTTATGAAAGAAAAAGCATTTATTCAGTTTGAGAGTTAGTTTTGCATCGCGAAAAATACTCAAAACTTCATTCAATCTAGCAAGACCCTCATCAAACGTGTGAGCTGGTATTAAGATGTCATCCATGTAAACTAAAGTATAATCTATTTTAGCTAAAATTTTGTTCATTGTTCTTTGGAATACCGACGGTGCGTTCGTCAAGCCAAAGGGCATTCTTTTAAAGTGATACTGACCGTCAGGAGTCACGAAAGCCGTCTTGTGTTGAGAATTTTCCGCGACGGGAATCTGGTAATACCCCGATGCTAAATCTAAACTAATGAAAAGTGAATTACCAGCTAGTCGATCTAGTTGGTCATCAATCAATGGTAAAGGGAAGTGTTCTTTTTTTGTTTTACTATTCAATGCTCGATAATCAATGCAAAGACGTTTGTCTCCAGTCTTCTTTTTAACTAGGATAACTGGACTAGCGTATGCTGAATTTGATTCGCATATTATGTCTGCATCAATCATTTCCTTCACCATTGATTTTACTAGTTCTCTCTCCGGATAAGATAATCTATATGGTCTGTCACTGGCTTTTCATCGTTTAATTCAATTTCCATCTGTTCAATATTTGTATACCCCAAATCCATTAAACTGTTAGAGAAACATTCGTTGTGTCTTTGAAGTGTATCTTTCAATTGTTCAACCTCGTTGTCAGATAAATGTTCGCTGTAACGTATGGAGTTAACTATGTTTGGATCATTGAAGTCCAACACATTAACATTTAGGCATTCATTTATTCGTAGAGCACGCGTTATCAGTAATCCCTGTGTTAATTTTAAATCATTATTTGACAAATTTTGTATTAATAATACACCTATACCGTCCCTCATAGTATACTCGCCTGGCATTAAATAATACTCTCCTTCAGGAGCCCTGCGTAAAGATCCATTGACATATAAAGTACCTGAATATTTTTCAGTTTCACTATATATTTTAACTATATATACATCCCGCGGTAAGATTGAAACATCATTAGAAAGTAAAAGTTTTAATTTTGGTGTTGAAGCTCGCCCAAAGATTAACGCATCAGTAGTTTTTGTTATGGTAACACCTGGTTTTTCCGTAAAACTATGGCCTATTAATACTGGGTATTTAATAATGTTGTCTTCAACAATATAAATATCTATAAATTCAGTAATTTTTTGAATTTCAATTTTAACAGTAGCCTTTCCCAATGGCAATACAATATTGTTGCCAATACCACGCATTGTAGGCAAGTACCCAGTTGACCAATGAATGCCTAACCTTTCCGCTTCACTACGACGTAATAAAGTGCACTGGCTACCCAAATCTACATACCCTTGCATAGATTGGCCATTCAGTTTCAAATTAATCAAATATTTATCATTGCTATCATTATACATTGCATCTAATTTCATAATCATCTTTTCCTTACCTATGTCGGCCTTAAATTTGTTTTCGTTTGGCAATTTTGGACAATTAGTAGTTAAGTGTCCCAATTTATTGCATATATTACATTTAAGAATCTTTTTAGTGCACCTAAAACTATAATGGCCAGTCTCGTTACAATTATAGCAAATCACAGATTTATTATTTTCATTTGTCCATATCGGTTTTGAATTTGTTAATTGATTGGTATGCATATTACTAATATTTGAGTTTGTTTTTTTATCAAAACTAGTTTTTGACTTACTTTCTAAACTTTGTAATTGCTGTTTGATCGATTGAAAATATTTTAATACCTGCTCCGGTGCTTCGCATTTCACTGCCTTAGCTCCTAATCTTAAACTACGGTCTTCAATGCCATACAACAGGCAATCTACTGCACGTTTCCCATAAATTTCACACCGGTTAAGTAGGTTAATTTTTTCATAATAATATAGTTCTAATGAATCATTATATTTTGCCTTTTTCGACAACATTTCTGTTAAAAGTTCTGCATAATCATCACTGCATGGAAAAGAGTCCATTAACTTAACCTTCCATTCGGACCACGAAAACGACATCGACGGCAGAGTTTGATACCATGTCTTGGCCACGCCACATAACTTAGGTAATGAATAATGAATTGTTTGGTCTTCACCCCATTTGTACAATCGAGCACATTCCTCAACTTTATTAAGCCATGTGTTAATAGTCTGCCCTTTAATCATGGGATCAAACTCTGGTATGACATTACCCAACATAGGGAATTTATTGCCTTCTGGACGATTATTACTTATCGATTTAATCAATTCTGTCAATAATAATTGTGTATTATTGTCTTCGCACTGAGAACGACTCACATGTTTATGTCCAAGTGGCGATCTTGGGCTGCGATGGTTGCTTGTATGACGTTTTGATCTAGAACGGCTTCTCATACGGCGACTTCGAATAATCTCTTCATTTTGTCGAGCCTCGCCAGCGAGCTGAACCTCACTTTCATTTCTCTGTAAACTATTTGTTCTTCTCTTTTTCCAGTCAATTTCAGGTGTTCGCGGTTCTCGGTTTCGTATTGTGTTTTTTCGGTTTGCTTTGTTTGATTCATTATCAAACTTGTTTCGACTTTGTGACTTATCGTCTCGAGTTTTTCGCTTGTAGATATATTCACGAGATGAAGTTTTACGTCTACGACGTGTACGATCGCTATCACTGTCCATATTATGCAATTACAATAATGTCTTGTTGCAGGACGGACTCGGCGTGGAAATGCCTAGTAGGTTTTACGATCCCACTTCTGAACTTTAAGGTTTTGGTTCAGATCCCAATGAAACCAATGCCAAATTGTATATTAAACGATAGATTTATTCAAACACGCAGCAGTTTTACAATATCTTACTAGAAAAACATCTCGATTAACAACCATCAAAAAAAACTAAAGTATTGATTGATACCCTGTCACTCAACTGTCACTCTACTATAGACATCTGGTTGAGATTGAACAATGAGACAGTGTTGTTAGTACACATATTGTTTCTTACAATATTAAGTGACGTCATGCTTGCTGTCATGCTGTTGCCGCCTTCATATAATATGAACTGGTCGCTTGAGAGAGGGCCTGGGTCCATGAAAAGATTAATATACAAGGATGTTGCAGTAAACATATATGTAAGTAAAACATGGATAAATCAATACAGGATATTAATTGTCAAACTACGTGATATTAACTACTTTTGGCTGTAGTTTGTATATGTATACCGGGCAAACTTCCAACAACAAGATAATATAGTGGACTATAAGCAATACATAGAACTGTTGGTGTTTGATTATATATATGTCTAGATATAGTTCCGGCGTCAAAGTACGTAGTTAAAAATATTACCTAACTGTTCGGTTATAAGTGACACACACAGAGACGGTTAGTAGGTACACAGTTAGTATGTGTGGTCATTGAGATATTATGTTGTTGTGGCGAAGTATGTGGTTTCTTTAGTCACACAAACAAGCATATAAAAATTGGTGAGTTTTTAGGGTTCGTACCCAAACGGAACCAATGGGAACCCTATTACTAAAGCTTCATTGTCCATCCGTCCGTCCGTCTAAGATCTCCCCATACACGAAACTTTTATTTTCGACGTTTTTGGTGGTTGGTGGTTGCGAGATCATTGCTTACACTTGAAATTTTCATGGAGTATGTACTACTGTGTCCCCTAACAATAAATAATATAATAATGTCAAAAATTAAAGGCAATCCCCATACAAGAAATTATTTATATTGTGGTGGCAAGGAACCCTTTGTGTGCCAACCCCATTCGCACTCGGCCGGATTTTTATTGTTATTGTATCGCGTGGCTCTATCTAAACACGTAAATAATCAAAGACGTAGCTTAACATTTCCGGGGAGAATAAAACTGCTGAAGATTTTACTAGTTTAGGCCTAAAAACGTTAAAAGCGTAGGTATATATAATGTATCATACGTACGCTATTTCATTCGCTAGAGAATTACAAGCTGTTGACTATATTTTTTTAATTTTGGGAAAATACCAATCATTACCAGAGACATAACAAATCAAAGTTTATGTTCTTGCGACCAGCTCGTAACAAATTGAGGGACATTGTGGCACTATTTACTGAAAAAATTTGTAGCGTCAGTATTTTTGTAGATATCAATAAAATTCTTTCACAGATTAGTTTTTCCTAAAAAATTTAATATATTTCTACAAAATTTCAATGACATGACAAGACTCGCTCCAAGTTCCCCCGACTTAAATATAAGTAATTATATTTAAAAAAAAATAGTCGTTATATTTTCGATTATGCTCCTGTTTCAAAACGAAATACAGCTCATTATTTCATAAGATAATATCCCTCAAGAATACTAAACTATATAAAATTTTAATATAATCGTGAACAAATAGGAAGAAGTGAGACCATAACTCGGTATCGATAATAGAGCAGTAAAATATTTGTATGAAAATAAAATTTCTGTATTAAACAATTTTTTTTTTAAATTTCTGCCTGCGAGATCGAGGGTAAAATTTGGCGTACTTCTTGTTCAAAAAATCAAAGACACACGTTTAGTTAAAATTATTTGTTCGGATTAGCGCATTAGCTATTCGGACTTGCACACCGACGAAGGTTAGGTCAGCAGTCCACAGCACTGGCGGCTTTGGGAGATATTTTTTTCGACAAGGTAGGTATTCTGAAGGTTTTACTTTTTAGATACGAAATTAACTGTTAAATTTGATTGTTACAAAAATATAATGTAACAAAATAATCAAGATGTATTTCGGAAATATAGAACAAGAGTTATGTGCAGGTGAGTGGGGCAAAGCAGACCGCGCGCCTCCCTACCCCCCTTCACACCATTTATGCGACCGGTGGAGCAGTGAGGCTAGAAAGTCACTTGCCTCAGCGTTAACAAATGAGAACGTACTCCACTACACCTACACCACTGCTACATCAATTAGTAATTATCTGGTTCTCTCCATTGATAATACATAATGTATGCAATGCTAGCGAAACTAAGTCATTGCTAGCCTCAGCTGCTTTTCGCGCCGCACATCGGAGACAGAGCGTTCACTAAACATAAAATAAAATTAACATCACAAAATATTCATTACCAGATTGTTGTTGTGAGTAATTAGTTGATTTAAGTGAGGCTCAGTTCCAATTGCCTCACCCACAAAGCTGCCACTGCCACATAGAAAGCTTCTTGAAAACCAATTGTTGCGAATGATCACAACACAAAACCGAAAAATGTTCACATACTCTGAAAGTGGCGCAGATACATATATCGCCGGTCGGTGATAAAGTGTTTCTATAGTGACTTAAGATTTTACATTTTTCGTCTGTAGAGTGAAGCAGTTCACCAAATAGTGATGTAATAGTCACCACGGCGCCTCTACTTCTACTACGCCTGTGCTTTTTTATGTGAAAGTAGTGATCGTGATTTCATAACATCACGATCATTTGTTCCATCATTCATTCGATCCATGGGCTCTATTTTTCTTACATGAGATAGATAAAATATTTCCATCGAAACATACTGTAAGAATTAAATTTTTACCAAGATTTTCGGTATGGAAACTCAGATAGCTACGTTTTAGTATCATTGTTTCTATTTCACGCAAGTGCAAAGCTCCCATCCCCTGGGTGAAAAGGACACCTGTACTTAAATTCATTATATACCCAAAAAAATACCTTCGAAAATGGCTTGTAAACGATTTTCACCGCCCTCGAAATAACTATGAATTTCTTTTTTGAAAATTATGTTAATATCAAATTTACGGTTCATAAAAAAACTAAAAAAAATATTTCGAAAAAAAAAACAGGAGGTTTCTCTTATTACATGTATTTTTTTCTGTTAATATCAATCAAGAACTTTAGGAAGGAACAGACATAGACCGATCCTTTTAATTTTGAATATAATGCTTTGCGCAGATGTGACAACATAGTGCTCAGAGTTATTTTCTGATATAGTAACAGCCCTCTAAGCGTTATTCACGGTGGTTCATTTCACATGTTAATTTTTTCCGCGGGCTTGTAGTCTATAACATGTTTCTACAAAATGACAAAGACAAGACTCGCTCCAAGTTCCCCGACTTAAATATAAGTAATTATATTTTGACAAAAATCATCGGTTTCATTGAAAATGAACCTACCCAAATCCTATTATCACAGATTATTTTATTTTATTACCGCGAAATCGTGGCATTGCCACGTAATAGTGGTATTGCCACGAAAACGTGGCACTATTCTTTTCAACTCTTTAAACTCAGAAATAAATCAACGAAAAAAAATATTTTCGTTTGTTCAACATATTTGAAACATTTAGGTTTTAAACTGCAGCCTTTGATATCCTTAAACGTTTTGAACTCGATAATTAAGCATTCGAATGAATACAGGCCGAAAGGCGATGACCGTAATGTTAACAAGTTCCCGATCGTCCATAAAATCTTACATGTGATGTCAAATTTCTTGTTCGATTTCCAACCGATTTCCAAAATTTTGGTCTCAAACTGTAGCTACCGACGCCTTCTAACCTTTTCTGTAATACTTCAAAGCAATCCGACGAATAACCTCAGAAATATAGTAACTTATATCTGCAAACACCAGTGATCGACCAAAAAATCTCAACTTTCGGAAATAATTTCTTTTACAATTAACAACCGATTTCCAAAAACTTGGTCTCAAATCGTAGCTGCGTCAATGGCCGAGACACTATTTTTTTGATTTTCGATATCGGTCCCCGATCTCGAAATATTTTGGATTTAGTAAAAAAAAAATTAGAAAAAATCCCGATTTCTTCACATTTTCCAATTTTTTACAAAAATTACTACACCGATTTCCAAAATTTTGGTGTCATAAGATGCGCAACTGAATTCTTGATCTTTTAAGACCTTAAAATCTTGGCTAGACCCCATACCCTTGGAGTTATGGCTAAAAATGCGTCTCCCGTGAAATGGATTTGATAGTCATTTTCAATGACAAAAATCTTAATAAACAATAAAGGTTTGGTAAAGTAATTATCTTTGTCGGTCGTATATGTTTATTTTACTTTATTTTAGTCAATAGTCGTTATATTTTCGATTATGGTCCTCTTTAAAAACGAAATATAGCTCACTACGTCATAAGATAATTTCCCTGAAGAATACTAAAACTACAAAATTTTTTAATATAATCGTGGACAAATATTTATAAATAAATATTTAAACATTTATTTTCGTAACGTCCATTCCGCAACCGTACAATTTTGCAAACAAACTAAGGTTAGGTTAATAAACTTTTTACACCTCCTCGGGTGTTTCAATTTTACTCAAATTAAATTACTAAATATGAAATTAAGGTAAATATATTTATATGTGTCGAAGACCAAAAAAGGAAAGCCGTGACTTTATACTATGAGCTATATACACGTGACAAAACATGTCACCGTCTTTGTTATTCATATAATGAAATTATTTTTGTATTTGATGTATCCTTGTATGACATAGAGTGATGATACCTACGATGTGTACCGAATAAATCTTTTTCGTTCTTTTCAATAAAGGTTTCTTAAAGAGGTAAAAAAAAAAATAAAAACCGACTTCAAAAACATAAACTAAAAAGTTAAAAATAAAATTTTCACTTTAAAGAAAGGAGCATTAACAGGCGGCATATAGTTAATGAAGTCGGTGCCTACTCACTCAGACACTTTAAATTGTGTTCTATTTTTGTTGTTGTTATAAATATATCATTGTTGTAATTGTTATTACCTGGTAAGTACCCATTTAAAGTATCTGAGTTGGCATTGACTTCATTAACTATATGCCGCCGGTTAATGCTCCTTTCTTTAAAGTGAAAATTTTATTTTTAACTTTTTAGTTTATGTTTTTGAAGTCGGTTTTTTTTTTTTTTTTTAAATTATTTTATTTTTCAATTTTTAGTTGAACGCATCTGTAACTTATTTGTATTTAGTATAAATGGGGCTACTAAACGCGCTACTCTAATGAGACAGAACCACGATTACGCAACGTAAATTCAGTGTCAAATTGACGCATCAGCATGCCTAGTAGGCAGTGGTATTCCTATGTAAAACTTTAATCTTAATTATTATTTTTGTGCGAACTGAACATTTTGGCATATTCAACCGTATGAAGGAAGCTCAACAAAAAGTAACTGCTGTAAATCGTTGAGGAATTCCCTCGACTGTTTATGGTCTTCATCGTCAGACCTGTAATGGCACTTATAACCCATATGAGTGCAAAGTTCTCTTCAATAGAAACGAATTAAGTCCAAACACCAGGTAATTGCTGTAAATCGTTAAGGAGTTCGCTCGATTGTGTATGGTCTCCATCATCAGATCTGTAATGGTACTTATAACCCATATGGGTGCAAAGTTCTCATTAATAGAAATGAATTAAGTCCAAACACCAGGTAATTGCTGTAAATCGTTACGGAGTTCCTTCGACTGTGTATGGTCTCCATCATCAGACCTGTAATGGTACTTATAATCCATATGGGTGAAAAGTTCTCATTAATAGAAATGAATTAAGTCCAAACACCAGGTAATTGCTGTAAATCGTTGAGGAGTTCCCTTGATTGTGTATGTTCTCCATCATCAGACCTGTAATGGCACTTATAATCCATATGGGTGCAAAGATCTCATCAATAGAAATGAATCAAGTCCAAACACCAGGTAATTGCTGTAAGTCGTTGAGGAGTTCCCACGACTGTCTTTCAGCTCCATCATCAGATCGACTCCCGACTTTCATTAAATAGTACTAGTAGTCGTACTTTATCAAAATACTTAAAATACGATACTTTAAAATACGATTTTCGAAGGTGGCCCTCGATTTCTCTAGGACGCCATCATCAGATCCTGGTTTCCTTATCATGGTACCATTTCGGAGATATCTCCCTTTCACAAAAAAAAATCATCCAATTCGGTTCATAAACAACGAAGTTATCCCTGAACACACATAAAAAAAAAATAAAAAAAATAAAAAAAATAAAACATATATACGGTCGAATTGAGTAACCTCCTTCTTTTTTGAAGTCGCTTAAATAAAAACAATTCTCAATGGCCGTGATGCAATGGATTAGTAATCTGTAATTGTTTATTTACATGTCCGATTCTGGGTGTTAGTTGTAATGGTTACTCATAATACAATGAATCCTAGTTTGATAAGAATGAATAGTATTATCATGGTGCAATAATGACTCTAATATTACCGCAAGCTTTCACACTGACGCTTAGGGTATTTCCCGCCCCGTGTAATACGTTAGTGATTTGGCTCTAAACAATGCGTTGCACGTACGAAATGCGTAAGGAAAATTAGTGGCACTGTTTTCCTGGCACGTTCCAACATAAAACCGGCTTCTTTTTATGCATTCCGATGCAGTTCTGTTGTGTTAAAGTACCGTTGTTTTATTTTCTTGATTGTGGGATGCACGTCCATTCATAATTCACACGATTGTTTTTAACTTGTTGATTTCTATATTGCGAGATAATATTGCAATTAACTAGCTATTTTGATTTTGTCCACATATTATATAAATACTTTCAAGGGTGCTATGGAAACAGCTGTGGTGGCCGAATGGCTAAAGACCACGCCTTTTATTTTATTTTATTTTTATTTAATAAAATTTATTTTATAAAAACTCAGTCAAATTAAGTCAAATAAATATCTAAAGCCATATCTAAAGCGTGTATATGAATGTGTATGATTTGTGGGTATTTGTATACGTATATATTTTAAATCTGTTAGTCACATAGTATATAACTTTTAGTTTAAAGAGTTCGACGAAATGTCATTTAGCTAAGTTATGTTGGTAGAGTATTGGGTCCTCCCTAACGATACAGGCATGCTGCCTAGTGTGAGGACATATGTACTGTCAACTGTCATACTAATTTTGTCAGCTGTTAGCTTACCTATATACACTGAGAGAAATCTTTCGTACAGACGAACGTAAATTTCAGAAATATACAGTCAACGTGTACTTTAAACTTAAATACGTACATATTACGTAACGTTATAACATTAATTTTTAAATATAACTGTAACTTTGATTGGCAATAAAGATTATTATTATACATCAAAAGTACACTGACAGACTTTTCCTGCAGCTGCATGGTGTAATATACTGTGCTACGCTAAATCAAGCTCAAATTTTTCTCAGTGTAGCTGAATTATTTTTCTGTTCTTTTAAATAATTTGCAGATCGCTAAACTGCTGTAAAATAAGCTTATTTTCATTTTTTCATACGGGCCGCCTAACTTCTGTGACGGTGGTGGTTAACAGCTCTCAGCCTGCTTCGGACCAATGTTGTAGGAAGGTTGTGGGCTATATGGGTGTGCTCTAGCAGTGCATGGCAGCATACAAGAGTCGAGTGTTTTAATTAATTAGTAAGGTGACAAAATAATGTTATTTTATATCATACAAAGAGAACAGTTAAATATGATGTCGTTTTTTGTTCGATATGGACAGTAATTTAGTTTCTTCAGTACTTATTTTGAATGAGATCGGTTTTCAGAACAAACTAGTTTTCAGACTGCATTTAGTTTTTAAAATGCCATAGATAACCGTTTTTTCTAAGCAACTTACACGTGTCGCGCTTATCCTTTTTTTTACAGTTGCCTCATCCCCTTGGAGTACCTACTTATTTAGGTTTTATCCATTTATTTCTTATGATAATAATTTTTTTTTCTCTCGCAGTAGAGAATCTTTATCCAGACACCGCAGCAGCGGGCGCGGTAGTGTGGGGCTGAAACCCATTAAGTTCCTCTGTTTGGCATCTCCTATTAGCCTCAGCGGTTTTCACAACGTAAACTGGCATTTTGCGAAATGATTGGAGCCATGGGAAAATGTAACGGTGTTCTTTCGGGAAGCGTATCGCATCTTTATACGTACTTACTTCATACCTCACACCTCAGTATATAGGTTTGCCTATGTTCGAGACTCGCTTGCAACTGTCCATCGGTGTGACTCTATTATAAGCATAAAAAGTAACTAGTTTTATTTAAACATCGCATCGGTTTTAAAATTGCTAATATAATATTAATAAAATTATATTAAGTTAAATATTCATTCGTATATTTTATATTCATTTTACGCACCTACTTAAATATTATTTTATCAAAACTCTTTTGTAAACGTTTACACGTGTGGTTTTTGAAAGGCAAGACTGCATCACGAATAAATATGTACAGTTATTCTAAGTAGGAGCTTGGATGAGATTTAGATTGACGTGACCAGAGTATAGTAATGGTTGTCAACGCAGCTGCACTCGCTAACAAGAATGCATACAGGGTGTAATGAGATTGTATTAAAATTGTGCGACGCATACAGTTGTTGATTACTTTGATTTTTTCTTGAAGATAATATAAGAATATTATAATAACTAGATCGTCATAATTTAACGGTAAGCATAAATTAAGTTTAGATGATTACAGGTAAATTAAGAATGAGCTTAAAATGAGTCCCCTAATTATTGTGTTTTATAGAAAAATGTTCTATTGCGCAAATTATCTCTATGTACCGCGGACCGAGTGACGTCACCCGTGGATCGCAGTATACAAACTATGCTTTCTGCTTAGTTGCTCATAAATCCAGTAATAATTGGTGATTTTTGTTGTAACCGATTGTAATACTCTAACGTGTGATCTAGCATCTGATGTATAGTTTTGCTGAAGAAGACGCGCTCATTGGCATATGAAATTGATTATACCAAGTTCGTTTATGACATAAAGTAGACGAGACGCACGAAAGTCTCCAACGTACTCAGTTCAGCGACATGCCAGAGATGATTCGTTTTCTTTCATTTCTGTGCATTGAAAGAATTACATTGCAGCACTGAAAAAAAACCAACCGTGCTTCAGAAGGCACGTTAAGAAGTCGGTACCGGACGCTGTCAATAGATGGCGGTCGTTACAGTTCCCAACCCGCAGTGGAGCAGCGTGGTGGACTTAAGCTCCAAGCCCCCCCCCCCCTCACTCTGGGGGAGGCCTAAGCCCCTGCAGTGGGGTAAAAATGGGCTGATGATAATGATGACTGAAAAAAACCACAATATGTTAGCGTCCCAAGCAAACGGTCTTGTTATGGCATTATCACCTCTTTCCATGAAATATGTTCGGCCGAGATCGTAAAAAATTAAATTCTAAATCCTTGTACAACTACAAGATAAAGCTCGTCTCGTATACGTATGCGATGTGTTTACACTGTTTTTTTTTTAATTGAATATGGAAAATAAACGTGTATAAATTCGAAAATATAGTTAAGTACGTACTAGATTAATGAATAGCATACTTTTTGAATATTAAAAACAAAATTTAGCTTGTGTATTTTGGAGTGCAATCGGAATGCAGTAGTACCCTTATCCAAAGGGGAGGACCAAGCCCCTGCATGGGGTATAATGGGCTGATATGGTTTATGGTATTTTTGGTGTATTTGGTTTTGAAAATTTTAAAAACTTGTTAAACAATAAGAACCTATTTTAAAAATTCTGTAAATAGATCTAAATTTTTTCGAGGGCACCACTTACATAAATTTATCAAATAAAAAAATAAATTTAACAAAGGATTCCTACTTTTTGAAATATAAATTACAATGTATTTACGTATTTTACAATTAGCCAAACAAATTTAATCCTTATATTGAAGAACAGTACAACGAGATTTCTGCAAACGGAACTCTACAAATAAACAGTATTTTTTTCATATCAGTTTCAATTCAGATCCTATGTCACGCTCCAGCAAACCTTCACCTATAGCTCAGAGAAAACAGCAAAATAGTCTATTTCTTCATTCATTTATTCATTTCGATAAAAAACAATATATATTTTAATAACAAAATAATAATAATAACGTATACATGACAACAACGTCTAGGCCCCAAACTAAGCATTAGCTTATGTTTTGGGTACCAAGCGAAGACACCACATACATATAGCAATCAAGACCCGGTACCAGTATCAATATTCATCATATAAATACTGACCCGACCTGGGATTCGAACCCGGGACCTCCAGCTTCGTAGGCAGGGTAGCTACCCACTTGGTTAAGCGGTCGTCGTAAAATAAAGTCTTCCATGTCAAAAGGTCAATATTTTTACGATGTGTTAAATTCTCAGTTGGTTTTTTCTTTCGTGAGCAGTTCAGAATAATGAAGTAGGTACAGTTTCTATTTTATTTCTCTAGGGAAATGTCTAATCCTGTATGTGTACCTGAGGAGCTTGTTTACGAGCGCCCTTTGAAATATACTTAACTTGAAAAGCAGTTGACACAGAAATCTGAGACGTAGGTAAGTACATTTATTCGAATTTCGCTTATATAGAAATACTTGACGTGATAAATGTCGGTTTGTCGGGAATTTAGAGGAATTTACAGAGAAATAGATATTTAAAGTGCCAGATTTTTGGTCTTATACCGAGATCTGGGTTTTCTAGGTAGTAGTTATAAATTGATTTTGCGTACCTACTTCCATAACTTTTAATTGGTAATTTAGTTTTAATTAAGTGTGATAAAAAAATCAATTAGATTTTTTTTGTCTTGAAGAAACCATCTTGTTTGCCCAAATTATATGTACGATATACAAAATAATGTCGTGTCGTGATAGCCCAGAGTGGGCTGTTGATGATGATGATGATGATGATAGCCCAGAGCGCAACGAACCTGTCTCAAATTTATAAGGCCCTATAGGGCCATGGTTCGAATCCGGGCGTGTACCAATGAGTTTTTCTGACTTAAGTACACAATATCACTGACATCGTGCTTCGGAGGGCACGTTAAGCAGTCGGTCCCGGACGCTGTCAATAGATGGCGGTCGTTACAGTTCCCAACCCGCAGTGGAGCTGCGTGGTGGACTTAAGCTCCAAGCCCCTCATCTTGAGTGGAGGCCTAAGCCCCTGCTGTGGGGTAAAAATGGGCTGATGATGATGATGATGATGATACAAAATAAACATTTACATTTTTTTTTTCGAAAAAATAATATCCTTCAATAGTAGGTTTCCTAAAACACACAACCACACAAATACATACAAAGTATATGATGACAGTAGTTTTGATATACAACCTCATAACACAAATAGAGCACGGTTTCATTGAACCAGCTTTAGTTTGATGAGATGTCACATGGACGTAGATTAGGTAGGTTAATGAGACAAGTAGAAGTAGTTAGAATTTTTGTTTTGATCAACCGCATAGAATTAACATCATTCATCAAGTTTACAAGATTGTTTGATAGCTTTTAGAAACCTATATTGAAATTTATATGCATATAGGGTTTAATGATAAAACATGTAAAATATTTTGATACGCATCATGAAAAGACCGATTATATAGTAGAACATATCTGTCCAAACTATAATATTGCATTTATATGAATATTATATGTATCCAAATTTTAATGTAAAACGTTTGTTTCAATAGTTTATCAAAAATGTATTAAAAAAGACATAAAGAAATAAAACAAAAACAATAATTTTAATTCAGTTTCCCAGGGAACAGTATGCGCGCTAACAATTTAATGTGCAAAATACGGAAACAAAAGATCACAATCAGCATATTATTATGTACTCTCGCACATGATTGGTTGTTTAGTCCACGTGACTAACCGTGTTACGAACTACGATTGATTGGTGTCATTTCTTTTGTCACGCGCCAAAATACACAAAATGTACAGTATTGTACAGGTGTTATCATTTCCATTTACACTAAATATTTTTTTAAGTTCGAATTAGATTTATAGGGGTTAAGAAATAAATGGTTTGTTACTTCCTAAGAAAATTGACATCTGTCTGACTCTTGTACTTATATTAAGAAGGGAAGGTTTTCGTGTCCTCAGCCGCGCCTCGCCGACCAGTAGACGTTGTAGAAAAACAAAAATGAATTTACTAATAAAACAAATTTAATGAACTTTCTTACAAAACGATTCACAATATTATAGAACACAAGTCTGAACGGGAACTTGCGTACCTGAGTGCGGTTGTCTTTCTACTGGTAACAATTCATATTGTTGCTAGGTATGTTATACATTTTGTATTTTGTGTTTGGCCAATCAGAAAACGTTTGTGGTCATCCGAGAGTCCAAAGTATTTCGGCCGTGCAAAGTCACGTGTACTGACCTCGCAGAAATATTGTTTTTCAATAAAAATAAATGACGGTGAAAAGTGATTGGAAAATGTTGCTACATTGGGGTCACTGATTTGGACTTTAATATAAGCGGTCAATGCCCTTATAGATTTATAATAAAATATCGTTTTACAATTATACGGGATGTTCGGATGAACGTAGCTCAAACTCTTAAAGCGTGTAGAGCTAAACAAATAGATTTAAAAAAAAGATGCGTTAAAAAAAGGAAACTTTAAACACGGTTTTCTAGGTAACAGTTAGTTTGCGCCATCTGCGTGCTTGAAGCTTTTTGCTTTGAGCTTTATACGTTCTATACGATTGTACTACGTTCAGCCAAACACACATATGGACACATCGGATATTTCAACCGACTCCTTTATTTCCGTAAGACGAATAAATGGCAGCCTTTTTATTATGGTAATCAATATGTTCCACATCAAAAGATTACATCGCACCATTGCACCATTGTTTTGAGATTGCGCCTTTATTACAAGCGATGCAATTACGCCTTTATGACACAGGTTGATGTTTACACTACTTAACACTAATGAGTGACACGACACCCCACGTTGCATTTTGTCGCTGTAAACCATAAAATATCTTATGTTGATACCTACGGCAAGTTTTGAAACATGTTCATGCTTGATTATATAATGTGCGATTGATTTGATATAATTCAAAAAGAACTATATACAAATTGGATTCAATTAACACGACATGTTCTTGAGGATTCTAATGACAAAAGGCGTATAAATATAGTAGTACTGTGACGTATATGTATAAAAGCACGTCGATGTGTACGTACTCGAAATATCACGCAGCTTTACGAACACATCGACCTAATAAAGAAATTCCTAGATAAAAGTAAATCAGAAATTAAATTTAATCTTAGAGGCGGTTTTCCTCAAAGAAAACTGCGTGCTCGAAAAATCTTGTTTTTGAGGCGGATTTCTACGACCGCGAGCCTAGTAATTTTACCACGGTAAATTGTGATTAGAATTTTAAATATGAATTGTTCGACGACAGAAGTTTCCAGATGCTGGGCGTAGGGATTTCGATGGCTATGTAAAGAGCTCAGCGACGCGACGTCAGTCAGTTTTCTTGGAAAGTTATAAGTGCTATCAGCAAGTGCAATAAAAGTGGAATTTATGATTTGTGTGAATTGTTATTGAAACAGTTTGTGATTTTGTTTCATACTAAAGTAAAGTACAAGTAAATCGGTGTTTTTGTGCATCCTATAAACAAGCGACAACGTATTTCTGTTGTTTGCTCTATGTCCTTTGCAAACCTTCTTTGACATTTTTTATCTCAAATCGTCGGCATTCTTTTGTTTCTGTATGTTCATAGTCTTAAATAATATATCTGAACCTACAGCCCGTAAAAATATTTTTATTACATTTTTATGGCTTTTATAGAATAAACACAATGTACCTATTCAATGTTAAACATTTAACAATTACAGAAAAAAATATATATATTCCATTGTTTTATCACCCCTTGTATCTCAAAGAGACTTCCCGTCACTCCCGTAGTGGCTTTTGATGTAATGATACCTTCTTTAGGTCAGACTTTTCAACATTGATATCGTCTAGTCTAGACAATATACACAAAGAATTGGAAAATTTTGTATTGGCAAAATTTTCAGAAAGTTAATGTCAACATAAAGTACAAGTGGGGCTAACACCACTGACCACCTAGAGTACAGAAATCACAACGAAGAGGGGAAGTTCACTGCGTTTGCAACACCATTCCATTTCATCAGTCCATTATTCCCTACTGTAGGGGCATAAACCTCCCTACCCTCACCTTAGGATGAGGAGATTTGTATCCTAAATCCACCACGCTGCTCTCCAATACGGGTTGGCGGATCTATTGACGGCAACCGGGACCGACTGCTTAACGTGCCCTCCGAGGCGCGGAGTCAGTGATAGTTAATGTACTTAAGTTAGAAAAACTCATTGGTACACGCCAGGATTCAAACCACGGCCACACGGTCTTGTAAATTTTAAACAGTTTCGCTGCGCTTTTATATGCATAATAAACGCTCCGTCGCGTTACTACTTACTATCACATACCTACTTGTCGCAAAGTTTTGTCATAGAATTTGTTTCCATAGATTAAATAGTAAGTAATTATTGTAAAACGTAAGCTATCGAATAAAATAAAATAAATATTTATGATCAGCAGTTTATTGTGGATGATCAGTAGAAAGTGAGGCTCGGCCTCACTGCTTTACACGCGATGCCGCCACTGCCAGCCCGCCTTCTCCATCATCTGTCGTCCAAGGCAGTTAGTTAAGTTACTTGCCCCTGCGACTTCGCTGGAGCCATCGGTTTAGTCTAATGTATCACTTACAGTCTAAATTTCGCATGGGTTGAGCTTCCCGCTAGCCTTGAAGCGCCCGTATACGCTGTGAAAGCCACCGAGGCTAACATTAAGATGCCAGGGAAAGGAATTCAACGGGTTCCAGGCCCGCACTACTTGCGGATCGCGGGCGCTGTGGGAGTTGTCTGGGTAGACATTCTAAAAAAAAAACGTTTCATTGGGAGGTCTTGTCTCCAGGTGTAGTTGGTCAAACGCACGCGTTTGAATTTGTCAAAAATTTAAGTCTGTGACACACTTCGTTTACGAGTTAGGGAGCCATGGCATACGAACGGACGGACAGACAGACAGACAGCAGAGTGACAGCAATAAAACTAGTTTTGCAATTTGGAGACTAAACCATTATGACATTTGAAGTATTTACCTAATTTTAATTGCAAATGCATTAAAAAACGTCGTATGATGCTCGTACTCAGTAAGCTGGCTATTATAGTCATCGGTTTATTATAAGCACTCGGCTTCTGTCGAACGTTTGGTGGCTAAAATACGAACACCCAGCAGTGGGTAAACTTGGGCTTTTAGAATATTTTGGCCAATAATACCCCTACGTAAGAGTAAACTATTGTTTTTCATTAGTTATTTTCCGCGATCAAGCAAATTTTTCTATGATGACAGAACACATTGTAAAATGTTTCTTGAATTTTTTTTTGTTTTTAATTAATATTTGTATATATTCCGATGAGGACAGAAGTACACTTCATCTTAAAAACTATGAATTTTAGGGGTTTTTAAGATAGTCTTCAGTATCCCCAGTCTATAACTTTCTTAAAGCTATATGAAAAGAATCTGAAAATCATCACAAACTCGTCTCAGCCAATTTAAAACGGACCCAAACACATTTTAAAACCATCAAAATATTAGTGGGACCATGAATCTAGTGGGAGAGAACACACACAGGATTCATAAATTATAGAAAAACTAAAGTTAAATGACTCTCTAAATAAATACTTTCAAAATTTATGAAATCAAAACACGTCCTCGAGTACCAACAACTTACCGACAAGTTAATTTCACAACTTTATTAAAATTCCATTGAGGTGCTATGTTCAGTCATTACTTGTTTGCTGTTGTATGCTTTAGGTGATTTAGGTGTAATAATATTCGATAAAAACAAACATCGGTATATGAACATGTTTTCAAAAACTATTGACTAGAATGCGACCAAAAAAAAATTTTGCAAAGATTTTGTCATTAATTAATTAAAAAAAAAACCAACAAAATTAGTTAGGTTGCTCGATTATATTTTGCAAGTACCTAAAACAAAGCACAGTCGACGTAAGTTGATGATACAATTTATTTATTTTTAAATACTTCGAGGCAAAGATTAGATGATATGGGTAATTACATCGACGAAATAAATACTTTTTCCTACCAATTTCCAGTTCAATTTTTTTTAATATCAAACATCAATTTCATACTTCAACCACGACAATATTAAATGAAGACGTTGGCTGAAGCTATCGAGCTACAGAATCCATCAATCAGCCCACATTCGTCCACTGCTGGACATAGGCCTCTCGCAGGGCACGCCACCCTTCTCTACCCTCAACCATCTTCATCCAACCACTACCGGCAGCTACAGATTATATTATCTTAATACCGGCCTACTCTATCTATAATTCTTTAATCGTCGTCTACTATAGATATGCGTAGTCCACCTTTGGAAATGAATAATCGCCCCTCCCGCAGCAAATTATAGAGCGTACCGTGACCGTAATTTATTAGGAATTATTACAAGAATTTCAGTCACCAAAAAAGATATATCATTACATTTGTATCTAATTACTTAAGATAGCAAGCTATACAATAAGTGGGCGTTTACTCTATATGGAGATAGGTATATTTAATATCTCTGTACCTACTTGATGCCAAAGATAGAGAACACTGTTAACGAAATATCTTTATAATAAAAAAACTTTCTTGAAATCTGATTAGCGATACGATAGTCACGTTAACCGTGTAAAGGAAGTTTTTATTTATAAAATGTTTTAATAAAGAACCCCTTTTGCTTCGTTCTATACTTTTGTCGTAATATTTTAATATAATATGCGTATCTCGGAAAGTATCTATAAGTGGACGCCCATTATATATTTGTGGGTTTTATTAGCATTATCTATGCAAGCCTGTTTAGATTGTTTTTCCAGAATGCCACTGATATTAAAAATCTGGTGTTCTTGGTTTATGCGGTAAACTTTTAAGCCAATTTACAAGAAGATCATTTGGCCCTGAAGCTCCTAAAGCTTCAAACACTCACAAAAAGACAAATTGTGCGTTCACATATTCCAATTGGATAATACAGCGAAATAAGATATTCTTATTTGAAGTATTGAAATGTACGATATATAAAACTATGTTATGAATGCTATAGGTACTTTTCCAAGAAAAGGAAATCGCCGATTGTGAGACTAAAATGATAAGAACAATAGAGGTATTCAAAGTTGAATAAACGGAAAGATAAAATCTTCATTTCAACGGGTCTTCTTTATGTTGCGGTACCTATCTCTAAATCGTGTGCAAGCAATTTGTTTGGAATTTCCACTCTGGCGCAGTAAGTAGCGACCTCGCGCTCAGTTACCTTGAGCAGCGATCGCATTGTCGAATCCATCAGTGTTGAGCAATAATGTTTATAATCGTGAAGTATATACAATAATGAAAAAAAAATATAATATTAATTAAGACTATACTACACCTCTGAATTGTTTTAGTACAGACGTATCCGTCATAAGCAGATGGTGGCTACAAAATAACCAATAACATTTATCGGAATTTCTTATTTCTTTCATTATTACAAAAGCTGAGATGGTGGCTTTCAAAATGGTTTTCCTAATGTATTCATTAGGAAACAATCTTGTGGGCACAAGGGCCCATTTGATGTTTTATTTACCTAAGTATTTTAGTTATTTCATTGTCATGGCTAACCTTTGTTAATGTACCATTCCTTTGCGTGTTTTAGTTTTTAGGTTTTAAACAGTTTGTGAATTTTTATAGTTCCTCAATAAATAATTTATTTTAATTTATTTAATTTATCTATTAAAAAAATAATAGACTGTTTCATAGATTTTTTTTTCGAAAATGTACCTCCGAATTTTTAAACAACATAATTGACACAGCCCGTTTTGTATTAATTTTTTTTTAATCGGTATATGGATGAATCGACATAAAAATGCCTGAAAAGAAATCCTCAATAAATTGTTTGTTACATTGTAAACAATTTTAATAAATTGTTTACAATATTTTTGTGTACCAAAAAGTGTCTATTTACAAAAGTTCATCTCTTGCTATGGTTAAAATATAGAACCGTATATGTTTGATTTTTTTGAATGCATTTTTGTGATATACAAATATTTTCACTATCTCTTAGTACCTCACCTCACATCACACCAACTACACCTCATACCTCACGCACCACAACACCTCAACTACATACAAAACTCTAATAGGTACTTAGGCATTTTGTTAAAAACGGCCCCCTACCAGCATCGATCAACAAAACTCAACGGCGGCTGCAATATGCTCATCCCTTACAAAACAGAGAAAAAACATACACACAAATTATGAGTCAAAATCAAAATTTTGCTCTTTACAAATTTAGGTCCAAAAACAATTTATGTCCACTGTACATTCTGTTTGGAAAGAATAAACGCCGTGAGATGGTCACTTGCAATTATTACAAAAGTCACGCAGGAGCACTTTGTTTCTTAGTTGTTTAAGAGGATTGTGTAGTGGCAAATTTTCATACATACGGCGTTAACGATTGCACTCCATTAAACCTTAACCGACTGGCACAAAAAATGGTATTCAGTTCAGCAAAAACTACGTTTATACGTTATTAATTTTATACGTTAAACATATTAATACGTCATAAGAAAAAAAAACATAAATGCGCGGGATTTTTTTTTCATGTTGATTCAATATTCACATATTCAACACGAAACTAATTGCATTTTCGCAACATGTAAACAAGAAAATAAAAAAAAATTAACAATTATGAATTTCGATGTGAAAAACGAATCACCTTCGAAAAAAATCCCGCACTTTTAATTCTTTTTTTCTTATGATGTACCAAAATATTTAAAAAATCAATAACCTATAAACCTAGTTTTTATTCATCCGAATATCAAATATTTTTATGTGCCAGTCGTTTAAGGTTTGATGGGGTGCAACCGTTAACGCTGTTTGTATGGAAATTCACCAGTACACAATCCTCTTAACACTAAATAACGCAGTACATACATAATGATAACTTTAAAAGTTTTTTTGTAACTTAACTGCAAAAGAATAACAAACATTGACCCGGCTAAAATTGAAAAAGCTACTATAAGCTCTCTTTTATCGCTGTTCCGTCAGAACGTGAAGAAGCAAGTCATAATTTTGGATATTTATGAACTGGATCACACAAAAGATTTATTTTTGAAAAACCAATTATAACTGGATCTTAATGATGAAATAATAAACATCACTTATAAACATAATACAATGACTAATACGAGGAAGCAGGCAATATTTTGGTATCGGGAAATCCCACCGCAGCGCAGGCGAGCCACGATGCAAAAAAGAAGTTATTAAAACGTAAAGAGTAACGGGTCGAAAACTTCAGACTCGATGTTTTGAAAAAAACGGTGAAGTGCGGTTCGTACTGAGCATTTAGGTTCACCGTTTAGATTGCGTACATATAATTTCATTTAGATATAAAAAAATACCCTCAGGGGCAGATTATGTGGCGCGTGCGTTAAGGCGTTTAAAAGGATTTGCCGGTCAGCGACTCCGAGCAAGTCCGAACAAGTCTTACAGCAGTAACCCCGAGAGAGCTCAAACGAAATTCGGTACGTAAATAGACGGTTGAATAATTATTGAACAAGCCGTTGGTTTAGTCGTATATAGTTCGTTACGCTCTGTTCTTGTTTGCTAACGTTGTTTAAATTACATTTGAATTGTATTGTGAACAATATTTGTGCAAATTTTACTTACGTTTAAATTACTGTCCGTACTACGTCCGAAATGAATGCTGAATCGAACCCCATGGAGAAATCCGGGCTTGTCAACTACGGCCTACGATTTTAAATAAACGTTATGTCTGAATCCCAAGATATAAGTCGTAAGTCGAGCCTGAATTGACGCTTAAGTCGGACAATTGATCCCATTTGATCCTTTCAACCCGTACTGCCTGTCAAGAATCAGAGATTATTGATGCAACTGTTATAAGATGATCATTTTAATACGAGCAATTTTTTAAAGAAAATAATCCGTTTTGTTATTTATTCACGCCCTGTGTCAAGTAGTAAATACTATTACACCATTTCTTTGTATACATTTTAAAATATTGTCCCTAAAAGGTACACAGCCTGGATATGACATAATATCTTACTTACAATGCAGCTTATATATTGTAGCTTTTGTTTTCCAAAATATGTGAATCCTTAGAAGATGTGTCATCTAGTTCGGTACAAAGGTACAATAAAAGAAAAAACACAGGACAAAATTCATTTTAAAATACCTGTCAACATTTACAGTCACGGATATAGCCCAGCGGATTAGCAAATTGAAGTGGCAGTGGCGGGTCACATAACACGCAGAACTGATGGCCGATGGGCCCTAAAACTTCTGAAATGAAGACCACGCCACACCATGCGCAGCATAGGACGTCCAGCCACAAGGTGGAAAGATGACCTTGTAAAGGTGGCGGGAGGACGCTGGATGCAGGCCGCTATCAGTAGGTCATATTGGAAATCAATAGGGAACGCCTATATCCAGCAGTATAATTCCAATGGCTGTCTGGTGTGTCATGACATGATGATGATGTCATCAGGTGATTTTTTTCATCCCCTTCCCAATTTTTGTATTACATTCTTTAATGAAAAAAAAAATAACATTCGTAATTTTCCTTTTAATCTCTCGGTACTAAAATATTGAAATGTGGCACCACTAAGTTATTGTGGGCGTGCGAAACTAGAGCGACGTACGAATTATCAATTTGGGGGGCAAATAAGAAAAAACAAAAAATCAAATACAAACTTTTTTTATTTATATTTGAGGTCAGTCGTTTACATTGTGATTAAGAATACTTCAATTTTAAGCGAATAAGAAAAATATATTTTAATTTTTTTTTTAAACTTCTTTAACAGACCAACACTAGAATATACTTATACCACAAAATAAATCAATGTTGCATTTTTATTCTTAGAGTTAAATGCACTTTATCACATTAAAAACAAAGAAAGTCGTTCGTGAAGCCACAGCATTCAGTACAGCGAATCGTTTTATGCGTTCACGCCCAAAAAGGTCACATCGACAATTTCTAAAAGAAAAAGATTAATTATCTCGATAGTTCAGTAATCATATAAAATGCCATTATCGCCATTATTTTTATTTTGGGTCATAGCATTATTCTCTCGAGTAAATGCCCCAGCTCTAGTGCGTATCGATAAACACCACAAATTCAACATAGAATTGGCAATTTGACTGGCGCGCGAGAGAAAAAGATGTCTTTTGTTCGTAATTGGACTGAAACGTTCATGTGACTTGTGATATCCCAAAGCGAAACGAACCTGTCTCAAATTTATAAGGCCATAGGGCCATGGTTCGAATCCGGGCGTGTATCAATGAGTTTTTTCTAACTTAAGTACATTAACTGTCACCCACTCCGTGCCTCGGAGAGCACGTTAGGCAGTCGGTTCCGGGTGCTGTCAATAGATGAGGGTCGTTACAATCCCCAACCCGCAGTGGAGCAGCGTGGTGGATTTAAGCTCCAAGCCTCCCCCCTGGGGGAGGCCTAAGCCCCTGCAATGGGGTGAAAAGTGGCTGATGAAGTTCATGTGACTTCTATTTAGAGTATTATAATAGACAATTAATTATAAAACATGTAGTAATTTGTAGATTAAAAATATCTGGATCGGTAATAATTCCTTTTGTTTCGTAACTAGTAAGACGAAACTATGTTTCTAGATTGTTATGAAGAAAAATTTCTTAACAGGATTGATAACGATTTTATAGCAATCAATTGTATTTAGTGTAAGTATTTGTGTGTCTGTGTATCTGTCCGTGGCATCGTAGCTCCCAAACGGATAAACCGATTTCGATTTTATTATGAAAGGTGAATTAGTGTTCTTAGCTATGTTTGATGAAAATCAGTCCAAGATGGCCGCCGCTACAAAATAGCGGATATATTTTTTCCCTATTCCGTCAATATGGATATGAAATGAAAGGGCTTGATTAGTAGAATACTATACACTACGACAAATTTCAAATCCAAGATGGTCGCCACCACAAAATGGCGATTTACGTATTTTTTTATTTCGCAGCTCCCTCAATATGGGTATCAAATGAAAGGGCTTGATTCGTTGAATAATGTACATTATATTGAAAGGGAATGAGAAAGATTAACTAACGAAATGAAAAACCAAAAACTTGAAAATTATTTTTTTGTCTGATCATTTATGAATTAGTTTACGTAACTAAATATTTAAGGATTATTGATCCTATATTGAGGCCTATGTCGAAAGACAACCTGACCATTAACTGGTTGCTGCAAAATATAATATCTATAAACTTTTTTACTTAGTATTAACTTCATTTACCTTTATATAATTTAAGTTAAGATTGGTTAAGATTTAAGATACTTATGGTCAGTGAATAAAGGCTTTATCTATCTATCTGATCCTTAAAGGTGTCGGGAACCGCTAAGTAAACTTAAAATACCTAATAATTAGCGGTCCCAGACGCCTTAAAGAATCAAAAATCATTTGAAAATGAACAAACCTGTATTATTTCAGACTTTTTAAATGTTAGTTTTTTATTGTGTCAGAGGTTTTTTAAAATTTATAATTTAATTTTTAATAAAGTCAAAAATGTTCACAGTATCGAAACTGTCAAACCCAATGTCGCGGGGGTGAAGGCTGGCGCGCTAGGACCTCGCGGACTGAAACTGGATTGAAACTTGCCAAAGATACATCAGCTAACTAGGAGTAGAGTGGTTCGACGGTAAGCACAGTAGAGGGCTTCTAGTCAAATCATACTTTTATGGGTTATGCTCTAATATACTTTGTGGTATCAATCTATACTCACGGACAAATCTAGCCTACCTTAATTTCTCTTCAATAATATTTTTTAAATAAGTGCAGATTCATTTATTTAATGGGTTCATTGTTCGTATTGTATTATTAATTTATGAACGAAAAATTATTATATCTCTGTTATCTCATAAAGGAAATAAAAAGTACTTTAAAAAGTGGGCGGTTAGTTTTGTCGGTGAGTATATATTATTTTTAAAATAAAATAAATTTGTACGTATAAAAAGTCACAGAAACATGATTCCCCATAATTGCAATGTGTTAATGTGAGTTTCGCTGATAGCACAGATTAAGAATTAAAAAAATAATGACCATTATCAAGTTAAGTGCTTAATATAAAAACATGATTATGATTTTACCAAAGTTTGTTTCGAACTTGTATTTGTCGATGGTATTGAACTACGTTTAGTTAATAAAGGACGCGTCCAAAGGACTTCAAAAACGGTCCTATTAAATGTTTTAAAAAGACTTTTGAGGGTATAGCATCGTACGAATAGTTTAAGCAATGGAAATACAAATGCCATTAGAAACCATAATAATCAGTTTTCGACATTATCTAGGTACCTAAGTGTTTATAGTGACATCAAAATGTGGCGTTGCTATTAACAGCTATATACATATTCCTTTCATCGTAGGTATCGGCTGTTCCTAGTTTAAGTGACATGAGACGTAAACTGGCTTCATGTCACTTATTCTGCAGTTTTCCTTAAAACAAAGGTTAGGGTGTGCGGGCAGCATAGGTGACATATGAAGTATGTGACGTTAAAAAATGCGCCAACCGTCTTATTGCAAATGTCTAAGCGTAAACTTATTGCAAAGCACCTATTTTGGTAGCATATGTGTAACATCAAAATTACTAAATTGAATCGATAAATAGTTGCAAGACTACATTAAAAACTAAAAAGACGTGAAAATTTTGTGTCGTGCAGAAAACAGAAAAGTGCAAGCATGCAAATACCTTTTAGATAATATTTATGCCTTTATTAATTAATATCAATTTAAGATAAGATATTAAGAAGTTCTCAAAAACTTAAAAGTTGCATTTCTCAATGCAGTGAATGAACCGTATTACTCATTCAGTAAAACAAATTGCAACCTCTGATAAATTTACTGCAAATGATTTTTTGTTCCACTTCACTGCCTATTTTTTATAGGTACTCTATTAAATCAAAATAGCCCATTTAATTGTAATACTCAAAAAATATTCGATTCTCACTTTGTTATACGTTAGGCTACGGCCAAATTACATAACAGTCAACGGCTTTTCAATCAGCGTCGTCAATCATATTATGTCACGTAACAGTCAATCAAATTGACTGTTTACGAGGGGTGATAGGATTAGCTGTGGATTCTGGTAAGTCGCTGACTGTATGCGAATGTGGTCGCAGCCTTATATTAAAAAAAATCCATGAAAAAGTAAGCTTTAAACTATGAAAATTATTTAGAAAATGAAAAGATGCACTCTACTTATGCGAACGAGCTGTAAGGCTTATAACGAGTTCGCGCTTCAGCAGGCTGCGCGGGAGTGACAGTGGAGGGGAAGCGCGCATGCGTAGTGGACGGACAGCGTTCGACAACGTCGCACGCACTTATAGATAGCGTGACATATAAAAGGGCCCGAGCCCTTAGTGTTCAGCCATTTACGTTTGCATTCCGAAGAGACACAGGACGAATATGGCTGATGCTACCCACGACCATGGTCATGACCACGATCATGGCCATCACCATGATGACACCGAGGGTGTTGTTCTGGCTAAAGGTGTCGCAATGGCTGTTCTGTTCACCGCTTCAATGATATGTGGGATAGTACCAATGTTGTTGGCGAAGAAATTCCAATGGCTGAGCCCGAAAGAGGCGAGCACCTTAAAGTCCAGTAACAGGATAGTCACGAGCCTCCTGTCTTTCGGTGGTGGTGTACTGCTCAGCACAACTTTCATGCATTTGATGCCTGAAGTTCAAGAAAATGTGGAGTATTTGCAGCGTGAGTATTTTAAAATTTCTATATTTGACATGTCTAAATCTATCACTCTCTCAATCTATCACAGAAATTCTCCCGAGGATTTTGTTTTTTTTCTTGCTATAAATTTTGAAATAAATATTTTTAAATACAGTTTCGTATCGGTACTTCGGGCTGTTTGTCAAGTTTTAACAACTGTCCAGAATTGCGTGCGTTCTCTTGCATTAAAAAGTGCAGCCATCGTGGTCGCCGAGCCGCAATACTTTACGGTCAAGGCGAGCCGTTTAGTAACCGAAAATATGTGCTTTACTAAAGATAGCTTTCGTTGAAATTATGAACTTTTGGTAATGTGAGTGGATCTAAAAGGCAAATTTTGAGGCGATGTAACATTTTCTTCTCGTCAACCACTTTTGAAAATATATATTTGTTTTCTAATAAAGAAAAACAATCTTAAAAAAGACGAACTGGGTGATTATTATCACCTTCCCTTATGACACAGTATATTGTTTTACAGTTTATTCAAAAATTTGAGACAAATTTAGAAAAAAAAATTGTTTTTGAATAGTCACTACATTGTTTCATAAATTTTAGGTGCGATTGAACTAAATTTATTTAATAATGGCCGACGTACAGGCACGAGTAGGTGTCTTAAAGCTGCAGTCTAAAAAATCCCATATAAAAAAAGTTTCTTAGGAGTAAGCTAACTCTATTACTAAACCAATGTTTTTTTTTTAAACTGTGTTATAGACAGTATAGATAGGCCTTTAGGCATGTTTGTAGATATTCTGCCTAGCTGCTATATTTATTAAATATTAAACAATCTTTTAGAGGAACTGAAGTTTTTATTGGTTCGTTCGTTTCTTATTGCTAATTATGTCAAAATGAAAATATAAAAAGACACGCAAAAACTAAATCCATCCCTTTTTACATATGCTGATGTAGAGCACACAGCCTATGACACAGCTTTCCCCCACAAGCTGTCTTGGCGAAAATTTTATAAATATTTTTCGGAATTTTTTCGTCGTTCATAAACGGGTCAGGGAAGAACGCAGCGATGGTGACGCTCGCTATATTGAAGAGGCGAAGTTCCAACAATATTATGGGTTTAAAAACTGAAAGCTCGAAGCAAACAGCGCTACTTCTGAGTGGTCCTGAAGTCGGCCATTTTGCTTGTAGGGTCACTTGTTTAATCGATTGATAAGTTTCTAAATATAATAATATAAGAATTAACACACCACTGTAGTCCGAGTTCCTTTCGTAATAATCATCCGGTTTAAAATTATTTCCGTATATAACAGCACTATATCTATAAACTTTAATTTTTTCCTTTGGAGAGCTTTTTCTTTCAGTTTTCTACATACAAGACGATTCAGAAATACGTAGGCTTTTATATTTTTATTTTTGAAATCAATAGATGCACAACGAGTCGTTTCAAAAACTGTCTATAAAAAAGTTTTACCTCGTAAAATCAACAAGTGTTTGACAACTATATGTGAATCCTAAGGTTAAGAATTACTCAACTTATAGGTACTAAATATTTCGTTGCTTTACTTTTTGTTACGCTGAGCGGAAATTTAATTCTCAAAATGAACGCGACGCCGCGCCGGCACCAAATTAATGTACTTACACAAAATCAGTTAACTAACCACATACAGTAATAAATTTTACTATAGCGAAATTCCTATAGGCATAATTTCTATAGGCCATTAACTAAGAAGAAGAAGAATTACTCCACAGTACTGACATTGAAAGAAAACAAATATCAAGTTTTATCCTCAAATTCTTTATTTAAATAAGTACAAAATTGTTTTATCGACGGATTTTCTAAACCTCTAGGGTGCTTGTACACAATGAAGATATTTGTACATGTTGATTTTTTCAGTAATTTACTGACAAGGAAAACTAAATTAGAATTGACATCAAACGTAGTAATATCCATGGTTACTGGGTTTCATTTTCATTCACTGTAATCTTTGGTTTATTTTCACAGCAAGAGAGTGGCGTTTAATAATGTTTTAAAATAGTAGTACTATAAAAAACAAAAATTCATCAAGTACGAATTATATTCATTCGTAGGTATAGATATATGATAATCTATTTTTATATTTCACAAAAATGGATTATCATAATATCTAGGTACAAGATGTAAACTAAACTCTCAAAAAATATACACTTTTATTCGAAGGCCAAAAACCTTGAGAGGACAACTTAAAGGACCTGAATTAAGTTTTCAACCCACTTTAGGAAATAGGGCAAAAATACAATTTAAAGAATCATTTTTCCTAATTCACGAATATACAAGAAAACAGGCGATTTTTTAATACTCAAGGATTTACTTCAGAAACATAGCTACAACAATAAACTATTTCGATTGCGATTTGAAATAGTTTAAGTCTTAATTTTCATAACTTCCGTAAACAATTTACTATACAAAGCAGACGTAATAGGGTTTGCGTTTTTATTTCTTTTAATAACAGAAAGAATACCTCGATTTCTTTGTTATCAGCATTAAACGTGTTAAATATGTTTGTCGTTGTTCGCTTTACTTTATGAACCACTTTTTTCTGATGATAAGTTAAATTTATTTATAATGACGACGTTTAATTCGTAGGGATAGGAATAATCACTACATGTAGTTCCTCCATAGAGAGGTCATGTTGGTTACTATGAATATCTATGTGCCACTTTTATTATTTTTACTTTCGTTTAACAATAATTATGACTAAAAACGTGTCATTAAATACTAAAATTTAAATTCCGACCAAAGTAAAAATCCAGTATAAAATGTCTGTGTGTGGACGGCAAAGAATACAATTCCCAACCGCCACCGGGAAGCGTGTCGTAAGAGGCGACTAACCCAGGTTAGCAGAAGATGGGCAGCAGCATTTCTCTGTGAAATTACAAACCGCGATCATCATTCCGGTTCCTGGTCCGCCGCGATCAGTCGTGTTCGGTCCTCCGAACGCCTTTCCGCCCCGCGTGGCCCATGTGTAGCGGCCCGTTGCCGAGATCCCAGTGACAACTACGTAGTAGCTGCGTGTGTGTGTAGTGTTTGTCGTAGAGGTTGTCGCGCAGCGGCAGTTAGCCTTCGTGGCGTGGTTCCGGCATTCCAGCTCCAGCCTATCCGCATTTCGCGCTCCGTAGTCCTTTCTGTGTTTTTTGCACCCTGGTGTGCTCTATGGCAGCTCACGCTTTCACAAGCCGATCGCGCTCCCCATTTCGTGAGTTCAACTCACATAACCGCACTAAGATTCCTGTGCAGCGGGAGCCGCGCAGTCGACAGTTAGCCACGTGTGAGGGCACGTGGAGTCGTTCCGAGTTCCGTGCTCCGGGTTTTTGACGTGCATTCACTCAGTAACTCCATAATTTCTATTCATTTGACACCCTATTGTGCCACCTGGCCGCTCCGATGAAGTCGTAAGAGCTTTCGGGCTAACGACATGCGTCCTTATTCTGCTTCAGGCGGTTGTTTAGTGAGTGCAACTCCGACATACCTTGCGCGCTCGGGCGCGCGGAAGCAGTAGAGTTTAATCCTCCTTCCCATCGCAAGGTTAAAACAAAAAAAAAGTATAAAATAAAATCTCTTTGTACTGTTATAAAATGTTTTTAAACGTACTATTTAGCTACTCACCGTCAGATGCCACGGAAACGCATATCAATTTCATAATCCTTAAAAAAAACACTTGAAATTACAAACTGGTAATTTTCATAAAAGGACATAAAACATAAGACTCAATTTCAATTATTTAAAATATAGAATTTAACTTATGTCATATTTCGTGACATATCGTGACATTGTGATATATCGTGACTACTGTGACATACCATCGCATCACCATCACATATCGTGATATTACGTAATGTGACATATCTTTATTTATTTTTTATTTTTTATTTATATTTCGAAACATATTGTGACAAATAGTGACATATAGTGTCATTTCCTATCATTCCATCACATTTCGTTATATTACGTGACATTCGGTGACACCATGGCAATACGTCACATTCTGTGATATTTCGTGACATTCGGTGACATCGTGGCAATGCGTCACATTCCATGCTTTTCGGCTCTTTCTGATTTAGCACTCTTCTTAATATTTATATTTAATTCTATTTTATCTAATATATAAAATTCTCGTGTCACAGTTTTCGTTGCCATACTCCTCCGAAACGGCTTAAACGATTTCGATGAATTTTTTTGTGCTTATCCGGTATCTATGAGAATCGGCCAACATCTATTTTTCATCCCCCTAAATGTTAGGGGTAGTTCACCCCTAAATTTTGTTTTTTATTTTTTAGATAAAATTTTTAATTTCTATTTTTTTATGATACAACATACAAAAATACATACAACCCTAAATTTTCACTTTTCTATCACCAACCCCTATTTTTTAATAGTGGCGGGGATAACTTACAGTTTTCGTTGCCATACTCCTCCGAAACGGCTTGACCGATTTCGATGAATTTTTTTGTGCTTATCCGGTATCTATGAGAATCGGCCAACATCTATTTTTCATCCCCCTAAATATTAGGGGTAGTTCACCCCTAAATTTTGTTTTTTATTTTTTAGACAAAATTTTTAATTTCTATTTTTTTATGATACAACATACAAAAATACATACAACCCTAAATTTTCACTTTTCTATCACCAACCCCTATTTTTTAATAGTGGCGGGGATAACTTACTCTCAATTAAATTATTGTATAAATATGTACGTCGCGAAAGTGTACTTTATTTAATTAATTTTAATTAACGGGAATGAGTTACGACTGACAGAAATTGAAACGATAAAGCATTTGTGTCGCGGGAACGAAAACGGGAAAGGGAAGAACGGGAATGAGTTAAGACTGAGATAAAAAAGTTATTCTTGATGAGAATGGAAAAGAAAACTATGCTACACCAGGGCCAAGAACAGAAACAATAAAGTATTTTTGCGATGGGAACGAAAAAATGAAAGGAAGAACGGGAATGAGACAAGACTGAGATAAAAAAAGGGATTTTTATGAGAAACGAATACTACCCGTGCGAAGCCGGGACGGGCCGCTAGTATTTTTATAATATTATATTAATTTTAATAGCCTGTTCAAATATAGGTATTTCTTTTGTAAATAATTATACAAAAATGTTATTATTTTTTTCATTTAGAAATATTTATTATATATTTTTAATACAAAAATATTAATAAGCTTGACGACCGCTTAGCCTAGTGGGTAGCGACCCTGCCTACGAAGCTAGAGGTCCCGGCTTCGAATCCCAGGTCGGGTCAGTATAATATGATGAATATTGATACTGGTACCGGGTCTTGGTTGTTATACAAGGTGAGATTTTATTAACCGGCCAAAATTTTTCTAGGTGTTAGGTATCACCAATAGACATTGCGTAAATAAAAAATATGTGTTACATTTTCAAAATAAATTATTTTATCTACAGTTTATTTTATAACGTTTGGTTGCCTTCTTAACGCTATAGTAATCGTACGCGCCCGAGGCCTTTGAAACGGAATGATGCGGCGGGCAAGAATGGTAACTAGAATTTTTGGTTTTTTCGGGAAAGGTTTATGTAGTCATATCTCAATATTTTTCTATAGAACGATACTAAAAGAAAACAAGACGGCTATACATTTTCTACCAAATATCATTATATTAAAATTTGGCTGGTCATAAAAATCTCAGCCTGTATATATAAAAAAAAAATATATATATATATTTATATATGTATATATTATAAAGAATATTTAAGTATGTATATCAGTTGTCTAGTAACCCATAACACAAGCATAATACTTGCTTACTTTGGGACTAGATGGCGCTGTGTGGGAAGTCCCATGTATTATTATTATTATAATAAGATTAAAATCTAATGATAAAAAATCTAATGATTTTTTACAACTGCCAGGCATCCAATGACGGTTCCTACATTACAGGTTCAATTTAATAACATTAATGGCTTCAGTAAGTTTAAAATTTTAAAGCCAATTTTATATAAAATTTACCAATTAATTTTGTTAAAAAATGGAGCTGTTGAATAATAAATACCTAATAGCTAGGAAAATTTGGATGGTGAATAAAAGGTTTTCCTGTACGTATATTTAGTGAGAAACTTTTAGTGCATTCGTCAAACTTCCACTTGACCAGTTTTTCACAATACGAATACCTACCAGTACTTTCCGAGTCAAATTGAATGATTTCCGCCGCTTTTTTATCAATACTCAATGAATAAATGACATTCAAGTTTACGATATAGCTGTCACGAACTTTTCGTTCATTTAATTGAATGATTCACAGTATTCCATCTGCCGTGATTTAGTAATGGGATATTATCTAAGAGTTATGCAAGTAGTATGTGTGTCGATAACCGGCCACGACACCGACACGACGACACGCCTACAAATCGAGATGGTTGACGCCTCGATCGACACGATCCGCTTACGTCAAAAACATTCACTTATTAGACAATATTTATTTATGAAATTCACTCGGCAACAATTTTGTGGGCTAAATTGTTTGTAAATTCGATACGTTTATTTGGAGAAAACACTGCAAATCTGCCTATTATTTCACATTTTGGGGTCGCTTAGTTTACTAATGAAAGAAAAATTCATAAATTAAAGTAAGTGTATTTGTTTTTCATTTAACAGTTTCATTAATTAACCTAAAAGGATTCTCAATTTTCTTTTTCCGTATTAACAGGTCTTATGCTTATCAAAATACCTATCACTTAAAATAATTAAAAAATAATAATTTAAAGACATAGAATAATAATATGTAAACCTATTTTTTTCGAAGTCAGCATTTTGTCAGTTGTACCATTTTTCATACGAAGGCAGCATTGACGTAAATATAAAAACTGAACTCTAGGCTGCGAGTTTTTTTTAAACGACTTCGAAAAAGGAGGAGGTTTATTCAATTCGTCCGTATATATTTTGTTTAAATAATTTAGTTTATCTCAATTTCTTTAGTTTTATTAATTGGTACGCATTTACTTTAGTATTAGTATTGGTTATTAGACCCCAACAAAGAGTTAACGCACTGCCTGTGCGTTAAACACATTGTTTTTTAAATTCATATGAAAATAGTTGCATAAAAGTGGTATATATGTATATATTTGGAATGGGCTATTTACTAGCTGTATAATAATAACAAAAAATTATATTCCACCTCTCTTGTTTGATTCGCAGGCGTGATATTGAAGTACGATATACGCTGTCACTTTAATCTAACGACAACTCATATTTGCAAATCCATCAAGCCGTTTAGGTAACAAGATATACCAAAGAAATATCTAGGGTACATACATATATTCAAAAACATTATCCCCCGCAGTCAGGTAAAAAGATAAACAAGTGAAAAAGCTCATTTCAATCTACATAGCTAGGTCGCATTCGCAGCGCGTGCTTTATATTGTAGTTCACGTCCGATCTACGTGACTTTCGTCCAGCGACCAATGCTTACAATTAACTTATTACCAATTCAATGAAACGAAACACCTAAGCAGAATATATTACGAGCGACGCATCCTAATAATTGCTATATCTTTTGAATAAAGAAATACCTATATTGTGATCGACATCGACGTTTTTTTCTACGTCGTTAAGTTTGCGTCGTCTCTCAAAATCGGAGTCAGTTAGACGGTAAAAGCTCGGAGCAATGACATTCTGTTGTACTTTTCCTTTCCAATCTTTCTTTTGTCCTATCACGATTGTCTATATTTTTATTGTGTTTTTATTTTGTCAATTAAAGACAATCCATATCGAGAATAGTATCTATATTTACAAGTTACCGTTGTGTACATTTCAAAAATTATGTTTCTGACAAATGTTAATTTATATTCGTGTAAAGGTATTTGACGACCGCTTAGCCTAGTGAGCAGCGACCCTGCCTGCAAAGCTGGAGGTCCCGGGTTCGAATCCCAGGTCGGGTCAGTATTTATATGATGAATATTAATACTGGCACCGGGTCTTGGTTGTTATATGTATGTGGTGTCTTCGCTTGGTACCCAAAATACAAGCTAATGCTTAGTTTGGGACCTAGACGTTGTTGTGATTGTGTGTGTTATTATTATTATTTTTCAATACCCTTCCTAAGCGCAATTTCTAGAAATTACTGGGATTTCAAAATTCAAACTATTTATTCGATGTAAGATGTATTACACGCACTTATTGAAAGTCAAGATGCATGCTTAGTTGGGGCCTAGACGTTGTTGTCATGTATACGTGATTATTATTATTTACCGCTGGCATGTTAGGAAATACTAGAAGGAGACGCACCGGCATTAAACTCCCTTGGGCGTTTTTTACTATATTATCTTTTTTTATTTCGGCGTACTACTTACGTACTTATTAGACGATATCTTGCATGGGTAAGATATATAACTTTATACCGCCACCGCACCGGTTCGTTCATAGTCCATTACACATTTCTCCCTGACCCTACAGTTTGCACATAAACCTGCTGAGCGTTTTGTATGCGGTACATAAATCCTTAGGTACTTACATATTACTAGCGATCCACCCCGGCTTCGATCAGGTGTGATTCACGATAGCTTTGTTTGAATTTAAAGTACCGAAGTATACATATACTGAAGCGGGGAAGAAACTCTTGATGTTATACTTACTTCTTTTGGCGCGTTGGAGAAAAAAGATCATTATGAATTTTCAGCATGTAAAGTTGTAATGTAACACACCATGAAGTCAGTTTCCAGCAAGATTTCGTTTTTATTATCATGATTATTTTTATAAAGTTTTTGATTATTAATAATAAATTATTTTTATGTACCTACTGTGGTCACCTTTACTTTAGGGTTGTCACAAAAAGATCAAATTGAAATTGTCTATCGTGTATTATAACGTATAATACGTTATAATAAATATAATATACGTATATACGAGTGTATAGTAAATATACTATATTATATAACTACCTACTGTATGAGTAGATTTTATTAACATATATTTTTTAAAGTAGATTTTTCAATTTCTTCTCTTGAAATTGATGAGTCTCTTGAAACTCATGAGTCCGCGGCCTATCTGAAACACAGCAAATACCATAATCATGAAACAATCCTTTACTCCCTTTGCTGCGGAGACGCCGGGCTGTTGGAGCCTCGAGGTCAAAAATTTTATTAGGACCATCAGTCGCCAACTTACAGAGAGGAGGTGTGTCTGGGTACAGAACGACGACTGTAACGTTTCGTTACATTATCGATCCAAACGTAACGTAATAACGTTTACAATTAGTTGATTTAAAGGTAGAAGAAAAGTATTTCTAAAGAAATGTCATAATTTTATTTTCTTGCATTCATGTTTTTAAGATTTTATTGTCATTTTTTACTATATAGAGAATTTGCGTATGTCGAGTTTTATTTGGCGTAGTTGGATTTGGGTTTTAAATTTTTATTTACATTTCAAATCGGTAACGTAATCGACTTAATGACACAGATGAAACAGCCGGCACGTGTCCGCATCTACATAAATTTTAATATATACATAAATTATATTGAAGAGGTTTATGGCGACACCGTAGATAGCATAATCAATAAAATGGCACGACCTAATAATACCACAGAATAAATAACTAATACTACGAAATGATCGAACACTCGAGAAAATGAGATTAAATTATTAGACAGTTCATACGTCGTTATTATTGTTTTAAACAAACATTTTGTTAAATTAGGTGTATTTGAAATTTAATTTCAGAATTTTTTTATTTCTTTTTCAGAACGAATTTTACATGTGACTCACAACACAAAATTTTACTTTGCCGTGAAATAATATTTCAAAACATCAAGTAGCGAATATTTTTTTCTCAAATTTTTGTGTCCGCAATACGATATGTATACTGATAGGCGAAACCCTATAGGACGAACAAAGTAGAAACGAAATTTTCACCAAGCCTACCGAGCTTGTTTATTCAGGTTGAAGATTCCCGTGAAATATACAACGAATTCATAATTCTAAATTAAAGTAAACGGACGTAGTTAAGAAAAGATTCAGGTTGTGAAAAGTTGCAGGAGGGGGGCTGAACTTGGGAATTGGAAAATAAAAAGATATTTCTGCAGAAGTGTACATAATGAATAGGTACTTTACAAAAATGCCACACGCTTGTAAATAATTCGAGAATGGATATCATTAATTTCAATAATAATAACACACACAATCACAACAACGCCTAGGTCCCAAACTAAGCATTAGCTTGTATTTTGGGTACCAAGCGAAGACAACACATACATATAACAACCAAGACCCGGTGCCAGTATTAATATTCATCATATAAATACTGACCCGACCTGGGATTCGAACCCGGGACCTCCAGCTTCGCAGGCAGGGTCGCTGCCCACTAGGCTAAGCGGTCGTCGTTTCAATAACAGTGATAGTTTTAAAAAGATATAAAGTAAAAAATTTAGTTTAGTGATTTTCGTTGCGTGCCAGATATAGACGATACAAGTTAATCTTTACCTAATACATATTCATTTAGTTACGCTTTGTTTAAAGAGGAAAATTGTGAACAAAAACGAGGATTCCAACTTCTTTGATGGAAATAGATAAATTCATAATGAAATAAAAATGGACATTATCAGACAAAGAACGTACTTGATAACACATTGCCTAACCTGGTTTTGTATAATTCATAGATATGCTTATACAAAGATGTGGCATGAAGATTTACTATTTAAAAGTGTAATTCCGCACAACATCGTCATTAATTATATCGCACAGACCAGTCAACCTATAGACCACGCTTTAATAAACGTCAGTACGAAAACGAAATCGCCAAAAAGTGGCGGGGCGCGGGGAGAGGTCGGCTAGTTTTCATTGGCTCGTTGAAAATTGACAATTTAATGGCTTCCGACGTGCTTCCAACTGACGGCTCACTTGTGACGTAGTTATGTAGTGTCACTACATAGCCTTGGCGAATGGTACTCCCTGTCAAAGCGTGGTCTATAAGGTTGACTTGTCTGTGTTATGTCAATTTGACAAAGTTAAATTAAAATACGTGATCTCACTTGATGTTTGAAATGTACAGAAAGCGCATCTACCAGCTTACTTCTAAACATACATAGACGACGTAACACGTATATTACAAGTGATCCTAACACAGCGTACGAAAGTTGAACTAATGGCTCATCTTTGTTTCAGTATGTCCACACAGTCCATAAAAGTACAAATCTACTAAAAGCTCTTTTACACTTACCGTCTAACCACTCATATTCCGAGAGGTCACGACGAATTTCGTCACGATCTCCAAAGTGGCCTACTCTGGGTCGACATGATAAAAGGACATCTCTCTGATGCCAAATATGGTCGGTCTGCCTGCCCAGAGTGGTTGCGTTAACTTTATATGACGCTTGAAAAACTGGTTGTCGTGACGAAAAAAAAACGACAACCAAAGTGGCGGAATTTGATACAGATTTAAGTACTGGTTGCATGTTAATGAAAAACATAAAAACTGATCAAATATTCGGTTGCGTTATCCAGTAATCCTCGTTCAACGATACTTTTTATAACCTAAAAAAAAAAACAATAATCAACATGGCTGAATTTGATACAGGAATGCACTAGTTGTACGTTAATGAATACAATAAAAACTGACCAATTTTTTTTTTTTAGGTTAGAAAAAGTATCGTTGAACGAGGATTACTAGATAACGCAACCGAATTCCCCTGCAGGGAGGTATAAAAAAAGGGCTGATATAATGGAACCGAATAGCTCCTTTTCATACATATGACAAGGGATCTATACGTTGTGGTGTACCTATATTTATGGACATCATCGGTTTTCTATTTCAAGAGACTTCATTTTACTTGTTTTGGTTGGTGGTTCTCATCATATTAATTATCCCGTCTCAATACTACGACGAAAATCATTATCTTTTGATGACATCTTTTCACAATTCGGGTTCTGAACAAAGACGTACATTACCTAAGTATGTCTATGGTAATTCTCGAAACATAAACACGTGTTACAATATTATTAAAAAAATATTTATCAAGTTCCTAGTATTGTAGTCAATATATTACGCTTGGATTACGTGAAGTTTTTTTTAAATAAACAAACAACTAACGCATAAAAACTAACACGTCATAATCTCAACAACAACAGGAACGCAGTGTATCTATTGTTGATTTGTTTGTTCTTTAGATGTTAAGAATTACTAGAAGCATTGTTACTGGAAATCAAACTTCACAATATGATAGACTAGGCCGTCGAACTGAATAATATGGAGTAGGTACTCGTACTAGCTATATTTTGTTCAAAGACTCAGGGTTCAAAGAATACCTGTAGTTCACAGCGAATATTTCAAAACACCAACTGGCGTATATTTGGTCTACAACGGACCTATATTTTTTGACTCACACTTTTGTTGTCACAACGCGGTATCTTTATGAATATGTTTGAGACTTATTGTTTTTAATATAGTTTTAATTGACGACCGCTTAGCCTAGTGGGCAGCGACCCTGCCTGCGAAGCTGGAGGTCCCGGGTTCGAATCCCAGGTCGGGTCAGTATTTATATGATGAATATTAATACTGGCACCGGGTCTTGGTTGTTATATGTATGTGGTGTCTTCGCTTGGTACCCAAAATACAAGCTAATGCTTAGTTTAGGACCTAGACGTTGTTGGGATTGTATGTGTTATTATTATTATTATTTTATTTCAGAATATTGAACTTTATTAGTTCTGTGGTATATACTGCCTGTAATAGTTAGTAGGTCACTTGATATGACAACATAAACTAAAAATAAATATATATTGCCTTCTCTGTGTAATGTAAGTTTAAAATGATAATAACAAGGTTATTAGTTACCCATTAAAATAATAACTAAATTGATAACAGGACACGTAACCTACTTCTGTGTACATAAAAAAAACTCTATGTTGCTATGTGTGATATGATTGAATAACAAACATACGTATATTTATTAAAACCAAAATCATTTACACAAAGGAATGAAATTGAGCTTACGGTATCGTAGAATGTGTATTCTCGATTTGAACTAGGTATGTATCGAACGCGAATACAAAAGGCGGGGATGAAGTCGATTGCGCGGGTGACCGCGGACGGTTTTCGTCAGTTTTATCTACCTCTATTGTATATAAAACTCTGTCGGTTATTAATACATTTTGTTTCGATGCTAATTATTTAAATCGTAAAAGGTTTCAATTTCAACCTCTCCTCAATTCACCAATGATTCGCGTGCCGGCTTTTCTAAGCATGACCTTCTTCATCATTTTCCTGTTTACGTTATGTCATGATTAGACATTCGAATCGAAAATTGACGGCCACGATCTACAATTAGGTGTTGACGGCGACAACCGATATCAGTTGCAGCGCCCGTAATCTAACACCCGTTACCACTGTAGGCGCCGTTCAAGGGTATCGATAAATCGTTTGAAACCACATCGTTAACTCAGTGTCAACTCAATATTATCGATCATCCGTCAATTATTGCCTATAACTCAGAATAATTTGATAGAATTTTATAATCGATATATTTAAATAAACATAATTAGTAAACGCAGAAATGCAGTATCATTTGAATAAGACATTTTACAGTAATCTTTTATTCATAATATATTATTCAAAAATAAAAAAGTAAATCTGAAAAAAAATCATCGATATGAGAAAGCAATGGATGTATATAGAAATATCGCGTTGTAAGTAAAAAACTTAAGCATAAAAATATACGCCACTTGATGTTTTGACATATTCACTGTAAAATATAATTTAGTATGACGAACATGTAAAATTCGCACTGGAAGAGCAAAAAGACATTCTGAAATTACAATCATTGCGTGATTTTAATTAATGTTTAAAACAAATAATGGTAATGACGTATTTGGCTCAGGTTTTCGATTGATTCGAAGTATACGTTCTATCTTGATAATTCTGTTATCTAAAGAGAATGTATAGTTCTGTCGGGGAGAGAAAAAAAAAGTGGACCTTATTTGTTAAAAGATGAATCTTTTAGGATAGTCATTCGCAGCAGCAACCCATTGGAAACCTGATCGGTCGACGGTTTACCTACCAATAACTGTACCAATGATATTGCTTCAAAAATAGGTTGCCACAGAAAAAAATAATTCTGTTGTCAAGAAAATATAGTCTTCAATATATACAAATACCGCATATTCTTGGACCAATGGGATTTGCATTAACATAAGAATTCTTTTTTTTTTAATGTGTGCACAGAAGAAAAAGAATTCTTAAATCAATGCAAATTGCATTGGTCCAAGAATATGCTGTATTTATATGTATTGAAAATTATGTTTTCCTCACAACAGAATAATTTTTTTTCTGTGAAGGTAGTGTGATCAGAATAGATGATAGCACATACCTTTTTCTGTTAATAAAGGATTATAACATTAATTGTGCATTAATTTTAAACTATATCTAAGGTACGGATCAACTAAATGAAGGTAATAACTAAAGTATGGATTGCTGATAAGTTTAATCAAGTTTTAATAAAGAAACTATATACGTATATTTTAACCTAGCCCTTGGGAGTCTACGATTTGTTATATTTTTAAGTCACTAACTAACTAACTAAACTCATCATCATCATCCTCCTGCCCTTATCCCACTCTAAGTGGGGTCGGCACAACATGTTTTCTTCTTCCATTCATCTCTGTCAGTCGTCATCTCAGTACTCACACCTTTCACACACATATCCTTTCTCACGCAATCCATCCATACCTTCTTGGGTCGTCCCCTACCCCTACATCCCTCCACATTCATACTCATCACTTTCCTTGTAATATGCCTTTCATTCCTTCTCATCACATGCCCATACCACTCCAACCTATTGCTTCTCAGTCTCTCTATGACCGGCGCTACTTTCAGACTTCCTCTTATATACTCATTCCTAATCTTGTCCATTCTAGTTACACCACACATCCATCTTAACATTCTCATCTCTGCCACATGCACTCTTCTTTCATCCGTCTCCTTTGTTGCCCAACACTCCGAACCATACAGCACGACAGGTCTTATGATCGTCTTATAGATCTTCCCTTTCAACCTAAGGGGCATTCGCGGATCACATGTGGTTGATGAGACCTGTCTCCATTTTATCCATCCCGCATTTATCCTGTTCTTCACGTCCCGGTCAATGTCGCCGTCATTTTGTATTAATGATCCGAGATACCTGAAGTCGGAGCAGACTGGAAGGGATACACCATTTAAGGCTATGTGCGAAAAACTGGATGCCCCACCGAAGTCGCAGAATAAGTGTTCGGTCTTTGCTCTGCTGATTCTAAATCCTACACTTTCCAGTCTCTCCCGCCATTCCTCCAGTCTGCCCTGGATCTCGGAAGCATTTTCTCCGACAAGAACAATGTCGTCAGCAAACAACATACACCAGGGTGCCTCCTCCTGTATGTCTGATGTTAAGGCATCCATTATCAGAAGGAACAGGTAAGGGCTTAAAGCCGATCTCTGGTGTAGGCCCACCGCCACACTGAACATGTCCGTCACCCCCGACTCGCACCGTACGTGAGTACTGGCTCTTCCATACATCGATCGCACCAACCGAATGTATTTCTCTGGCACTCTTTTTTTCTTTAACGCCCACCACAGAACCTCTCGGGGTACGCGATCATACGCCTTCTCCAGGTCAATGAACACCATGTGCAAGTTTTTGTGCGCAGGTCTATATTTTTCACACAGTTGACGTAATGCGAATATGGCGTCCGTTGTTCCTCGTCCCGGCATAAACCCGAACTGGTTCTGTGTCACCTCACTCTCCTTTCTCATTCTTCTCGCTATCACCTTTTCCCAAATCTTCATGCTATGTGACATAAGCTTTATTCCCCGATAGCTGCTGCAATCCTGTACATCACCTTTGTTTTTATAGATGGGCACCAGTGAACTGTTGCACCATTCATCAGGTATCACCTCTTCTCGCAGCAACTTATTGCAGAACAAAGTCAGCCACATCCATCCATCCACTTTTAAAAACTTCCATACTTCCGCTGGTATACCATCCGGCCCAACGGCTTTTCCATTCTTCATGTCTTGTACTGCTTCTTTCACCTCATCCATACTCACCTCTGGCACCACACCTAGACTCGTTGGTACATCTGCCAACTCTCCACTCCAATCATTTTCCTCATTCAACAATCTCATAAAATATCCTTGCCACCGCTTCTTTATTTCGTCATCATTTGTCAGTACCTTTCCTGCTTCATCTTTTATACATTTAACATGTACTATATCCCTTGCACTCTTTTCTCTCGCTCTTGCCAGTCGGTACAAGTTATTTTGTCCCTGTGCACTTTCTAGTGAGTTGTACAATTTGTCTCGTACTTTAGCTCTAGCCACCGCGACTGCTTTTTTAGAATTTTTCTTACATTCCACATACTTTGCTTTCATCTGTTCCTTAAGTGCCGAGTCCTCATCATCAACACTCTTCCATTCCTTAAACGCTATCTTCTTTTCTTTTATAATGTTTTGGACCTCTTTATCCCACCACCAGGTCTCTCTATCTATCTTTCTTTTTCCTTTGGTTTCCCCAAAAACATCTTTCGCCGCCTTTCTCATACATGCTGCCATTTCGTTCCAACATTCATTCACTGATTTCCCTTCCATGTCTTTCATTTCTATCATTTTATTTACCACTCTCCTTCTAAACTCCTCTGCATATTCTTCCTTCTCCAGCACTCACCATTTAGTTTTAGGTGGAGGACTTGGCTTGTTTCTGTTTGATTGAATTTTAAATTTTAGATCTAATAACAAAAGCCGATGTTGTGAAACCAAGGCCTCGCCGGGTATGATTTTACAGTTTTTCGCTGCCCTTATGTTATTTCTCTTAATAAGGAAGTAGTCTATTTGGGTTCTATGATTACCACTATTATAGGTTATTAGATGCTGGTCTCTTTTTTTGAAAAATGTATTTACTATAGCCAGATCGAATGCGGTTGCAGCTTGTAAAAGGGTTTCACCCCCCTCATTCCTGTCTCCATAGCCCCACCCACCATGTACTCTCTCATACCCTCCTTTCATTCTCCCCACATGTCCATTAAAATCGCCTCCTATGCAAACCTCCTCGCCTTCCGGGATCTCCATCATCACCGCATCAAAACCCTCCCAAAACGTCTCTTTCACTACCTCGCTACATCCCGTCTGCGGTGCATACACACTAATTACATTTAACGCTAACTAAACTAACACTTTACAATTGGTATTCGAAGTGAAGTTCTCACTGTTTTCACTGGCTAGCCACTGTTAAGAATTATCCTCACTATACACATATTTCCTGAAAGTTTCATCCTTTGACAAATGAGCACCATTTGCTTACTCTCGGCTCTTCGCCTATAAAGGATGTTAAACTATGAATATTATTGTATCGCTCTGAATTATTCATCATAATAAACAATAAACAAATGTATTAGATTTTATTTATGTTAATTTTACTTCGCCATAGTGCATATGATGAATATGCGTAAAGTATTGTGAACGACTAAATGTGAAACAATGGTGACCAGTTGACAGTGAGTGGTTTTCAATTGAAAAGCTACCGTTGAGCCGATGTGCCTACTGAATCGATATGCTTTGTATACAGTATGGATACGATCTTGGATGGGTCATGTTGTGAAAAATAAAAACAAACGAAAATTATAAATTTCGGTGAGATCTTGTGAAAATCCAATTAGTTTCATGGTGAACGTTTGTGAAAAATTAAACAATTTCGAAAAAAAATCGCACGCATTTAAGTTTTTTTTTCTTATGATGTATCCAAATATTTTTGCAATAATAATAATAATAATAAGCCTCTTTATTTTTTTGCAATTTACATATTAACTAATTTTATCTTAATGTTATTTATCTATCTGTTTATTTGTTAGTAAATTTTAATAATTGTTAATTATATAAGATTATTAATCTGCAAGAACCCCAGAATGGGTGAAGGCCTCCTCCAAAGATGCCCATTTGTTTCTGTCGTGTGCTACTTGTCTCCAGTTTGTACCGGCTGTTCTTTTCAAATCATCTTCCCATCGTGTAAGAGGTCTACCTCTGCCTCTTTTACCTTGTGGGCCATTCCATTGTGTCACTTTGCAATTAAAAACGTATAAACCTAGTTTTTGTTGATCTGAATAACATATACTTTTGCGCCAATCGGTTAAGGTTTAATGTGGAACCGTTAAAGTCGTTTGTATGGAAATTTGCCACAACACCGTCACTCGTAATTTCTCGTAATGTGCAGGTACGGAAAGTCTACGATTTTGTTATGTGTTCATATATGAAACTATACGTGTGTGTATATACGCCCGAGATTCTGATTACGAATACATAAATCTTAAGAAAAATAAAAACTAATTGGCAGTTATAAGAATTAGAAGTGAAAACTTAGAACTTTTAGTATTAAAATTTGAATTTTCATAATGTTATTAAAATTATCAACATCAATCTGGTTTTCACATCTATTGACACACCGAGCAATGACGCAACTGCCAGCGATACGAAACTGAGTAACGCTCTGGCCTTACTCCCCACACTCAGCAGTTAGTAGTGGGGATATAAGAAACAACCGGCTTCTCGTGTGAAAGCCGATTGTTCCTAATATCTCCCCCACTTATATTATTTAGCGTGACACATTTTCGTGTCGTTTTAGGCTCACCCCGTGCCATAAGAAGTTTCACTTCAAAAGTTAGTTTTTTTTATAAATAACAAATAGTTAAATGAATTTTATCACATAAATAAAGTAAACTAGTTCATTAAATCCGTCACTGGAGCGAAACTCAAGTAGTAAGTAAACACCTACCTATCTCTAATGATTGTTTTATTTAACAAATTAATATAGTGATAAATCAGAAACCGCATACCTAATATGAGATTTTTATTTTCCTTCACTAAATGTATGTATCAAATAAATTTATGTCCGATTTCAAATTGCACCTTTTATAAGTAAATGTATGCATGAAAGTAATGTATTTACGCAACGACCTTTTTCTATAGAATAAATAATCTTTCCCAAGGAGAGAGCAATGAAAGTGAGGTCACGAAGTTACTCGTTGCATAAGCTTATTGTTGTAAACACGGAAAAACGACAAGACATTAAAAGAATAAATTAAATTAAGTTTACGTAACATGAGTAAAATAAACAAGCATTAAGTTAATGTCGATTAATATTTTTTTTATCTATACTAATAATTTATAGAGCAAAGATTTGATTTTTTGTTTGTTACAGATAAACTCAGAAACTACACTTTTTCAAACTCGTTCTTAGATAATCTAAAATATCAAAATTTTAATTTTTAGTCTGAAAACTCAGAACTCTCTAAGTTTTTCTTCTTCTTTTGGACATGTAAAAACTCTTCCAGTTTTTCTTGCCAGTTATTTTGATTACTACCCTTATTTTATATTAAAAAAATTCATCATAGTGGGATTCCGAACTTAAATCCATCGCGTCCATCTTGGTTCACATCGAAATGCTACTGATGTATGACTCGTGTAAGAAAATGCGTACACACACGTGTCGACCCAGAGATCGTGTCGGCCAATATCAATGTCACAGAGCAGTATCGTGAACGAGTGTGAGTGCCAGCATGTGCAGTGGGCGTTATGGCGGACTGGCGATTCGTTGCTTGACTGTGACAGGACTAATAGCTTTCTCGGCCTGTGCTCATGGGTTTATGGAATTCGTTGCCCATATTATCCCATTTAAAGGTGGTGTGACCCGCACCCCAATTGTAGACCATAAAAGTAGGCAGTGCGGCGTTTCGTGCATAAACGTCGTCATATTTCGTGAATGTTTTGTTTATCCTGGAAAGACTATTATTTCTCTGAATCCTACCCGACCTCTACGCAGTGCTTCCATAAAACGAATCAATTTATTCTTCGAGGAAATCTAATCGCGAAATGTGGCGTCTCATGCACAAATGTTGTTTTACCTCGTGAACACTTTCTATTAACCTGGAAAGACGATTATTTTCTAGGCCTCTGATTCATACCCGACCTCTATGTAGTACTCCCATGAATCGATCGATTTTTTTCCTCAGAAATTAAGATTTTCATTTCTTCTGTTTGGACTCCAGCTTCCTCCAAACCGTCTTATCTGCACATATTATGTTTTCTGGTTTTATTGCGAACTTTGACAACAACAAGCGGTAACCCGATGCGCTAGATTTTTTTATGGGTACAGACGACATTTTTGAGTTAGCATATCTTCTTAAAGGTTCCTAAACGGACAATAAGATGGGCACCTATGATGTCAGTGTATCTTTTCCAATAAGATATACCTATTGTGTCATTAAGGGCGATACCATAGATCAGAAACACCGGGCTCGGCTAACGGTCTAAACTGATTTTTAAAATTCTTTCATCTATGGAAAGCTATATTATCAAAGACTAACATGGGCTATATTTTATTTTCAAACTAGCTTTCTGTCTGCAGCTCCACTTGCGTGGACTACACAGTTGTACCTGGACCGCTGAAATTTTTCGCATAGTTATAGTCATTCATAGTTTATAAGCTGAAGAGTAACACAGGCTACTTTTTGTCCCGGAAGAAAGGTTCCCGGTACAACTGTGTAGTCCATTCGAGCGCAGCCGCGGACGGGAAGCTAGTCTTAATAAATTGGTACATTATAACTCTTGGTTCCTTGTATGGATAAAGTGGAGATCTTTGCCTACCTCTTATTTGAAACAGCAGGCAATAACTTACACATAATACACACGAATTGGTAAAGGTATTTATGCACTTGCGACATGCATTTTTCTTGCATTACAAACACTTGACAGTATCTATATGCGTTGAGCATGTTCATTTAGGTGTCGCAACATTTAGCTACGCAACTCGCTGATAAGGCACATCTTGTTATTTAAATCGACGAACAGTATGTTGCACATAGCAGGCGAAAGGGGGATGGGTTAACCCACTAAAATAGAGCTAACGTGCCCTGGAATGTGAGTAGGTGCGACTATGAAAATCTAAGGGGAAATTAATATAATTAGTTACACATGAAATTGAAAGATATTGACGACCGCTTAGCCTAGTGGGCAGCAACTCTGCCTACGAAGCTGGAGGTTCCGGGTTCGAATTCCAGGTCGGGTTAGTATTTATATGATGAATATTAATACTGGCACCGGGTCTTGGTTGTTATATGTATGTGGTGTCTTCGCTTGGTACCCAAAACGCAAGCTAATGCTTAGTTTGGGACCTAGGCGTTGTTGTGATTGTATGTGTTATTTATTATTGGATAACAAACCTTTATAAATCTCGCAGCTGACGCAGCTATTTCTACGAAGTCAAAGAGAAGTTGAGTCGTCTTGCATCGAGAGATCAAACCACTGGCAGAGGATAGAGAGATAAATCTATACCAATACGGAAGATAGAGTTTTATTCCCGCTAAATCGGTCGTAATGTATTAGAGAAATCCTTTTTGTTTTAGGAAACCACATAATACTATAGTCAGTGATTTCATGGTGTTCATTCTTAAAATTCTGATTCAAAAAATTTGATTAGTTTTTGAGTTTAATTTTTGAGTAGCCTTCTTGCAACTCGCTGTCTGTGTTGTCGTCTATACAAATGTCAACGTGACGTTTCAAATACAAATTAGTTGTAATTATTCTGAGATTCCACCAAGTTTACTTGACAGATGAAAAAACGTTGTTACCTTCACACTTCACTCATACTCGTACTATGCCTTTATTCTAGTTTGCTGTTGATTTTGGTATAATGACGTCATTTTACTCATTTGGCCTTCTTAGCGTGGCGAATGAGTAGTTGTAGGTAGATATTGAAACAAACAAATAAAATACAAACAAATCACGAAAAGTCTAGGCTTTTTGAAATTTTTTTTTTAACATAACGTCCATCTAACTTGACGACCGCTGAGCCTAGTGGGTAGCGACCCTGCCTACGAAGCTGGAGGTCCCGGGTTCGAATCCCAGGTCGGATCAGTATTTGTATGATGAATATTGATGCTGGTACCGGGTCTTGGTTGTTATATGTATGTGGTGTCTTCGCAAAAATATTTATATATGTATATATTATAAAGAATATTTAAGTATGTATATCAGTTGTCTAGTAACCCATAACACAAGCATAATACTTGCTTACTTTGGGACTAGATGGCGCTGTGTGGGAGTCCCATGTATTATTATTATTATTATCTAAGTAAGAAAATTGGATTTGACCTACTGATAAAATTAAAGAAATTTGTTTTGAAAATTTGCGAAAGAAACCATTTGCAAATAAAACGTTTCTTTGCAAATGGTTTCCTCAAAACATAGTAAATAAAAATTAAATTTATATATTAAATAATGCTTAACACAAAAAAAAAATATTAAATGGTCTTCAATAATCCAGGACTAATTGTTTTCAAAAAAATTTTGATCTTATGGGCGTCGGGGACCGCTAAGTATACTTAATATCTCAATTCCTACCTTTTTATAAATTACGTCAACGCCTTTAAAGATCAATAAATCATTCGAAAATTAATAAAAAGCTGTATCATTTCAGACTTTGTTTCTGTGTCGTAAGGGTTTTAAATTTTAAATATATATCTATTTTTTCAAACTTCTTAAACTTAACTATAAACATTTATTAATTATTATTAAATTTTTTTTTGTCAGTTTAACAATCTTTACATTAAAATCATCTCAAATGAATTGGCATTAAAAAAACGCATTGAAATGGGTTCAGTGATTTGGGAGCTACGATGTATCAGACACACATACAGACAGATAGAAACTAAGCTAAGAAACATTCCGACTAAACCATCTTTCAATAACAAAACAAAAACGCATCAAAATCGTTTCATCCGTTTGGCGAACTGTGATGGTATAGACAGACAGGCTACAAACCACTACGAACTCACAAAATGCTGATGAGCAATATCATCATCATCATCATCAGCACATTTTACCCCACTGCAGGGGCTTAGGCTTCCCCCAGGGTGAGGAGGGGGTTTGGAGCTTAAATCCACCACGCTACTCCACTGCGGGTTGGGGATTGTAACGACCGCCATATATTGACAGCGTCCGGGACCGACTGCTTAACGTGCTCTCCGAGGCACGGAGTCAGTGATAGTTAATGTACTTAAGTCAGAAAAATTCAATGGTACACGCCCGGATTCCAACCTTGGCCCTATGGCCTTATAAATTTGAGGTTCGTTGCGCTTTAGGCTATCACGACACGAGCAATATGCACATGTTCAAAGTTCGGTTATCGTACAGAAGAGCCTTAAAGCCACTTTTATTGAAACTTTCTTAAGTTAATCTCGGTATCGTAACGTAAGTCAGTTTGCTATGTACGTACGCATCAACTTGAACACACTCATACCATAGTAAGCCTACCGACCGTCAGTACGTTGTGACGTTCCGCTCAGACATACTTACGCGGCCGCCATTGCAGTGCTTCATTGGTTGTCCAGTGAGTTTAAAGGTTTTATTACGTCTATATGAGTACGACAGCCAAATGGCAAACTATCTACTGTCTGAACCATAATCAAGTGTGAAACATCCAGCGTCGTTTATTTTTTTAATTTTAAAAATAATAATGAAGAACTGTTGTTACGTAGTTCCGCTATAAAATAAGTATGTAACTAAAGCAAACTGATGGCGTCGAAAGACTTCGTCCGCTAAGATACAACAAAAAAGAAACATCAGTCCATCACGTCCAATCCATTTTAATGAAACCCGCGGCGTTGTTGACGCGTAGTCAATGTGTAGTCAACAAGACAAGTAACATGATAAATTAAAAATTTGCAATGAATCATGTGTCGCACATATATAAGTAAAAAACGTTAAAAGGCGATCACACGTGCCTATCCGAAACTACATGTTCAGTTTTAACAGTTTCATCGCTGCAAACAATTCAAATCAATTTATTTTATACCGATAAAATACCTTATTGGGCAATAGTTACATGAAAAAACAAAATATAGTTCTCACAATTTTCTTGTGCATCAGACAGTTTAATTGGTGACATTCAATGAAATTCGTTCACATACAAATGGGTCAATTTTGATTGATGTATTGTGAGTTCGATAACAACAGGCTTCATTTGACGAGCAGCTCATCTTAGCACTGAAGATATGTAAAGAGCATATATGATTATATGAGTCAAAATGACACATTAGCTGAAAGTGTTCGTACATATTTGTGCTCAACGTGAACAACTAACACATACAATTTTTTTTTGTGACCAATTTGTATTTATAAAATCTGAAATCAATTTCGACAAAACCTTCCCATATGATTTTATGGTCACCCTACTCGTTGGAGTGTTTCAGTTTACACGTGGAGCCATTTTTAGTTTAGCCCATATCGAGCTTACGACCGGTTCGGCACTCTTTTTTCCTTTCGCCGAACTTCGCACCCACGACTTACTACGCATTTCGCGAATGATTTATATAGGTAGACAACTTATTATTTATTAAAATGGGGGAAAATTAATAATATGTAAACTTGAAATATTTTTTTATTGCGTAAACGCATTAATTTATCACTAATGAATCATTACAACAAAGTGAACTGATAACAAAATAACCCTGTACCCATTGATCTCAGATTCGTCATGGTGGGGATAAGCTGGCACCGCCAACGATTTCTGAAACCGGTTCTCACATTCATCATAAACGTTGTTTATAGCGCTACAAGGATTTGTGGAACTTTTTTGTCGTAGAGAAAGGAGCATTAGGCAACACGTCCCGTGTCTCTCATGAAAAATATTTTTACTTTTGAAAGTTACTGATTTGATCCAGGTGCTCACACAATGGCCATGTTCATGATTTTTAATAACGTGTTGTATTCGGTCATGTCTTTGAACATACTTTGTTTACTGGTCTTCCGTGTTTACGCTGTGCCGCAGTAGTCGCAACAAGTGAGCGTAAAAATAAAATTTAATAACTTACTAATGACGTCCCTTTGTGGTTGTAAAAATTTCGTAACTTTAGTTATCATGCCTTTAATGCAGACCGAATAACTAATGATCTAGGCAGTATGTCTTATTATTATTATTATTATATTAGCCTAGACGACCACTTAGCCACTGGGTAGCGACCCTGCCTACGAAGCTGGAGGTCCCGGGTTCGAATTCCAAGTCGGGTCAGTATTTATATGATGAATATTGATACTGGTACTGTGTCTTAGTTGTCATATGTATGTTGTGTCTTCGCTTGGCACCCAGAACACAAACTAATGCTTAGTTTGGGGCCTAGACGTTGTTGTCATGTATACGTTATTATTATATTATTATTATTTACCTGCTATTTTATTTTTAATAAACTTCCGTTTGCCTAGAGCTTTGCCTGTGCATCGACATCGAGAATTTCAACTGATGCTAAGGGACAAATCGCAAATTGCATTTAATAAATTAATCAGTTTATTTATTTTCTATTTTTTAAGCGACTCCAAAAAAGAAGGAGATTACTCAATTCGACCGTATAAAAGTGTCTTTTTTTTTTTTTTTTATGTGTGTTCAGGGATAACTTCGTTGTTTATGAACCGAATTGGATGATTTTTTTTTTTGTGGAAGGAAGATATCTCCAGAGTGGTACCATGATAAGGTAACCAGGATCTGATGATGGCATCCCAGATAAATCGAGGCCAATCTTCGAAAATCGTATTTTAAAGTATCGTATTTTAAGTATTTTGATAAAGTACTAGTACTATATAATGAAAGTCGGGAGTCGATCTGATGATGGAGCTGAAAGACAGTCGAGGGAAATCATCAACGACTTACAGCAATTACCTGGTGTTTGGACTTGATTCATTTCTATTGATGAGATCTTTGCACCCATATGGATTATAAGTGCCATTACAGGTCTGATGATGGAGACCATACACAGTCGAAGGAACTCCTTAACGATTTACAGCAATTACCTGGTGTTTGGACTTAATTCATTTCTATTGATGAGAACTTTGCACCCATATGGATTATAAGTACCATTACAGGTCTGATGATGGAGACCATACACAGTCGAAAGAACTCCTTAACGATTTATAGCAATTACCTGGTGTTTGGACTTGATTCATTTCTATTGATGAGATCTTTGCACCCATATGGATTATAAGTACCAATGCAGGTCTGATGATGGAGACCATACACAGTCGAAGGAACTCCTTAACGATTTATAGCAATTACCTGGTGTTTGGACTTGATTCATTTCTATTGATGAGATCTTTGCACTCATATGGATTATAAGTACCATTACAGGTCTGATGATGGAGACTATACACAATCGAGGGAAGTCCTCAACGATTTACAGCAATTACCTGGTGTTTGGACTTAATTCATTTCTATTAATGAGAACTTTACACCCATATGGGTTATAAGTACCATTACAGGTCTGATGATGGAGACCATACACAGTCGAAGGAACTCCTTAACGATTTACAGCAATTACCTGGTGTTTGGACTTAATTCATTTCTATTTAAGAGAACTTTGCACCCATATGGGTTATAAGTGCCATTACAGGTCTGATGATGAAGACCATAAACAGTCGAGGGAATTCCTCAACGATTTACAGCAGTTACCTTTTGTTGGACTTCCTTCATACGGTTGAATATGCCAAAATGTTCAGTTCGCACAAAAATTATAATTAAGATTGAAGTTTTACATAGGAATACCACTGCTTACTAGGCATGCTGATGCGTCAATTTGACACTGAATTTACGTTGCGTAATCGCGTTGCTGTCTCATTAGAGTAGCGCGTTTAGTAGCCCCATTTATACTAAATACAAATAAGTTACAGATGCGTTCAACTAAAAATTGAAAAATAAAAAAATTAAAAAAAAAAAACCGGCTTCAAAAACATAAACTAAAAATTTAAAAATAAAATTTTCAATTTAAAGAAAGGAGCATTAACAGGCGGCATATAGTTAATGAAGTCGGTGCCAACTCAGACACTTTAAATGGGTACTTACCAGGTAATAACAGTTACAACAATTATATATTTATAACTATAACAAATATAGAACACAATTGAAAGTGTCTGAGTGAGTAGGCACCGACTTCATTAACTCTATGGCGCCTGTTAATGCTCCTTTCTTTAAATTGAAAATTTTATTTTTAACTTTTTAGTTTATGTTTTTGAAATCGGTTTTTATTTTTTTCTTATCATAATTTTTTTAATTTTTTTTTCATAATTTTTATCGTTTAAACGTAACGATGTCAATGGAGACCTTATCTAGAATTGGAAGATCTTTTGTCCAAAAATATCAAAATTACGGAATATCTGCTATTTACTGAGATATTGACCCATTAGGTACGACCCTCTATGGGTAGGTACGCTCTGTTTATAATTTCTCAAAAGAAATTATAGTACCTTTATAAAGGTTACATTTTATTCATTTTACATGTAAAATGCATACCTAAAAAAATTGCCACGGGCACCTACGGAACATTATACGGTCGCGCTAAAATTCAAAAAAACTGCCAGTTTTTCAAAAAAGAAAGGCTGCATAATATACCTACTAAAAAATCGTGGACGTAACAGTAATATTTTTAAACACTCAGAGGTTTTAAATAAGAATATCATTTTTAAGAAAATATCTCTTACGTCAATTAAACTCTCCGGTGTCGAGCATATTATACAACAATCCTTAATTTTCTCGTACCCAATCGCTTTTTATATACGAGTCATTTTCATTGACTAACCGGTTGGCTGAGTGGTTAGAGACTCTAACTGCGGAGCCGAAGGTTGCGGGTTCGATTCCCGCTCGGGACAAATATTTGTGTGCATGAACATGTCTATTTGTTCCGTGTCTGGGTGTAAAAGTATCTATATATGTATATATTATATAAAAAAAGAATATTTAAGTATTTATATCAGTTGTACCCCATAATACAAACATAACGGTTGAATACTTTGTGACTAGATGGCGCTGTGTGGGATATCCCAGATATAATATTTTTTTTTAGCCATTACCTACCTACGTAACGTTGGAAAATTAAAACGTTTATTTCTTTCAGTTTTTAAAATTTATTTACATTCTTCCTGTATGTACACGAAAAAGCTATGAGATTGTAAATAATTCTTTTTTTATTTATTTATGCTCCAATGGTTTTTTTTACAACATCGGAAATAAGTATTTACATTTAAAGTAATATTATGTATTTATGTACATGATAATTATTATTGTAATAATTGTCCGTATGTAAAAAAAATCACGTGTTTCCGACGATTCCGGACACCATAACTATAGCAATCAAAATAATTTTCTTGTTATAATTTTTTTATGAGCCGTAGCTGTTTTATTTTTAACGATTTTTTAATCAAACTTCAAGATGAGAGAGTAAATGTAAAAAATTTAATATTGTTTTAAAATATTTACAGGAGAAAAAAATATAGTAATAAGAAGATCTAGCAGATAAAGACATTTATGTTTAAATGCATTACGAAACGTAATGCATTTCTATTATTACAAATTTATTTAGATTTCTATAGTATTTAATCGAAGGTTTTAAGTATCTGTATGCATAGCATTTAGAATATATTGGCCATACACGAGACCAATTAGATATTTTGATAACGGAAGGTACAAATTGGTATCTAATTATATTTTATTTATATTATTATGCGTATAGCGTAGATGCATTCAGGAAATAAACACTTTGAATTCTTCTTGATATTGGGTTTACCGTTTGACACTTTGAAAGAGATAATTGGAAAACTAATATTGATTCTATACGGAAATAGTACGAGGAAAACTTTTCTAATACTCGTGTAATGTAAAATTAAAAGTAGGTATTTATTTACATTCACTTTGCACTCAAATATACGTTCATTGATATATACCTACACGGAATCAATTCTGCTATTTTCGTCTTCCTATCTTTAATTAATTCCATAGGCTTCTCATCATCATCAGCTTTTAAGCTTAGATAGCTGGAGTTCAGCTATTTCTCAAATTTGAATTAAAAAGTTTGGTAGACCACAAATTCACCTCCCACGCTGGTGCCTATGTCGACGGAGCATATAGGATGTTAATTTGACTGAAGTTTGTATAAATAAAAAAGTTATTGGTCACGCCTACAGCTCTAGTCTAACCCACGAACCATATATGATAAGCAGAATGCTGGTATTGCGATTAAGAAATATTTAACTAGAGTATATATTATTATTATATTTTATAAAAGACACATGAAGAAGTTGTTTTATGTTTACAGAACAAAGTTGATTTGTAATTTTAATTTGTCGGACTTTTGTTCCTGCTCAGTTGCTGAAGTAAATCCGGAAACTTTAGAAATCAATAGAGCCAGCATGTAATTACCAAATGACGACAATACTTTGTAAGCTTATCACGAAAAGAATAAACTAGAGACCAACGCCCGGTCATTAGCATACCGAATTCGTTGTTTGCCATAAATATGTCCGCACCCTTATTTATATTGGGCATTACGCACAGAATGTTAATAAAGAACGTTAATTAATCGATCACATTGTATTTTATGGGCAAAACGTATGTTTATTAATATTAATGAATTGATATTGTCCTTTGCGCGTTCGTAGACCCGATGACGAAACCATTAATTACCATACCGGTCTGAGCACCGCGCTATATTACCGCACCGCATATAGGTAATCCCGTCGAACGCCTTCTCATCATCAGTGAAGCACACGTTGCCTTCTTCTTTAATATACTAATTCAATGTCTATTTTACGTTACGTAAGATAGATATCGAGGTTTGTGACATAAAAGGAAAACGAAAGGAGACGTCTGTTCAACATAATATGGACACTGTGCCTGTGCCTATGAAAATGCTTAGATCAATAAAAGTAATGCGGGCGTAGTCGCACTTAGTACGCAAATCTTGTGTTAAATTGACACTTGATACTTGAAGACTTACCGAGCGTGATCGAAGCCGAACCTCCCGTTTTTTTGGTGTCGATTGTGTAGAGTATACAGTAACACGCTTTTACGTAAGTGCAGTGCAATGCGCGAAAAATAAAACGACGAAAGTAGAAACGAACGTATAATATGCCAATAAGATTATACAACATCAACACAGACGAAACCGAGTGCTGCAAATATGTTTTTTAAAAACTTTTTTTTTAAATCTCAGACTCGTTATTTCACATAAATTATTTATTTTTAATATATACAAGTAACGCAACCAATGATATAGAAAAAAAATAATAATAATATATTAACAAATAAAATATATCATTTAAAAAATTATCTGGATTCACGGTACCCAGAAGACTGGCAGCGTTACCTCTTTGTATAGCCAGGCTTATACGTTGACGGAAATAGCTACCAGCTTTCCGGTCGCCGGACTCCTCGACCAATCGCACAGACACTTCCCTGGCGAGCCGCTGAGCCTCTGGACCCCACGGCCCCAGGGTTTCAACCCTAAACATAAATTATATTTTGTTTCTTTTGTTAACTATACTCCATTAAAGAATATAACGTATTTAAGTAATAGTTTTTATCATAAAACTTGTTAATAATAGATAATGACAATTCCCCTGTATACAGCAAAGTGCTTAGTTTCTAAATTTTATTATAGAAATCACACCTACATTTCGAACGTGATTAAATGCGAACATATTCCCGTAGTGAATCAGCGACAAGCATATAATTATAATGCAGCCTTCGTAAAGAGCGGCCTGGTTTGTGAATATGGCATTTATTTGTTCATAACCGGTTGGCTTTCAAAATTAACTCATTTCCGCCTTTCCATAAATAACCTTTGTTTATAATTCAATCGATTTTTTATTTTATTATTATTATTTATTTTCTAATTTAAAAAAATCGAGTTCAATAAATCAAAGGGATTTTGATGTTTTCGAAATTATAACGAATTCGATCTTATTCTATTTACAACTAGCTTTGTGCTTCACACATTCACGTTACGGTTCTCAATAGTAAGTAGTTAACTGTCTTTCGATTTTGCCCTGCGAATGTAATAACTTCCCACTGGAAAAGTTGTACTCCTATTTATTTGTGTTGATACTCATTTACAAAACTTATCTAAAAACTAGCTCTTTGGGGATATTTATATACAATAAATATGTTATGCAACAGAAAAAAAAAATGAATCACAATGGGCCTAGTTGTTTCGAAACGCATCACCTAAAAGTTCTCTCTGGAATCTAAGAACCTGGTCTGAGGTGATACATATCTAAGTATAAAATATCATCTAAATAGTTTAACACGTGTCGTATATACTATATGTATATACGTAGAACGTATATACTATATTAATACAATGACGCCTGGAAAATTCCACACATCTAGTCCAAAACTAACCAAGGCTTGTATTATGGTTACCGGAGAACTGATATACATACTTAAATATTCTTTTTTTTTTAATAATATACACATATATAGATATTTTACACGCAGACACTGAACAAATAGACATGTTTATGCACACAAATATTTGTCCCGGGTGGGAATCGAACCGGTGACCCTTGGCTCCGCAGTTAGTCATACCTAACTAACCAGTTAACCTAACTCAATTAAAAACAGTTAACTTAAGTAAATCTAACCAGTCAGTCATACCTACGAGTACAAAAATTACTCGTTTAATAGTAGATATTTCGCGTTTTCCCAATCTCTAAAATCTCCACTATAGGTACTTAACCGTGACTTTACCCTATATGACATTATTTATATATTATTTAACAATTTACTTTGACTCCTCATAATTATTTTAAAATTATTGCGACGCTAGCAGCTTACGGCTTACAAATATATCATAAAAAATAAACATTGTAATTTGCCTCAAATGTTAAATTCTATTGGCAAGATAACTATGTAATGTTCAATTGTAGAATTTGTCTCGAAGGGCGTAATGATAACACTCCGGATTTAAATTATGAATGTAATACCGAATAAAATTTAAATAAAAACAGTAAATAATAATGGTAAATACGAACTCAATAAAATAATCTCAACGATGTCAATTTGAATCTCATAAAATATTATATGTTGAGAAACACATTTTTCAAGTGTTTATTTTATTTTTTGAAAAGATGTTTAGAAAGTCTAGAAGTTATAAATATATATATTTTAATAATAGACAATTTAAATATGTATATTAATAATACTTTGGAGATTCCAGCACAGAGCGCCATGTAGTCGCAAACTAAACAAGTATTATGCTTGTATTATGTGCTGCCAGACAACTGGTATATATGCTTAAATATTTTTTTATGACATACATATATAGATACTTTTTACACCCAGACACGGAACAAATAGACATATTCATGCACACGAACATTTGTCCATGCACACGAACATTTGTCCCGGGCGGGAACGACCGTCGGCTCCGCAGTTATGGTCTCTAACACTCGGCAATTGGTTAGTCAAGTTTGTATGTGGTATTATAGTATAAATGAATATTTACTTGATGTTTGTTTAACTCATAATAATTTAAAAGCATTATTAATAGTGTAATTAAAGTACTTATGAGTTGAACATGTCAGCCCATATATTGGATGCCTTCTATGGCATGTTACAATGTAACTGTACGCTTGTATAATATACCATTTTCTTGTTACCTGTTGCAAGAAATACATTTCATTTAATATGTTTTAGGGAAAAGAGCATAACAGCAGTTCTTGATGGTGACATGACATTATATAGGGATTTATAGACTAAGCGGAAAATGAAATTTCTAATACTTGGCAATAAATGCATAACAACACTTGCAAAAAGAAAGGCAAACTCGTTTCACAAAGCGGCGTCTATGCGCTATAAATGAATTGAAACGACCCGAGGAAGTGAAACCACTGATTCAAGGTTTGCGGCGTGACGACATTTTAACTGTCACCAATAAAGAAATAAAAGTAAAAATAAAATTTTCTCTGTTTCCCATAATTGGCTGTGATTTGTTTTCATTGTGATCGACGTTGCGTAAGAGATATTTGTTCGACGTTCAACGGATTTATAAACAGTAAACAAATATTAGTGTCTATTTATATAAAAAAAAGCCAGTGATTGCGAACGTAGACATATAAACACAAATAAATTTTATATTTGAGATCAGTAGGCAATTTTATTATCTCTAAATATAAAGTCGTAGTGTATGTCTGTCTGTTCGGGTTAATCTTCAAAACGGCTGAACCGATTTGATTGAAATTTCGCAAAAAGAAGTTTGTCAAGAGCGAAATCGGCTACTTTTTGTTTGTTTGTCTGTTTTTATTCCAGAAATAATTAGTTATTATTTTATATTTGTAAAAAAATAAAGAATTAAGCAATACTCACTCAAAGAACACTAAAAGGTTCATTAATTTTTTACACACACACACACACACACACACACACACACACACACGACATACGCGCCAATACTTACTGGTCTTTTAGATTCTCGGCCTAACATTTGTTTGCTCTCATTTTCGCGAAACTGGGACAGTGATGCTTAAAAAAGTACTGTTCACTGACGAGTCCCGGTTTTGTTTTAAGATAGCTGATGGAAATAGTCGAATTACGGAGACGCGAGAAAGATTATTGTAACATTGTTGGAATAGAGCCTAATGATGGAGATCGGTGATGGTATGAGGCGGCATTCACACATACACGTACCTACGAAGTTACGGAGATCTAATTGAAGTTTTGCAGTGTTCAACACATCCGTCGTAATTAAGTCTGCTGAAACATGTTTGAGATAAACTGGGGAGAAAACTTAAACAAAAAAATCCAATACCAGCTTACAACTTAAGGGACCACAAAATTATTTAGCAAAAATGGAATCTAAAACTGTTATTGATGAAAAATCTCAATAATAATAATAATAATAACACACACAATCACAACAACGCCTAAGTCCCAAACTAAGCATTAGCTTGTATTTTAGGTACCAAGCGAAGACACCACATACATATAACAACCAAGACCCGGTGCCAGTATTAATATCCATCATATAAATACTGACCCGACCTGGGATTCGAACCCGGGACCTCCAGCTTCGCAGGCAGGGTCGCTGCCCACTAGGCTAAGCGGTCGTCAATTCAATAAAACAGATGTAAAATTATAAAAGTTTGTTTATAAAGCAAGTAGAGTCGATCTAGTAGACGACTTGTACACTTTGGCATACGGAATGTTTAATTTAAAAATTTTATAGACACTGGTGAATATAATGTTAAATAATTAAGTAGGTACGTGTATAGCCTGGTTTTTTTGTCCATGCAGAGAAACTAATTTATTAAATACGTCATTACATTGTGCGTTCTGTGTGACGCAAAGGCTTGAAAATTCGTTACACGAAGTAAATTCAACGTAGGAAACAATTAATATTCAAAATGAAACGTTATAGTTAACAGATTAATATGCGAATATATCAAACGAACTAAATAAGAAACGAATACGTGTGTCGATGCATAATATAGACAGGCGTATTTAATAGTTTTAATATGCGACTTTGTCAAAATGTTTGTATTCGATAATATTGTAATCGTTCGTTGTAAGACATCTTATAAATTAAATACTGTTCTGTAATTAATTTGTTTACATTTTCTGTTTGCTTTACGGAAAGTTTAAGCAACTCTTGGTTCACTACAGGTTGAACGGATTCGCCCTAGTTTATTCTTAACAATTCAGGGAAACGGATATTTCAAATTCGAATTTTCCGCGCTTTCATTAACATATGTGCTTCATTGGGCTTTAAATGCTTTTAAAAAATTTAAAATTGAATTAATCTTATCTTATATTAATCTAATTATTTTGAAGTATTCTTCCAAATACCTTACAACTAAGAATATTTAGTTTTCAGGAGTTGCTAGCTACCCATAGCAGTCATGGCCTGACTGAAAGATCAAATGGTTACAATAACGATATATAAAAATATGATTTTAATTCCATCACTAGGTAATGGGACCACGGGGAATAAAAATTCCCTGTAGACCGTTAATGGGTCAACTCAATGGGACCACGGGGAACTGCTCGTGGGTTAGAAGCTCTATAACTGCAATACCAAAAGTAGCATTTTCGATCTCCGCCCGGGACAAATGTTTGTGTGCACGATTATGTGTATTTGTTCTGTATATGGATCTAAAATATGTATGTCATATAAAAAATATCGAAGTATGTATATTAATTATCTAATACCGATATATAGCTGCCTAGTTTAAGATGGCCAAATACTTTTATTATTGTATCATCATTATTCAAACACGTCATGTTTCGCATTGTTTGTGATCGTGCTTTCGCTACCTTTACCATTATCGTGTTGGTAGTTTATAAATGTACAATTTAAATAAAATTGTGGGCGCTGCTATAAGAGCGCATCGTTTTAAATGGAAGTTTCTGAACTACAATCATTGGAGACAGAAAACTATTGTCGAGATGACCTAAGACGATAATTTGTCTCTGGACACATTCCACGAAAGTTTCACGTCACCAGACGCCATTTTTATAAGTGGGATGCAAAAACTAGGTCGGCTAGGAACAGAAAATTAATCCAGCTTAAAACTTAGATAGACGCTTAAAACCAGAGGGGTTTCGGCGAGAAAAAAGAAATAGAAAAACCGGAATTGACGGTTATATCGTCGGATCCATCTTAAGTGTTTCTGCAATTTAATATCTTCAGATCAGTAATATCAAAAGACAACCATAAACAACATAAAAAAAAAACGACGACCGCTTAGCCTAGTGGGTAGCGACCCTGCCTACGAAGCTGGAGGTCCCGGGTTCGAATCCCAGGTCGGATCAGTATTTATATGATGAATATTGATACTGGTACCGGGTCTTGGTTGTTATATGTATGTGGTGTCTTCGCTTGGTACCCAAAACACAAGCTAATGCTAACTTTGGGGCCTAGACGTTGTTGTAATGTATACGTTATTATTATTATTACCTATTTGAGATGTCCAGTAATATACAGAAGCGATGGTAACGCAAAGGTCAATAGCCCTTAAGAACTTTCGATGAGGATTCCAAAAAACCAAATAAATCCAATACTACTAAGCGAAAGGTTTACAAGACACGTTGTAAAGTTGAAGCTTTGAAGTAGCAAAAATCTAGTTTTGATCAAAATATAAAACCGGTCAAGTAAGTACGAGTCGGACTGACGTCGGAGGTTCCGTACCACTATACAATATATTATAAGTAGGTATGTATTCAGGGTCGTGATAGCCCAAAGCGCTACGAACCTGTCTCAAATTTATAAGGCCATAGGGCCATGGTTCGAATCCGGGCGTGTACCAATGAGTTTTTCTGACTTAAGTTCATAACTATACCTGACTCCTTGCCTCGGAGAGCACGTTAAGCAGTCGGTCACGGCTGTCAATAAATGGCGGTCATTACAATCCCCAACCCGCAGTGGAGCAGCGTGGTGGATTTAAGCTCCAAGTCCCCCTTCCCACCCTGGGGGAGCCTAAGCCCCTGCAGTGGGGTAAAAATAATGGGCTGATGAAGAAGGTCACAGCTTAAATTAAGAATCGGCGTATTTAGTATTTGTTGTTTAAATACAGTTTGCGGTACATAATTACATAATATATTACAGAAATTTCTAACAATAAGTTGTTTTGCTGTGAAGTTCGGTTTAACGAAATTAAAGCATAATTTGTTTTTACTTACTGAGCATATAGAAACCAAAGATTTATACAATATTTCATTACTTTTTTTAATAAGTCAGTTATAAAAATAATTTATTTTTCCATTAACAAGCGAAACGGTCTGACGATTCTATTATACAACGATACATTTTATTGAAGAGATAGTCATAGTGAGTTATTAGTGAGAGTGTTTTCGAATGGAACACGATCACTCAATAGGTATTACTTAATCGGAACTGATTTTGAATGGCGACTGTCTGGGTATATGTTACGGTACGTTATAGTAAATACGTCATGCTACACTAGATTTGTATCTGTTTGTATCCAACAAAAAATGATTCTGTTTGTCACATTTATCTGATACCTACCTACCAAAAAAATATTTAATAAGTAGGTATTATTATTTTTTTTTACATTTCATTAGTTTGTCAACATAAAATTAATTTTAACGTAAAAAAAATATAAGCCTTGTTCAATTTTTATTATTCAATTAGCGACGTCCCTCGACTTCGTTCGCGTGGTTTTTATGATGTCAACAGTTTCTAGAATTCCGATAGCTTACGTAATACCCTAAATATTTTCGAAATGAAATGTATAAATGGCTTAGCCTTTTCGAAAATCTGACAGGACAAACAGATAAACAGACAAAAATTTTAAAAGCGTATATCAAAATTTTAGTTACGGTACTTAATCAATTAATTTTTATTTTTAATAAATGTGTGAAAACAGTATGAATAAAAAAGTTTTTACTACGACAGTCGTAGGAAAATAAACACATAACTTTGACTCCATATCCTAGTTAATTTTGACCCAATACAGAAAATAACTCTGAAAAAATCATAACTTCTGCAACGATAAAAAGTTGTGAATAATGTTTGCTTATACAACTATCTACGGAATCTTAGTTTTACATGTCCACTTACGAACTTGACCTTTTACTCATCTACTCACGTAAAACCATAACATTCGCTCACTGGGAATTCGACATTTTAATAACCGACCCTAAATAAATATTTACATAAGTACTTCGGTCATATGTTGGCTGTGAGGTCAAAACGAGCAATTTAACTCTCTGTATGCTTGTATACATATACATATATACGAAGACCTAAACAGACAAACAAAAAGTAGCCTATATAATTTCTGATAACCTATTTTTCATGGCTGAGAAGTTTCATTAAAATCGGTTCAGCCGTTTTGGAGTTTAGTCTGAACAGATAGACAGACAGAAATAACTATCACTCGGGATAAGTTCCTTTTCATGTCTGCGAAGTTTAATTAAAATCGATTAAGACGTTTTGGATATAAAACCGAACGGACAGACACTGCGATATTATAGGTAGATATAGATAATTCAAACAAATCAGAAGATAATTATTTAAAAAAAAGTTATATAGAAATAAGAAGTTTTAATTTTATTGCCGGTAATTTAAAAAATTAAAGCGCATATCAATAATTTATTTAGGTATAGACTACAAAGTATCGGACATACTTAAAGTTTATCAGATATAATAAAAAAGAAATCTTTGAAACAGCTTTTTTTAATCTTTATCGATTATGACTCACATATGTTATGTTGCGTCACAATAGGTCATACAATTACAACTACAATCTTACATCCGGTTTTGTTTACAACAGGATCTTTTCGTGTTGCATCACTGAATGCAAGTGAAATGGCCAATAAACAATTTCATTGTACATTGCTTTTTTATAAGGGAATCAGTTGAGCTTCTGCATTCTTACAAACGAAATGTACAATGAAATATTTGAATATACAAATTAAAAGAATTTTCCTTGTTTCGTTGCGAATATTTAAGCAGTATAAAACCGGTTGACGTGAAAAGATCAGACGTTTATAAAATCCTGCTTGTAATATACAACCGTTATACAACAGAGGATATATTATTCATTATGCGAATCAAATAGAAGTAAAATCTATAAATACGTACCTTGACCTTTCGTATACTCAAACGTGATTATGTTCACGTGATTGTATTAATCTTTCAATTAGTCGTCAATCATTATCAATCAATTGTCTCTGTTAATTAAATGGCTCGTGACCTTCAGTCTGACCAAATATGGTAAATGTGTAGTGAACTGGTTAACTTTACATTTTCAAAATTATGTTTTTACCTTTTTATACTCATATCCTCTTCCGTAAGTTTCTATTGCCTGTTTTAGCTATATATATCGGCCTTGTTAAAACAATCGTTTTCAACCAACAAAAAAGGAAGAGGTTTTCAATTGTTAATTAGAAAAAATCCACTAAGGGTCGAAAAATAGGGAAACTTCTTACAATGTAGGTAGTGACTCTTTTTTATTCGGGTCTACCTATAAATTGATACCATTTAGATTTGAAAAAATTATTTCACCCTTAAAGATAGAAAATGGAGGAAATGTATTCAGCGTAGTCCGATTTGGAGGTTTTTTTTATAGATAAGCTGGAAGTTAACGAATAACGGATTGTACCGACGAAAAAGGAAATTAAAAACCGAATGTTAGCCTTTTTAATCTCAATAACTAAGCTCTTAAATTAGTGTAATTAACAAATTTTGAGTCGGCGCCAAGCAAACAAAGAACCAAATTAGTTACGTATATTATACACGTACAATGATGACAGCGGGTTGCGCACCGGGCTTTAAAAATTTAGTGATCTTCGTTCATTGTTTTTTTTTTTTTTTTTTTTTTTTTTTTTTTTTTTTCTTATGTACTACACATTTCCATAGGCGCGAGGCCCATGTCTTTAGAAGAGCTTTGACTTAAATTTTTATATCTATTTATTATTTCTACCGCATCTGCTCTACGTTTTGCCTACTGCTATCCTAATGAGTTTGCCACAATACTACTTTTTTTTTTTTTTATTATTTTTTTTTTTTTTTATTTTTTTTTTATTTATTTATTTACTTTTTTTTAATATTTTTTTTTTTTTTTAAATATTTATTTATTAATTTTTTTTTTTTTTTTTTTTTTTTTTTTTTTTTTTTTTTTATTATTAAATGTCCTTATTCCAATACATTTGAGTCGTCTGGTTTGCCTGCGAGGCACCAGTTCACCAGTTTGACGTGGGAACCAGCCATCGCCTCACTCAGCCATTTTGAAGGGAATGCTGCGACCCGATTCCCACGCCACCGCGCATTCAAACGTTTGGTGTGCGACGGCTTTCGTGTTAGAAGTAAGGTACCTTTACTTATTTAACTGAAATTTTATATAATTCTACACTATAGGGATTGAGGTCAAGGGAAACGGGTCAAGAAGCTGCGCCGTCTTTATTATTGCGCGTCAGTCTCTCCACGATCGCCTCGTCCCCGCTCTTCATGGCCATTTTGAGGTTGTGCTCAATTATTCTGCTAACCGGGACGGTCACCGCCCTAGTGACGAATCTGCCGATCGCGTCGTCACTATCATCCGTGTGGTATGTACAGCTCGACGTGTGCCGAGTGATTGCAACCACTGCGTGGTGAATACTCTCGTGCAGCTGCAATCTCTCGGTCGTCCGCACAATAATCACCCGACTGTAGGTCAGGCCCTGCGCCTCGTGGATCGTCAGGGTGCGTGAACCTACGCCCCTCCCAAATCCCAGTTTTATTAGGGATTCTTTCTCTGCCTGAGTGAATGTCAGGTAGAGAGTGTTGGGAAGAGCCGTAGGTATCTTCACATCCGTGACTCTCTCGAGTTTAAGCGACTGGACCTGATCCCTCGACGAGTATATGCCACTATACACCTCGCAAAGGGCATACGCTACGTCCATCGGGTTCCTATGAGTGCAGACCAACTCTCTGCTTATACCCGCCACACGGACAGGACTGGTGTACTCCATCCTGAATAGATTTTCCCTATCGATGTACGGGAGCTGGTTTATATCACCAATGAGTATTATGTCTGTGACCCCAGACAGCCGCATCGCCATTACAATGGCCCCGAAATGGCTCATGAGGGCTTCGTCAACAATGAGCCGAGTGCATCGGTTCATTTCCGACCCTCCCAAGCCATTTACTAGTAATGAGGCCATAGTCCGCACCTTGGTCTTTGATGCGGAAGCGATTCGTGCTGCTAGTTTTTCTCTGAGGTCATTAGCTGCTTCTTTAGTTGTGGTGATAATAACGTCCCTCTCGACATCGAAGTTTTCAACTATCCAGGTGGTTTTCCCACACCCAGGGACTCCATTGACCCACTCGATTTTTGGCACCGACCAGGCCCTCCAAGACTCGTCGGCTTCCGGTGTCCCTGAAACGACTTTCGCCATTTCAAGGATTTTGTCCTCCAACGCTATCTTCGTGCACCGGGCGGCGACCACTACCGGGTCACCTGGCGGGGTTCTGTAAATAGGTTTCCCCATCCTATCAGACTCCTGTTTGTCGAGAGCCACAAAACCACATGTCCAATTGTAAGCCACCATATGTCTGCTCATCGTTTTCCCTTTTAAGGTCTCCGATGTGCAGTTGTTGTATATGGTGGCATCGGCCTCCTCAAGCCTTACCTCGAGCAGGCTTTCGTTGCCCCTCCTAAACGCGAGTAGAATATCCTTGCACGTTTGGAGGTTCACGGTTTTCGTAGCTGCTGTCAAGGCTTGGAACTCGAGGAAAGCATTGATCATGTGGTCCACCGGCTCTCTCACTGGTATCCGAATTGGCGGGTCCACCTGCCCCATGTCAGATTTTGTGGGCTTGGTCTTTGCAGTGTGTATGAGTTGTGTGTATGCAACAGCCGCTTCTTGCTTTCCGGTCAATTTCTTGACTTTAGCAGCTGTTGCTTCTGGGATCGATAGCGCAGCCGCACCAAGCGTTCTCAGGAATGCCCCCGTTCTATTGCTGGACTCGGCTTTCTCCCTACTGCTCCTTTGTCGTATACCTTCGCGTTCAGCGATCCTCCCCTCGGCCGCTTTCAGATGAAGGCGCTCAGAGCCGCTAAGCGTCGACACTACAGGCTGCCCCCAACTGTCGATTGGAGATACGGCCGCTGCAGTGAGGAGGAAGCTGAGATTTGCACCTCGGTCCTCGTACACCACAATCTCATGACTTGCAGATGCTTTCCTGCAGCCAGTTAGATGTGCCACATCTCCTTTCTCCCAGGAGACAACCATCGCGTCCACACTTATTTTACGTGGTGTGCTCTCAGCCCCCCCACCCGGCTCCCCCAGAATGGCTAGCATTGAGCAAGCCTGGGCGAAAGGTGTTACATCTCCCGCCCAGTCGAAGAGCAGGATGGTCTTACGATGTACTCTAACCACCCTGCACGCATTGCCTCCGATCTCCACTTGCGATAGAGAGTCGAAAGCTCTACGCTTCATGCTCGTTTTGAATGTGCTGCCATTCAGGAGAACAGCTAGACCTGGAGATATCGCCACGCTCTTCTTCCCAGGTAGGGACCAGCAGAAGCAGATTCCGAGTCTCTCGGTGTTGCAATCCATGAATAAGGCCACCCCCCGGATTCTCAGGCCAGGGATCCCCCTCTCACCATACATCAGCAATTGCTGTTGGCTGGTGGGGTGTGGGTTCATTTCCCTTGTCCCAGTCTTCTTCGAGGTTTCCCTTTCAACGGTACCGGCTGCGCCACGTGTGTTGGTGTAGGTGTTTGTGCTGTTCCTCCGTGCTGCTACGCGGAAGATCTTTTCCGCATAGGCGAGGAACAGGTGTCTTTTACCCGAATCCAGCATAAGCGCGCTTATACTGGATTCCGTCAATTCCATGTCTATTTGGCTGGTCAGGCTGAAGCGGGCCATCTGGAAACGAGGACACTCCAAAATGACATGCCACACCGATTCCACGACTTCAGCGTCGCACTCACAACCAGGACTGTCTTTCAACTTGAACCTGTGCAAGTACTCCGCTATACCTCCGTGTCCCGTCAAGACTTGCACTTGCACCGGGGTCAGGCCAGTCGCCCTCACCACGCGGAACGCTTTGTCCACGCGCGGTAAGAACTTTCTGGTTACTGCTCCCGTGGTCGAGGTTTCATACCTGTCCTGCCATTTGCGGACAGATATCTCGCGTATGCTATTCTTGACGTGACTAAGGGGAATTTTGTCGTAGTTTGCGGCAGTGCATGCCCCCAGAGCCGCCTCCTTCGCCAACTGATCGGCCCTCTCGTTTCCATGCGTCCCTATGTGCGCTCTCAGCCAGAACAGCCGAACATCTCTTCCCTCCGCCCTGACCTCCCCCAGGACCTCTCTGATCCTCTTCGCCAGCGGATGGCTTGATTTAGGATCTTTGAGTAAGTCCAGAGACGATCTCGAATCGCTCAGAATGTTGACCAAGGCTTCCCCACTCGCTTGCGCCAGTGAGACCGCCCTGGAGAGCGCGTAGAGTTCGGATTGGAAGACAGAGCAAGAGGGGTCCAGACTGAAGGTGAGGCTTTTGACCTCCTCACCGTCCTGCCACCAGGTAAGCGCAGCCCCTACCTTCCCATCAATCCTGCTGCCATCGGTATAGATTTTGGGACCGACAATAGCAACATCGAGGGTGGATGGGTCCACGTCGTCGAGGAGCTCGTACTCGATGCTAATTAGCTTCGAGGGATGAGGCTGTTCCAGGTGGCTCACCATTTTTTCGAGCTCTCTCCCCGGCGGCAGATAGTCCTGCGAGATGTTCTTTTTCGCTTTGTACAAAGCGGCAGACTCCAGCGCTCTCAGATCTAGCGGGAGCAGACCCGACAGCGCCAGCGCAGCTGTGAGCGAGACCGTACGGTAGGCCTTGCATATTTTTTGTGCGAAACCTCTTTGCAGGGAATCCAACCGTTTTTTGATCATCAAGAGCTCCGTCCTCGAGGCCCATACACACGATGCATATAGCACCATGGGCTCGATAACGGCGACGTAGATGGTCCTGATGATCTCTGGGTTGAGTCCCCATGTTACCTTGGCCGCACACGCCAGCCGCTTGTAGATGTCCGCCGCTTTCCTACACGTGGCCTCCACGTGGGGTCGGAAAGAGAGCTTATTATCCAATGTGAGGCCCAACACCCTGACTTCGTTAACGACCTCAAGTTTTTTGCCCGCCATGAGTACAACTGGGTCGTCCCACCGTAGCTTTCTTGTGAGCACCATAAGATTTGTTTTATGTGGTGCGAAGCTTAGCTTGTGGTCCGACCCCCATTGCACTACCTTTTGGATCACACCGTTGGCATTGTCCTGCAGTTGGCCAATTGAGTCGCCCGTGAATACCAGCACCACATCGTCCGCAAATGCTTGGCAATGCACCTCACTGGTCGAAAGATCCTGCAACAGCGAGTCGAGAATTATATTCCAAAAAGTTGGTCCTCCGATGGATCCTTGGACACAACCCTTCGTGGTTCCCTTCTCGCATGTCGCACCAGCGTAATTCACTGTAATCCTCCGGCCAGCGAGATACGAGCAGACCATCCGGTACAGATTTTCCGGGCACCTCTTTGCCGCGAGCTGAGCCTTGAGGACTGGCCACCAGGCGTTATCGAAGGCGCCCTCTATGTCCAGTGAGACTAGGAGAACAATCTTCTTATTTTCGATGTTCGTCCTGATATGGTTCACTAGGTCGTAGAGGGCGTCCTCGGTTCCGCGCTGCGGCATGAACCCATATTGCCCGGTATGGAGAGTAGGGAAAATGTGCCATTGGATTCTACCGACCAACATCTTCTCGATCACCTTTCCAAGAACCGACAGCAGCCCTATAGGCCTGTAGGACTTGGGATGCGTGTAGTCCTCCTTTCCGGGTTTTCGGAGTATAACCACATGGGCGACTTTCCACTGCGCCGGGAAGTGTTTCAGTGCTAGGCACTTATTGGCTATTGCCATAAACACCTCCACATCGCATCGGATTGCCGCCGCACAGATGTCTGCGGTTATCCCGTCCGGTCCGGGGGCCTTCTTCGGATTCATCGTCCCCACCACCATCTCCATTTCCGTGGTGGTGAAAGGCGGGTCGTCCTGTTGCAATCCCATTTCCTCCACAGGCGTACGCTCCATAAGGGCTCTCAAAAAAGTATGACAAGGTCGATCAGTCGACACCAAATCGTCCGGGTAGAAGGTGGCAGCCAGAAGTTCAGCCGATTGAGCGGGGGAAAGGGTTTGGCCCTCACCA